>LR749584.1:56657-177000 GCA_902729485.2 Mus minutoides
CACTGTCCTGAGTCACTGAAGGAAGAAATTGGAGCCAGAGAAAGGTGGGTACATGTAGCATGGCTGACACATGAGCCTCTTGGCTTTTCTTTCTTTCTCAATAGACTTGGATTTATTGGCAAACACTATTTGCCAACATGGCAGGATCTATGATCACAGGTGCACATTTGGTCACTATAAGTTGGTCAAACCTACCCGTCAGTAGACATCTACATGACCTCAAAGCAGGGTCTCTTTGAGGATCAGCATTAGCATGAAGTAGGATCCTGGCTCCTGGTAGAAACTGAGACATGGTGGCCTAGTTTGAATGAGGTCTGTGCTTTATAAGTGTGAACTGCCACCACCATCTAGTGGCAGTGGTTGGAAGTTAGTCACAGAGTGAATGTTGCTGGTTCATGATCCTTCACTGTTCACAGGATTTCCCCATTTACTGGGAGTGTTTCACATCTCATAAGCTATCATTTAATAAAAATAAATACTATGGCCCTTGTGCTCTGCAATAGAATAAACATAATATTTTAGATAATAGTCAAAATTCTTAGGTATTTAAGATGCTGGCTCATATATACTTGAGCCATACTAGTTTTAGTCATTAAAGCACAACACAGATATCAGGCAGTTTGCTCTAGAGAACTCCACTGTCCTCAGTATTTATCCATGGCACCTGCATGCTCTCTGGTTGGATTACATAGCCTTATTTATTTATCATAAAGTTTGATTGGTTTGTAGTGCTTAGCATTTCACAAATTGTATGCCACTTCACATACTATCAACAACGAAAAAGTTTTTTATAGCTGCAACTGGGAGTTTAGAACAGAACCATGTAAAAGTATGTTGCTTCAGCATGCATGCAATCAGGTGTTACAGATTTAATAAAAACTTCTAAAAGTCGACTTAGTACTGCCTCTCCCATATTCCGTAATAGATACTCTCTTTATTATTTTGGGGCGTGTTTGAATGAATATTACTCTATTGGATTTATTTTTCACCACGTTCACTGTTTTCCTTTTTCATTTTAGAGGCACAGCAAGCAGCTTTCCTACAGGAGCATGCTGTGAGCCTCCATGCCTGTGGTGGCTGAGCTGATCTTTTGTAGTTTACGTTCTATCGTTATCGAGCCTCTTTCTAAATTGCCATCATAATATCTCAATGAAGTTAGGATAAAACCCATACACTTCAATCCAAGCAGAAATACCTAAAAGTGCTCCTTCCTTCCTTCCTTCCTTCCTTCCTTCCTTCCTTCCTTCCTTCCTTCCTTCCTTCCCAATTCACTGCCCCGGGCTCCCTGTCCCCACCCCATTCCCTATCTGTGTCAATGACAAGATAGGTGAATTGACATTGTCTCCCCTGAAGCATGTCCAGCTCTTCTGGCCTCAGGGTCCTAACTTATCTTGTCCTCAGAACTAGAAGGGCATCCGGAAGCCATATCTCATGAGTAGTTATCTCCCAGCTTCATCCGTAGAGGAGTATTATGGCTAAGTCAAGGTACTAGCTCCCCAGTATTTCCAAGCACACATTATCTTCTGGTGGTATTAGGTAAGAACCAAACTACAGGCATCTCCTGTGTCCAGGTTTGTATCTGCTCTCACCAGACCCTGACTATGATGTGGTGTGTATGTGTGTGTTCCAATCCATACAAGTCCAGGATCAAAACTGTGTAAGAAAAGCTGGGCTGTACTAGGTTACATGAACCAAAATGTCTTCTTTTACATCTGTGGATGATAGGAGAGTTCCGGCGTCCTGTGCCCTACTCTGGCATGAATTTGCACACAGATCAACTCACTCCAAGGCCCTTAAACCACTTTTTCTTAGCTTCCTTTATTGCTGCATGATCATATCAGACATAAACACTCTGTGGGGGGTGTTAATATTTAAAATATATAGTACTTTGAAAATGAAACTCTGGGTATTTTAATTACTGAATTAGCATATAAAATTATGGGTTATATTATAGCTTATTTTGCTTTTGTGTTTTGAGATGAGGTCTTGCTGTGAAGCCGTGGCTAGGATGATATTCACTATATGGACCAAAGTAGCCTCAAATACGTGCGAACTCTCCTACCTTGCATCATGAGGGTTAGATTATAGGAATACACTACCACCTATGTTCATTAAGGCATTCTCTCTCTCTCTCTCTCTCTCTCTCTCTCTTTCTCTCTCTCTCTCTCTCTCTCTCTCTCTCACACACACACACACACCATTTTACTTTATCTATGGATCTTTCTTTTATGCAAAGAGAAAATGAAAAATGAAAAAAAAAGTAATATATCCTGAAAAAGGAAGAAAAATCAAGACATGCTGAGCCACCACGGAAATCTGTAGGTAATTTTCTTCAACCATAAGGCCTCAGAAGACAATCTCTCCCAATTCATATACAATTGCTCCATGAATCAACCATAACGACTCTGTTTCTAGTAAATTGTTCCAATCGAGAAAATCCTCCTGAATTTCATCTAAGAGCACAGCGCATACAGAGGCAGGTGGCAGTACACTGACCCAGTACCCAGACCACGTGGCTGCCTATGCTCCTGGCCCTTCCTGCTCAAGCTGTTGGCACTGGTGCTGCCCCCAGGCAGGATTGTCTTACTTGGAAATTAAATGGTGTTCAATGTAGTACAATGATGGTTTGGGACAGAAAAATCAAAATGCTTTTCTCCAATGTTTGGTGCCTACTAAACCTTGAATTTTAACCAAAGTATGATTTAACTTCTACCCAAAGGAATATTCATAGGTAGCTGTGAAGTTAATGGGCTTAAGCAGGGAGCAGAGAGGTCCCATTAGGAAGACCCTTGGCTCTGCATTTCCACTGTACCACAATAGGGTCCCATTTGTTATACACTGAAGCATGCTGAATCTCTTATACTCCTTTATTGACACACAGACTCATTTTGATGTGCTGGGATTCTCTTAAATCTCCAATTCAGATTCTTTATTTTTTATTTTTATTTTTATTTTCTTTATTATATGTAAGTACATTGTAGCTGTCTTCAGACACTCCAGAAGAGGGCGCCAGATCTTGTTATGCATGGTTGTGAGCCACCACGTGGATGCTGGGATTTGAACTTATCACCTTCGGGAGAGCAGTCGGGTGCTCTTACCCGCTGAGCCATCTAACTAGCCCTCCAATCCAGATTCTTACTACCTATGGAAATGTCCATTTTTCTTTTCTTTCTTGGGACAGCATAGCATCTCAAGTAGCCTGAGATGATGCTGTACTCACTGTGTGGCTAAGGATGATCTTCAACTTTCAACTCTCCTGCTTCTGCCTCTATTTTCCTCATGGGCACCTGAATTGGGGGCGTAGGCCATCTTATCTTTTGTTTGTTTATTTATTTATTTATTTGTTTGTTTCTAATGTGGTACTTGGAAAGAGAACCCTGGACCTTGTGAATACTAGGCAAGTAGTCAGTACATTGTTATATACACAGTCCTTGGAAATGTGTTTAAATTTGAATCTCTATAGAACTTGCCTCATAATTATTGAATACTCACTAGATGACATGGAGATATTAATTCTTATTTCCATCTTTGTCCTCATAGCTTCCCGGTGATACTTCCTCAGGTTCTCTTGGGCATCTCTGACCTATCAGGGATTGGCCAAGCTGGGAGGCAGGACAGAAGGGCAGAGCACAGAGGCCTGAGGCATGCAGGCATGGGAGGTGGAGAGAACAGCAGGTGAAAATGCATAGGACCCAGTTATTAGCATTGAGGAACCTGCATTTTCCATGAAAACATCAGGTAGAGACCAACCATGGGGATAAACTCAGTCTGTGTTAGGAGTCTTCCAGCTGAGATCACTTGAGGCATCTACATATAGAGGCCAAGTACACAATTAACCGCAGAAGTCTGAGCTTTAAAGGAGAAGTCTCTGGAGAGAAATCCTGGGAATGCTCAGCCCACAGCTATGTCCTGATCTGCCAGACCAAAGTGAGAACAGAGGGAGGAAAGGAGGCCAGTGGTGGCCTCTAGTGATCCCTGTTCACTGTGAAGGTAAGAGGGCTGACACAGAAGGAAAACTAGAAAGCTGTCCCCAATGAAGGCATTTCCAAAAGAAGAGAATGCCAAGAGCTACGTGCAGACCCAGGGGTAAGAGCTGAAAACCCCAATCCTCCCAATATGACAGCATGGAGGCTCGAAACAAGTATCCAGGGTGACATTGGGGGGGTGGCAGATGCAAAGGCTTCACTCGGCTGTGCTCAAGGGAGACCAGGGTAGTGCCTAGAGACAGAATACAGCCAGCATTTAAGAGTCAATTTTCTAAATAAAAATAAATGACAGCAAGAAGGAAATAGCTGAGGTCTAATAACCTTAGCTATTTGGCCAGGTCCAGGAAGCAACTACAAAGTGTAAGTGCATAGGATCTGGGATTTAGTGACTCATATTTCATTTGAGTTGCAACACAATCCTTTCTAATGTGTTTTCTTACTCCTCTGGTCGTTTTATCCCCTTTGTTAAAATTTAACTTGTTAGTATAAAGTTCACTCCAAAATATATATTATTACCTGGAAATGAATGTGTATATGATACTGACATTGAACCAAATCGGAGTGGCTAGTAGATTCTGTTTGTCTCTGTATCTCTGTATCTCTGTGTTTCTCCATCATCTCTGTTTCTGTCCTTCCCTGTCTTTCTGTCTTTGTCTCCTCTATCTCTCTCTTTCCCTCCCTCCCTCCCTCCCTCCCTCCCTCCCTTCTTTCCTCCCTCCCTCCCTCCCTCTCTCATTGTCTGTGATCTGCCTTTTAATCATTTCTACCAAATCCTGTGGCATCAGCATCATCTAACACATCTTTGGCTGCAGTTCCTAGGAAGGAGAACCTTGGAAGAGGTGAGAGGCTATGATATGAACATGAGTAGCCATTGCCTCTGGGATATCAACATGCCTTGCCACTAACACTGGTAGTGATGAGGAAATCATACTAACTCTGGGGACCTGGGATATTCAATACCACAAGATAGATCATTTGGCTCTGTTTAGTCTTTATTCCTCATAGGACACAGGTAGATGGGTACAGAAGTCAGAGCTATGTCAGCATCAGCAGCCTGTAACATGTGGCCGAATGACACACAAAAGCAAATAAGCTCTACTTTGTAATAAAAATTAAAACATTTTTCCTTTTGAAGAAAGGACTATTATGTCCTTGCTGAGATTTCTCATGACACTTAGCCGCCTCTTGTCCTGGGCTTCTTGCTGTGTGCTCACTGTAATTTTACACCCTGTGTTATTAAGTGTGCACCAACTGTTTGAGTTTGCTTTTTCCGCTCAATAAATTCTGCTACTAAATAACTTGCTTCGTGAGCCTTTTCACAGAATGTGACTTTTTTCAACAAAAGCTTTACCCTCGTTGAGACTCCAATAGCCCTTTAAAATAATCAGCCCCATTACTTGTCAAATGGCTGTGATTTGCCTTTGAGTGTCTTCAATTTTGCCAAAGCCAGCATCCTCTGGAAGTCATTTGCCACCGACAGCACAGGAATAGCACAATGTGCATAATAGCCCGTGGAAAGCCCGTGGCCAGCTGTCCCCTTGATGAGGGACTTCTATGAATTATGTGTTGCCACAGTGAGGTGGCACGGGATTGAGGCTATTCATCCCTCTCCTCAACAATTGTTAGGAGACATTGCTCCAACTTGTGCCTTGGTTTCATGCCCCATCTCTGCAAATACTATGATGAACCACTGCACAACAGTCTGAGTGATATAAAAGCAGAGCAAAGAAAACCAACCAACCAACCAACCAAAATACCTGTAAGTCACAGGGAACCCTACACAATATACCGAGCCAGTAGACAACAGTAGACAGTAAAATGTTAGTATCAGGACTCCATTCCCAGCCAAGCTGGAATAACTCCTGCACTTCAGTGTACAGGTATGTGTGGAGTGAAGAATCAGTAGGGTAGATGGAAGTGCTCAGTGAGAAGCAGCCTGGGGGCACACATAAAACCATGTCTTGCCTTCCAAGAGCCATGAATTAAAAAAAAAAAAAAAAACTTATGGGAGTCAGGGTATACATAGGAAAGCAACAGAAACATCCAAAGGACTTGCAGACTAGTTGAAGATCGAGTGAGAGAAACAACTGTAAATGATACTCTGATACACGCATGTGATAGGCAGCCCTCGGGTTGGGAAGGTGTCCTGTCCAAGAGCCTGGAGGGTCAACAAAGTAGAAGAATTCGGTGCTCACAGGAACAGATATTGAGTCCCATCTTTGGTACTCTGATGAAAAGGGGAAGTGTCAATCATGCAATCACATCTACAATTTGTTCAATTTAAAAGTCACCAGGAAAGGCAGCTAAGAAGATGGTAGCAATTTGCCTCGTGGAGTTTGTTACATTGGCTATACTACTTGGGTTTTAACATCCAAATGTGCTTGCTCCATGGAAACCATTAGGGCATCATTTGCAGAATGTAAAGATATGTGTGATCAGTATGTAAGGAGACCTTGTCCAATTGGGGGGAGGGGGACACTGTGTGAAAGTCAGAAGACACCGTAGGGGTGACACCTTAAGAAGATGTACTCAGATAAAGCCAAAAACTGGGTAGAGAGAGCAATGGGGCTGCCTGGATATCTTAAATATCTTCAGAAATATGAATCTCAATGATGTGTTGCTGAGGAATATTTGTAGAAAGAACACTGTTGAATGTGGCAGTCAATATTGGGGCAGAAATGAGCCTTGGCAAGCATATTAATTCGTAAGTAAAGCCTGGGCACAACGGTAGAGACCAAGTTTCTGAGCAGGCAGGGGACAAGTCAGTTTCTGAGCATTGACATGCACTAGAGTCCAGGAAGTCTCTAGGAATCTAGAGCTAGGAGACGTGACACATGGCTTCATTCCTCAAGATGCATGAGGTTTCCCTTCTGCCCTTGAGTTAACCAGGACATATCTGTGTGATATCTAAAGATCATAGCCTCAGTGATTTGAGAATTTTAGACAAATGCTTACAGGAACTAGTGTCAAAAGTCCTTTGTAATAAGCTCCCACTTACTGTTAGAACACACACTGAAGACTTGACTTGCTAAAATTTCATGTAATTTTAGCTTGTCTTGTCTAACCTTACCTCAAGTTAAATTCATTTTACATATAAATGTAAAATCCATAGGTGTTTATTCACTTGTATACGATACTATTTAATTGAAATGTGAGGGTTTTCTTTTTGTTTAAATTCATAGCAAGCACACTTCAAAAATTTCTTTTCCTTTTTATTCACATAGGTATACAGCTATCTGTACTAAGACACATTCCTATGTGTGTGTACTGATGTGTGTGTCCATACTGTAACAGAATGCTGACGTAGACCACCAACAAAGAGGAAACTTCTTTTGACTTATGGCTTCTGCATACAGTCAACTGACTCTACTACTGCAGAAGCATGTGGCATGGGCATCTTTTCACCTCACAGCAGACAGGGATCAGAGAAAAGGACAGAGAGAAAATGGCGGGGACAATGGATACCCTGCCAATGTACATCCCAAAGACCTGCTTTCTCCAATCAAGTCTTGACTTCCATTTCTCACCACTTCCCAACAGTCCACTGAATAAGGAATTCATCAGTGGATTAACTCATAGAGTAGGTCCTTGTGATCATAATTCACCACTAAAGTCTGTCCTCTGAACTTTGCTTTGAGGGTAAAGCCTTCAACATGGAGAACGTTCAAACCTCAATCCTATAGTTGTAGCTAGCAGTATCTGGTATCTCTCCAGGGAATACTTAGAGTTGAACATTGAATTACAATACGTGGGACTCTCCATGTAGCCACACATGACTTTCTGAGAGCTGGCATAAAGCAAACATTTGATAGGATGCATTCCTCTGATGTTAAATGAGAGAATGTTGGCACTTCGATTGAATCCTACCCAGGCTCAGAACATTTAATCCATAACACAGCTATCAATATAGCAAAATTCTAGATTTTAATCTGTACTATTCAATACATGCACATACTGCCTGATGGTGCTCATGACACCCAGTGACACAGACACAGGGACTATTTGCAGTATCAAATTCCTAACTGGATTAACAAACAAGAAATGTTTTAAAGAACACCTTTGTTATGTGGGGAGGTAGACATGTTTGCATAGGTGTATGTTAGATGATTGGTTTTATCATTTATCGACAACTCTCAATTAAAACAAAGACCTCCACAGGCCCAAGAGCTCTTCCCTCACTGATGACAGACTAGGCCATCCTCTGCTACATATGCAGCTAGGGCCACGAGTTCCACCATTGGTTGATGGTTTAGTCCCAGGGAGCTCTGGAGGTACTGGTTAGTTCATATTGTTGTTCCTCCTATGGGGTTGCAGACCCCTTCAGCTCCTTGGGTCCTTTCTCTAACTCCTTCATTCAGCCAAGGGCAGGAATCTGGAATGGGTGGGCTGGTGAGCAGGGGAAGGGTGGAAGGGATGGGAAGTTTGGAGGGGGAACAAGAAAAGGATATAGTATTTAAAGTGTAAATGAAGAAAATATCTAATAAAAAAAGAATAAAAAATGAAAGTTTACCTAAAACCAACAAACGATCAGAAAACAAAAACCTCTTCCCTCCTACTAGAAAAGTCCTATTACAGATAGGAAAGACTTCATATATTCTAGTGACCACAGATCTGTAAAAGTGGGTATCCTCTGTATCTTCTGTCAAAAATCAAAATAGTAATTTTACTTCTCAAACTTGAGGGTCTTTGAAGGGAAACTGTAAGCTTGTACTTGGTAGCTCCTGTCACAGCCAGCTTTTCAGTTCCAAGTCAGTGCTCAGTGTCTGACCTCAGATTGGTGCCAGCAGTGTAAAAATACATTTCTCCATTCTCCCATCCTGCCAAGGGCTTCTGAGCATAGTTGACAGCTACCCACCACTTCACCATTCAGTGGGGGAAACACACGAAAACAATTACTGGCTTAGTAATGAGGTGTCTCAGATGTTTCCGAGACATCTCTCAGGGGACTGCTGCTCTGAACAGAACCCATATCCACTGTGCAGAGTGCCCTCCATTGTAAATCTATGTGCTGTTGGGAAATACAGGATACCAGGCTCTGTCAAAAGTAGAGAGCAGCTACCTGCACAGTCAGGTACTAGGAACAGAGCAACATTGTGTAGAATACTATGTACAACTGAGCTTCCATAGTGGCACGTGCACTTTGGATGTGTCATGCAGTCCACATTCATTATGAAAATAATGAGTTGATTATTTGGAAACATATTAGGAAAATATTCTTGTCAATTTTATGACATAAATAATATTACAATTATAGGATTGGTGACTTGGAGAATGTTATGCTCATATCTTAGAAGAATAAAATCCCCTTTTAATTATGGTTCTCCATTCTCTACCATCCTCATGGAATAACAAACTCTTCAATGGGTCCTTGGTCCTTGGGACTGTCATGTATTCAATAGCGTTTATTGGACCTTAGTATTTCAAAGCACCATCCCTAAGAATGGAAGTCAAATTTGGTTTTAGACATTAGTGTGATTTTAAAATGTCATTTAATAACATTTTTTTGTCTTATCGAGGGCCTCTAAGAAGTGTTATCTGTTGGGTCACAATAAGAAACAAACAAACTGTAGGAAGTTGACCTTTATCTGATTATGCAAAAAATACCAAGTGTTATCAACTACATTTTTATAACCATCTCTCTTCACATTCATATCTTATTGAATGTAAAATCTTATCATGCATTTGATGGCTCTGGGAAGTAGGTTCTTTGAGAGGTGATTGAGCTGCAGCATTGAGCCTTTATGAATAGACTGAGTCCCCACAACAGGAACCACCCAGCCTCTTCTGTAACACAGCTAGAAAACGACCTACCAACCAGGAAGCAAGCTTTCAATCCATACAAAATCAGCTGGGTGTTATGTCTTGCTAGACTCTATAGAATAAAAGACTTTGTTTTAAGCCAAAAAAATCAAAGCAAAGATACCAACCAACCAACCAACCAATCAAAACTTTGTTTTACCTCATTGAAATGAGCTCTTGCTATAGATTCAAGGAAAGCTTCAAATTTGTTGTCCTCCTGCCTCAGCCCCCAAGGGCTAGATGCCCACGTACCTAGCCTCAAACAAAATTGTTTGCAGGTGGAAGGTTACTATTTTTTCCAATATTTTTTATTAGATATTTTCTTAATTTACATTTCAAATGCTATCCTGAAATTTCCCCCCCACCCACCCTGTTCCCCTGCCCACCCACTCCCACTTCTTGGCCCTGGTATTCCCCTGTATTGGGGTATATAAAGATTGCAATATCAAGGGTCCTCTCCTCCCAATGATGGCCGACTAGGCCATCTTCTGCTACATGTGGAGATAGAGACACGAGTTCTGAGGGTTCTGGTTAGTTCATATTGTTGTTCCTCTTCTAAGGTTGCAGACCCCTTCAGCTCCTGGGGTTCTATCTCTAGCTTCTCCATTGTGGGCCCTGTGTTCCATCATATAGATGACCGTGAGCATCTACTTCTGTATGAGACAGCTATATCAGGGTCCCTTAAGTAGACACTTGCTGTCCTATGCAATAGTGTCTGAGTTTTAGTGACTGATTATGGGATGGATTCTCCCTGGTGGGGCAGTCTCTGTATGATCCATCCTTTCATCTTTTGATCAGTGGGAATCAGGAGCTGCCCCAGAGATTCTTTGTCTGGGGTATCTTTTCCTTTGCATTAAGACATCTGGCCACATCTGCCTTTAGTTGAAAAGCATAGAGTGTCTGGTAATCATTGTCTAGTTATCTCAGCCATTACCCACAGCCCAAATTCCTGTGCTCATGAATATTTTCCCTTATACGGAGTGGCCTGATGCCAGGTTTACACAAAACTTTTTTTTTTTTTTTTTTTTGCTGTTTTCCAGAATCTCATTGTCATCCTTTACTCCAAAATCTCTGTAGTTCAAAATCAGAGGTTCAAGGCCAGCCTTTGGCCTACAGTGAATATGAGGCCAGCATGGATTACAGGAGATCTTATCTCAAAAACAAATATTAAAAAGAAGGTCAAATATTTAACGAATCTTAGTACAAGGTTCACCAGATCTATTCTTACTTTCAAGATAAAATCCCCTCCCTTTCTTTTCATGGCTAAGGATCTCTCCATTGTATATATGCACCACACTCAGACCATTTTTGTTTGCTCATCAATTATATCCCAATAAAGCTGGGAAGGAAATCAAAATCTTTAATACTAATGTAAAAACTTTGAGAAGCATAAATTACAATCAAGTCTGAGATTACATCTCCACAAATGTGTTCTAAATATATAAAGATTTCTCTCATCTACTCCAGGAGATAGATCAACATACCCTGTACACAGATGCTCAGGTCTTTAAATAAATAGATGAGCTACAGGGTTGGTAAAATGGCTCAATAGCTAAAAACAATTGTTATTCTTGCAGAGAACCTGTGTTCCATTCCCAGCACCTACACAGCAGCTCACAAATGCCTATGACACCATGGAGTCTGATAACTTCTTCTGGCCTCTGCTAGCACCTGCACACATGTTGCCTGTGTGCATACACACATACACACACACACTCACACACACACAAGAATTTAAAAAAAATGTGAAATGCGTTTATAATTCACATTTAATATTTATCTCCTAAAGATCAATTTAATATTAGTTAATATAATGCACATTTTCAGTAATGTTTATATACATGTAGTACCAATATACCTTCTATAAATTGCTTAAGATACTCATTCAGAGAACAATAAAAGCCACTTCAGTTTCAATCCAGGTTACTGAATCAAGGCAACCAACCACATAAGAATGAATTCATGTAGGAAATCTTCATAAGATCTACTGTTGTCCTAGGACTTGAAGGTAAGGCCCTATTGCTACAGGGCCATATGTGGTTTTTTTTTTAAGGGTTTCTATTGCTGTGGGCAAAATATCATGACCAAGAAGGAAGTTGGAGAGGAAAGGGTTTTGTTTGTTTGTTTGTTTGTTTGCTTTGTATTTTTTTTTAATTTTTTACTTGATATTTTCTTTATTTACATTTAAAATGTTATCCCCTTTCCTCATTTCTTCTCCAAAATTTCCCATCGCATCCCCCCTACCCCCCTGCTTCTATGAGTGTCTTCTCCACCCACCCACCCACCCACTCCTGCTTCCCTGGTCTGGCATTTCCCTATACTGGGGCAGTGAGCCTTCACAGGACCAAGGGCCTCTCCTCCCATTGATGTCCAACAAGCCCATCCTCTGCTGCATATGCAGCTGGAGCCATGAGTCCCTCCATGTGTACTCTTTGGTTGGTGGTTTAGTTCCTGGGAGCTCGGGGGATGGGGCTGGTTGGTTAATATTCTTCTTCCTCCTATGGGTCTACGAACTCCTTCCACATTACTGTTCATCACCAAAAGAAGTCATGTCAGGAACTCAAGCAGGGCAGAAACCTGGAGGCAGGAACTGATTTAGAGGCTATAGAGGGGTGCTACTTCCTGGTTTGTTTTCCATGGCTTTTTCATAGAACCCAGGACCATCAGCTCATGGATAGCACCACCTAGCATGGGTTGGGTGCTCCTCCATTGATCACAAATTGAGAAAATGCCTTACAACTGGGTCTCATGGAGTCCTTTTCTCAACTGAGGCTCTTTCCTCTCTGATGGCTCTAACCTGTGTCAAGCTGACACACCAAATAACCATCACACATATAGTTCATATACAGCACATATAGGAATCAAGCTAGGACTGACTTGGAAGCCATCTCTACTGAGGACTAGTTCTTATAGTATCTGGAAGTGTTATGCAACTTGTCTAGGAAGGAAAGCAATCAATAGTTCTACACAACTGTCAAGCCAACAACCACATCAATGACCAGCCTGGCAAGAGTTTCTGAATGGCGCAATAGTAGCAGTTTTATCTTGTAGTAAATACCAATTGCAGTCTAACTGAGTTTAAGGTCTGCTGAATAGGAGGGAACTCATGCCTGATTCTATATATGTGGCCAACACCACATTGGTGAAATGTTATAGACCTTACAGAAGAGTTTACTACTGTCCTTCTCTTAAACCATCATTATTTCCGAGCTGCAATCTAAATACTTATCCTTATCCCACACATAAGTGCAGCTCTCACCTGTCATCAAAAAAGATTGTGTTGCTGTTGCTGTTACTGATTTTTTTCAATAGGTAGAGACAATTACAGAAAGACTTAACTACAAGACTGTTGGGAGCCCACCCTCGATTTATACATATACCATACCTCTACATCTCAGGCTCAGGGTACATTACAGAGGAGGGGTAGGAAGATTGTAAGTGTAGAGAACCAGGATGACTGATCAGAGATGGTGTCTTCTATACATGACATGGAAGCTATATGCATGAAATGTCATCAATATGGTGTCCTACAAGGCCTGCAAAATGACACCACACCAGACAACATGCCAATATGAATAAGGGAACTTTCACAAGGATCCACCCTTAAATGAAGTGCTGCAGACCATTGATGGTCCCTGAGAGCAAAATGAGTGTGTGTGTGTGTGTGTGTGTGTGTGTGTGTGTGTATGTGTGTGTGTAAAACAATAATGATTAAAGAAAATGGGACCCTGAATTTGAAAGAGAGTTGGAGGAAGTGTATAGAAGTAGTTGGAGACGGGATAAAAGGGGTGTGTGTGAAAATGTTGTAAATGTAGTACACATGTATGAAATTTTCAACAAATTGAAATTTTAAATAAAAATACATGCATGTATGCATGAAGAGCTAACTGTATCAGATTTCATATATACATGTATGTATAGAGTCAACATATAAACATATCTGTCCTGCTTTAAAGTCTGTGTGATGGACATTTTGAACTTGAATGCAATCACATTTCTGACTAATAAACTATGGGTAGATATAAGCACGTGCATATCTGTCATCCACAGGCATAAACACCTCTCCAAATAAAAGAACTCCACTGGACCCCAATCATCTGAGACAATCTTCTCAGGGATATTCTAGCATGAACTTTTTGGCCATTTTTGTTTAATTCCTTCAATGTACAGCTAAGGCATGTACATTAATTTCTCAGGAACTGATCACAGCCTCCTCAAGACGTTTACCTGCACCATGCAGGACTTGTTGGCTGTGTCTACATGAGTTATGTTGCCATGTTTACCACCTCATTAGTTTCACTGGATTTCAGAGATGGTGCCCCAGCAGGAGCAGTTGTAAGTGAGTTGTTATAAGTCTCCTTCTGTGCTTAATTAAATTTTCTTGAGAGTTTTTTTTTTAATGTTTTATACTTTCCTACACAGAGCATGGTATGTAATAAGCACTCCTAATAGTTTCATTTATTAATGGTTGTTTCCTAACATGCCTTTGAAGCTGACATTACAATGCATTGTATGTGATGTTCACTCCTTAGGGAGGCTTTAAGCTCCCTTCAGTCATGCTCTTGTACTGGTGACTTTATGTAAACACTTGGCATAAAAAGATATGGGGAATTTGGCTTCATAACAGCCAAACTATGATGAACAGTCTCAAAATTGGAATCTCCAGTGGGCACTGAAAATTTAGCCATTGGTTGCATCTTGGTTTTTAAAGTGACCTGACCAGGTCAGACAGCCCCAGTGAGGCTGACAGAATCCTTTTATGCACAGTTCTCCATGCACTCTTAAGAGAGTCACTGCCTAGGAAATCTCTCTCTCTCTCTCTCTCTCTCTCTCTCTCTCTCTCTCTCTCTCCCTCTCCATCTCCCTCTCCCTCCTCCTTCTTCCTCTCTGTCTCTCTCTCTCTCTCTCTCTGCTCAATTCATAATATACCTTCATCACCACACAGTTTATTGGGAAACCCACTTATTTGGAATGTCTCCCAAGGAATCAAATTAAGTCTAATTATACTTAATGGCAACGACTGGTGCTTAATTTGGATGGTAATTCTGCTTAATTGAGATGCCTTCAGGTGCCGAAGTGGTGTTCTGAGAGTGCTGGTTTGTGTGAGTGTAACAATCTGTGATCCTCCACTCCTTCTCTCAATATCTCTACAAATCATATTTTGCAGCATGTAATTCAGGATATTTATCTTATTAATTATTGAGGACTCTAAACAAAAAAAACTTATATAAAATATTAACAAACTATATATAGCAGCACACATCATCAACAGAAAAAGAGCTGAATTTTCCAAATAAGACAAATATTTGAACCTCAGATAGATGCATGCCATTTGAGCTTCATGGTTTAGACAGGTTTTAGACTCAGCTTCAAGATGTCAAAGAACATATGTCAAGAACTGTGCTAGGGGAGATGAAGAGATTTAGCCCCATCCCAAGCAGAATATGAACCCAATCATCTCCTGAATATTGACCCTTGTTTTTTGTTAGAATACAAGTGATACACACCAAATGACCTCCCCAGGCCACCCATCATGGAATTCTGGCATATCTTCCAAACCTTCTCAAGTTCAAGTAAGTCTGGCCCATGGCTACTGACTCAGTGGGGTCTCTTAGGAAATTACTAGGCACAGTCAAGAAAGTATGAATTCAATATCTAGGCTTAAAAAATACCTATTTCTCCACTGGTCATAGTTGTTTATACTGAAATCTGCTGAGTCAACCCACCTTTGTGTAGAGAGGAGGTTGTCACCTATGTGTGTCACTAAGCTATGGAATGTAATCTATATTTACACTGTCTCTGTACATTTATCCTGACTCATCTTCTTTGGCTTTTGTGTAACCTACACCTGTGGAGCATCCTGCCAATGGCTTGGAGAAGCAGTCATTTCATATCCTTATCAGACTTGTACAAGACATAACAGAATGCAGAGCTGCAGGCTACCAGAGGCCACAAACCACCCTTTGATTGATCTAGAGAGAAAAATGGGAACTCTGGCAACAACAGCTTTTGACTCTGTATTGTTTTTTGGATAATTAGTCTTAATTTTGGTTCTTGTGGTGTTTTGAGTATTCTTGGCTCAGGGAGTGTCACTATTTGGAGGTGTGGCCTTGTTGGAGCAGGTGTGGGCTTGGTGGAGTGAGTGTGTCACTGTGAAGGTGGGCTTTGATGCTCTGCCTAGTGCTGAAGAGTTAGTCTTGTCCAGGGGCCTTCAGATGAAGATGTAGAACTCTCAGCTCCTCCTTCACCATGCCTGCCTGGATCCTACCATACTCTCACCTTGATGGTAATAGACTGAATTTCTGAACCTGTAAGCCAGCCGTAATTAAATGTTGTCATTATAAGAGTTGTCTTGGTCATGGTGTCTCTTCACAGCAGTAAGACCTTAACTAAGACAGTTCTCTCAGCTTAAGATTTTCTTATGCCCTCACCAGGCTTCCCAGCTCAGATGTTTCAGATGTACAACAGTCATTGCACTATTGTTCTCCCTGCCAAAATTGTGTACGAGTCCATGAAAAAAAAAAGAAAAGAAAAGAAAAGAAAAGAAAAGAAAAGAAAAGAAGACTTGTAAGACCTCAATTCTCCCTGGCTCACGAAAAAAAAATCATACAACCTATTGTTTCTATGTGGAATGATAAGATAATAAAATGGAGGCATTGGATGTATATGTATGCCTATATGTTCAAAAGTCCGTGGAACAAATATGTGAAACAGAAACAGCAGGAACCTTCCTTTATCGTTTTTCACCCAATTGTTTCAAGGAAGATCTCACTGAAAACTGTCCTCATTCAGGCAGGGTGAATGAGCAGTGCACTCTTGGTATCCATCTTCCTTTACCCCTGATTCTAGAGTCATAGGGTTATGCAGCCACGTCCTGCTTTCTTAGATATTTGAATTCAGCCAAGTATGCATGGTGCTTGTAGCTGAGAGCTCATATCTGACCAGCATGCTACAGGTGGGGTTTTTTTAAAATCTCTAACCCTACCCAAGATGATACATTTCCTCCCACAAGGCCATGCCCAGTCTAATAATTTCACATCTCTTGATCCTTCCCAAACAATTCTACTTACTGAAGACCAGGCATTCAAATTATGAGCATTTTTATCCAAACTACCACAGGACTATTGAGAATGAGAGGGCTTTCATAACATTTTTCCTCAATGAGTTTAGTATTCATCTATAGGCAAGCAACTGAATCTGTGTGGAGATTTGTATCCTGATTTTTGTTGAATTTATTTATTATTACTAATTGCTTTCTGGGCATTGTTTAGGATCCTCTCATCACAGGATCTTGTCATCATCAAACAAGGAAATTTCACTTATTCCTTTTCTATAAATATCCTGTTGTTAGGGTTTTACTGCTGTGAACAGATACTATGACCAAGGCAACTCTTATAAGGGTCAACATTTAATTGGAGCTGGCTTACTTGCTCTGAGGTTCAGTCCATTATCATCATGGCAGAAAGCAAGGAAGCATCCAGACAGGCATGGGGTTGGGGGAGATGAGAGTTCTATATTTTGTTCAGAAGGCAAAAAGGAGAAGACTGACTTCAAGGTGTATAGGAGGAAGGTATCTCAAAGCCTACTCCCACAGTGACACACTTCCTCCACACCCCTAAGTAGTGCCATTCCTTGGGACAAGCATATTCAAATCAGCACATATCTCTTTTCTTTGCGCCTTAGGGTTATTGTAAAATTTCATATAGTATGTGTATATAATCAAGTACTATGATAAATAAGAATGGAGAATTGGTATCCTTCTCATGTTCCTGATTATTGAGGGAATGCTTAGAGTTACTGTATTCAGTATAATGTAGGCTAAGAATTTGTCATATGGAACTTCTGTTGTGCTAAAGTTTCATCATTTGATCCCTAATTTGTGAGACTCTTCATTATAAACAAGTATTGATCTTTAGCAAAGATTAATTCTGCATCTATTCAGCTGGTCTTGACTTTTGCCCTTATCTAGTTTCTATTTTTATCTTTGACATATTGATTTGCATATGATATGCCATCTTTGCATTCTTCCAGTGAAGCCAACTTGATTATCATCAATATCCCTTATAATAACAACTGACCAAATCCCAAACCAACAAAATAGCAGAAATTAGTGAAGTGTAGACTCAAAGAATGACTCTGAGACAGTGGGAAAAGACCAATCTTTAAACAGCCTCACCCAATGAAAGAGAGAAAACTCAAATAAATAAGGGAGAGATAAAAAGATTCAATTGCAATAGGCATCACTAATATTCAAAAATTATTAGGGAAAATTCTGAGAAATTGTATTCCATTGAACTGCAAAATATAGAAGAAATTTGGAACTACCTAGGTACACATGACTTATCATAACCATGAATAGAAGATATAAAAAAACCATAAACAGATCAACAAAAGGTAGAAGTTGAATTGATACTAAAATATTCTCAAATCAGAGATAAGCCCATAACTGTATCGATTAACTGATGATTTTTTTCCCAGGCTTTTGAGGAACTAATGCAATTGCTAGTCTAGCTATTTCATAACATAGGAAGGATTTTTAAGAGCCAGGATCACACAGACAAGAAACAAAATGTGGATAGACAGAAAGGGAATCATGGGACAATTTCCTTGATCAGTAAAAGCACAAAACTCCTAAATAAAATGCTTAAGTCAAACTCAATATTATCCTTGATTTCTCCTCTCTCTTGTCACTCATGGTACCTGATGGAGGGAAGGTGTAGGAAATGCCTGGGGTACCAAAGAATACTAAACAAGGGACTTAAGACATACTCCCATTCTGCCTCTTCTCCTTTTTCTCAACTGGGAGCTACATTTTGCTCAGTCTACAGAGAGCACAATAGCATGTAGGGGCATGGCCTACAGTGCCTTTAGATCCCTGCTTCTTTTCACACTTCCCATTGGAAGAATTATACATCATCAGTTTCTTCCTCTATACCTCCTACAGACAAATGGTGCATGCACACTTTCTCTCTCTTCATGGAAAAGACCCACAGAGGAGGCTTTGTTATGCGATGGCTAGTTTTAGTGTGTGTGTGTGTGTGTGTGCTCGTGTGCGCGAGTATGCAGGTGTGTGTTTTAGCCCTCATTGTATTCTTTATTATAAGCATGGCTCTTCTGTGACTAGATTTTTTTTCATGTTTTTCTAATGAAGGGATGGTGACTTTTATTGAATCATTCAAAGGTTCAGGGATGGTAGGCCCATCATGGGCATAACCTAGGTTCTTTATAGAAGGAAAGGTTCATAGAGAATTATCTCCAGTCAGTGGTGTAGCAGCTGGGAGGATGCAAGGAACAGCCATCGTGTTTGAAGGGTTTCAGGGATAGGGTTTTCTGGAGACACAGGATGAAGCTTCAACAGCATTCAGGAAGAAGCCATGCTGAGTGGGGTCACCACCACACTCTCATAAGGGGTTCCCCATTTCCATGCCATCTTCCATCTTTTTTCTGAACCACAGGGGGTATAGAGATACTAACTAGTCCCCTCCTTTCATTTATATTGATCCACTCCCTTCAGCTATATTATTGCCAAAATGAAATGTGAGAAAAGAGGTTGTCCTACCTTCTTAATTGCAAAAATAAAACATTTTATGCTTTATAAATGTCACAGACACTTTGGTTTGTAATGGCATCTTTATTGTGAGGACATAAACATGTACTCTTGCTTGTACTGCATGGCATTAGAGGTAATATATATTTCCCATTAATTCAATTATATATCTAGTATACCACATTGTAAGCAAATACAATTGTATTCATTTTCTTCCACAAACATTTCCATCTGACTTTCAAGCCTTTACTAAATGTTCAAGGTCAAATGACTTAACCTGGTAGAGAAAACATGGAATAGTCCATAAATGTATGGATGTGGAAATCAACGAAAGCAATTATAGACAAGAAACACAGTATACATGTTAACTGCAGTTTAACCAAACTGTTGGTTCAACTAACTCCTTGTTCAGCTCTTGTTAGGTTTTGTTGCCATTTCTATTTCTAATATTCTCTAGTGGATGATGCTTCTGTCCTACCTCAGGTTCCTACAGCAACTGACTCTTCACAGCCCCCAGTGAAGAAAGATGTTCCTATAGTCTCTTTGACAATGTGGGCTCTGAGGTTCAGAAGATCTGCTAATATATTTAGGCCTACACACTTCTATGCATAGAACATCTTAAGTGCTGAGGATAGGACCAGGGGAACAGACTAAAGCTCTGGTGTACAGAAATCTGTGCATTTGCCTTGGTGTGGATGCTCTGGGACTGCACCGGGGTTGATAGGCACCACAGCAAATCCTGTGGACTTTGGGGAGTACCCCAGCCTCACAATTCCTTCAGGAGCTGCCTGGGTCTTTACTCATCTCTGTTTATCAGAAATGGCATTGAATATAAAATAGATGTAGTGTCATAACAGAATTAAGCAAGCTGAATCTAACAGGGATCTGGTGGAAATGCCACTGGATATAAACCACCCTTTCTCAGCTGCAGGACCAAGATTCAGCAGCAAGGGGAAAAGCTGAACAGAAACGAGGGGAGTTTGCAGACTGCAGAAATAGCCAGGTGGCCGCTGTTGACACAAAATGTCAGGACTACTCAGAAGTCGACAACAGGAGGTTCAGTAGATTAACATTACCAGAAAATTGTTCCTTTAACAGTGTTTCTTTCATATTGTTTGAAATCCATGTCAGAATAGTTTGCTGTCAGTTTCTCAATGAAAATGATACAAAGGCACCCCACCCTCACGGTCTGCTCCAAATTCTACTGAATTTAGAGTACATTAAAGACAATTCATTTCACAACAAATAAAATAGTTGTGAATACCTTCTCCTCACCTTTGGTTTAAGTGGTGGCCAGACCATCACAAAGGACATGTGCCAAACTTACAGAGGACTCACATAATTTCAGCAATCATGGATCCAGGAAACATTCCACCTAATATAGCATCCTAAGACACTGGGAAAGGACAGAGACTTGCTAACTTTTAGAGAAGAAAAAGATAACAGTCTGGTTTGGACAGCCAAGATGGAAAGCCAGCTCTGTGACACTATATAGCAGAGTAGGTTGTAGGTCCTCTGTGAGGTCTTAAGCTAGAGGAAATGGTTGATTGAACAGTGAGATCTGATATGAGAAAGACGCCCAGGGAGTGGGGCAGCACAGCTACTCAAAAGCAGGAATGGTCTCCTCTCTTGGACCACCACAAGGGGCTGTACTGTGTCCTGGCTGTAGTCTATGGATGGATAAGGATGTGTGGGCAGTAGCCACTGTCAGCCATTGCCCAGAAAGTCTGCTCACCATAGGTGGCTGCTAACAGCCCCCGAGTGGTAGAGAAGCCTTACCTTGTCTGGATCAGTTGTTGTGATGACCCACACACAGTGAGCATTGTCTTCATATTGCACTGGGTAGTTAGGGGAGGTGATGACACCACTCGGCCCACGCAGGTTTGATCCACATGTCCTGGCTGGAAACAGATGGAAACAAAATAGTTTGCCCAGCAGTCCATCAGACATCACCATATGCAATGAGTGTTTTTTTTTTTTCTTTTTTCTTTTGTTTCTTCTTTTTTTTTTATGAGGTTCATTTTGAGGGTAGCATACAAAATAATGGGGTCAATCAGACATTTTTATATATGAGTATAATTTAAAATTAGTATAATATAAAATGAGTATAATGAACATATTTGTCCCTATCAGCTCCCTCCCAGTTCTCTTCTCTTTATACCACCACACATACTATCTGATTCTATATGTAAGGGTATACTTCCTTCTAGGTTCCATACAAGAAAGAAAATAAGCACCATTTTCTCTGTTTTCTCCTGTCTCTTCCCACACAGAAGACACATGCTTCTACATTCATGTGCTATGTATGTATAGATACAAATTTCTATTTAAATCTAGATTCTTCTAGGAGAGGAAAACATATCTATCTATCTATCTATCTATCTATCTATCTATCTATCTATCTATCTATCTATCTATCTAGTCAGGTTTTTATCTATATCATCTATCTATCTATCTATCTATCTATCTATCTATCTATCTATCTATGATAATTACATCATTTCCCCCTCCCTTTCCTTTTTCCAGACCCTGCCTCATGTCCCTTCTCCAATCTCTTTCAAATTCCTGGACTCTTTTCCTTTAATTTCCTTTAATGCAAGTGTGTGCATGCATACATGCATATGTGCCTCTGTGTGTGTGTGTGTGTGTGTGTGTGTGTGTGAGTATATGTATGTGAGTGTTACTAAGTATATAATATTGATCCAGCACAATATTAAACTTCATGCTAAAAAGACTTATTTTCAATTTACTTGTATGTGCATGTCTGTTTGTGGGTATGAACGTGGAAGATTAGAGGGGAAGATGTCTAAGAGATACAGAAGTAGGTATTGGATCCTCCAGTGTGGGAATCATAGGCAGTTGCTAGCTGAGAATTGTGGCTACTAGAAACAGTCCCTAAACCCTTAGAAAAGAAGCAGCTGCTTTTTAACTTCTAAGTTGTCTCTCTAGTCCCCATAAAGTTTACTTTTATTAGGTCATGATGTAAAGTTGTCAGTTATCTTTTGCTCAGTCTTCAGGATCTTGCCTGATATTTAAGATATGGATGAGGATACCTCATTAGAGGAGATATGAAAAAATATTGTCACTCATGATCACAATGCCATGGAAAGATCAATATCAAATCAGTCTACTTCAGAATCTGCTGGGGGCACAGAACCACATTTCCTGTGTACTCATTTGTATACAGAGAGTCTGTATATCTATCCATCTGTGCACTGAGCCAGTGAGTTACAGAAAAGAGCTCTATATAGCAGGGTTGGGGACCAATGTCACACCCCACACAGGATGCACTTTAAATGAAGTTTCATCTCTGCTAAGCTTTGTCCTGTTTCTTTCAAATAAGGATGGAGGATGCAATGTCCGTGTCTCACTCGATGCTTAGATTCTATTTCACCAAAACAATGCCAAGTCGCATAGCACAATGAAGATAGGGACTTGAGTCTATTGTGCTGTTGAAAGATTAAAGGAAGTATGAACAATGACTCTAAGAGCAAAAGAAGGCATCATTGTCTCTTTCTTCATCTTGAAGCTAGAATGAAAATGCAACTGAAGCCATAAACTGTAAAGCTGAAGAAAATGGCATGCTTTGTGTTAAAAAGTATTTCAATCTTTTCTCAAGGTTTTATTTTTTTTTCCAAATCATTGGGATAACTTGGAAATCTAATATTAGTGTGGGTTCTTGGCTGAATACTAATAACCCAAACTGGACTTGGGGAATATAGGCTACTTGTATGAGAAAGTAATGCAAAGATCTGCCCTCTGTTATCTTAGACACTGTCATGCACAGAGCATACCTGACTTCCCAGTGGATTAGTCTAGACACCTTCATATAGAGAGCTTACCTGGCCACCCAGTGGATCATCTGTCCTGTTCATGACCCATGCTTGATCTCTTTCCACTAGCCCTTGGCTGATGATATATTCAGGACAATTGTTTTCTAGGAGACTCACCTCTAATGATCAACACTATAGATCTCTTGGCCTGAAAGAGCTAGCCTGTGGGGAAGTCAGGAGCCTCCACTAATCCCTGCAGGAACATGCAGTCTCCTCTCCAGTGTATACTCCTATTAAGATGATTTAAACTGTGAATAATCCTGGAGACAATAACACTCCTCTGTAGAAGTCATGACTCTTTCAGTGTCATTATTTCTCCCCAGCTCTGTCTTCTCAGCCTGTGAGTCTTAGGCTTTTCCTTATTTTATGGTACAAGCTTAGCACCAAGAACAGTGGCTGAAGTCCTTGATATGAGGTTGAGATTTACATCCAGCAAGTTAAAAGTTGATGATTACCAACTACAGACTTAATTAGCTAAGAATTAGTCAATCCTACATGCATAAACATGTGAGAAATGATGTTTTAAATACCAGCATTTTCTGCCTAAAGAAACTGCATTGTAAAAATAAAAGATGATACTGTTTTCCAAATCCTCTTGGGCATAGAGTAGGTCTACAGGTCCCTCAGAAGAGCTTTCTGATCTTCACTCTGTGATATATGTATTTAGGAACATATTTTCAGAAAAGGTCAACTTCTAATGTGAAATTTGTCTAAAGAATTGCTGGCATTAGTGAAAATGTCTTAAGGAAAGGTACCATTAATGTATCCTGAGTAATAATGTCTTTGTATTGTACATCGACTTTGCTATACTTTGTAAGTAACAGTTTTTGTAAATACAGTGTTATCAAAAATATATATATCAGCTTGGTTTTGAACAAGGGTAAACACAGAGATAGCTAAGTATTTAAGCTTTGAGAAGACATATTTGAAGATGTCAGAAGTTGTTTCATTACATCCCCACTGATGATTTGGGCTTCTCAAATCCCCAGCCGAAAAGTTTATAGAACCTAACACTGCCCCCTCCCCCTGTTGTGTGTTCCTGTGGCCTGTGTTGAAGCATAACCTTTCCACTGACTTACCAAAAATTTGATTCAGAACTTCATGAAATTTATCTCATACATTTCTGAGAAATTATTCTTACAGGGAGTCTGTGTTTTTATTGAGTTGTCTCGAAAATAAAATAGTTAGCCAAACATATAAATCAGTAGCGGAGTCTTTGCTTAGCGTGTTTGAAGCCCTTGTTTATATCCACAGTGCCACAATAAATAAATAAATAAATAAATAAATAAATAAATAAATAAATAAATTCGGCAGTTAAGAAGAAAAAGACAGGTAGAAAAGAAAAGAGAGCATCAGAAGAGAGGATACAAAGCAAGATAGAGTGTTCCCTCTAATAGGAGCTGGTAATGGAGCATCAAGTGTTCAAGGAAGCTTGATAAATGCTGTCAGTGTGGGCCACTCTCTTTCTGTTGGACACACAGTAGTCAGGGTGAGGCAACAGAAGTTTTGTTGGCAGACAAAAGGAAGCAATGTGCATAGGCGCCACTGAGGAATGGAGAGGGTATCAGGGTGGTAGGAACTTGGCCAGATGTACCTGAACAGGAGCATATACAATGCTCTGGGAATTCACACAAAACTGAATAATCTGACTCAGAGAGCCAGAAGTCTGAAGCTCTGCCATGGCCTCTGGTTTTTACTGAGACAATGCAGTTTCTTACTTTTTATTGTAAGTGTATGGTGTAGCACTTGTGATCTGGGAGAACTGGAGAGGCCTGTCTTGATTGGTACTGGGAAGTCTTATGTGTGTCCTCAAAGATAAAGCAACTCCTGATCTTGTAGTTCCTTTTTTACTAACTAGGCATTCAAATAGTCAATGAAGTCTTTAAACTACATAAGTAATCACTATGCACTAGGACCCAGGACCTTTGAGAGTAATCTTTGTTTCCTGTCACCAACATGTACAGATGTGTGCTTATGTGCAGTGTAGTTCAGTGTTACTGTCACTCTTCTGAAGACCTGGCCCTGGTCAGCATCTGACAACATAATATCTTATTCATGCTAAATGTCCGTGAGCAGTCACTGTGCCCTAATACAGAACAAAGGTTACTCCCTGGAGAGGTCCCTAAGTGTGTAGATTCAGTTTGACTGATAATTATAAATTCTAAATAAAACTAGAATTTATACAATGGTGTATTGAAAATGTAATTCTTTAAGAAGAAAAATGGACACTTCAGTCTCTTATTCTTTGTATAATGACCAGTTGTAGATCTCATGACTAATCACCATCCGCTGTAAAAAGAAGCTCCTTTGATGAGAACTAGAAGATGCACTGTTCTAAGTATATCTGAAAGACATTAAGGTCATAAAGACAGAAACATCATGGGTAGTTTTATAAGGTGTCTATTAAATCCAAAATAGTAGGTCCTCCCCTGAGACTTATGACACATCCATCTAATAGGGTTAGGATGAGTTAATGGTACCAGGCAGGAAATCTGATGTGTGGAATAACTTTAAATCTAACTAGAAAAAATGGTTGGTCAGTTCCATAACATTGATACCAATATTGTACCACTTGGCATATCTTGCCAGGTCAGTTGTTGTTATAGCTCATCTGTGAGCTTACAGAAATAAAGAGATTGTGGGGTGCTCAACTCTAATGAGTCATCTATATCAGAACCATTTCCCAAGGCTAAGGAGGCATCATGGAGGAGAGTGGAGACAGAACCAGAAAGAGTGGGCATCTGTATTGAAACACTATTTTCTGGACAAGCCAAGATCATTGTACAAATGAACTCACAGACACTGTGACTGCAAACACAGACTGCACAAGAGCAAGCCATTTACAGCTGAGGGGGAGATTTATGAAGTTTCATCCTAACTAAGGAGCTGTGGATAACTGATGGTTGCTGGGGGTGGGAGTGTAATTTTTCTTCAGGGTCCCCACAGTTTGGTTAGTGGTCCAACATCCATGTACTTATAGGCATCACCAAGCGACTCACAGGGTTAAGTATAGTAGCACACAAAGCAGGAAAGGAGAAATGGTGAAAGAGATAGGGGATGATAGGAGAGAAATATGGGAGGGGCTAGTTAAAACACATTATATTCACACATAAATCCCTTCTTTCTAGATGCTGCAGTGAACATTTATCATCTTGAATAAACCAAACCAAACCAAACCAAACCAAACCAAACCAAACCTAACCAAACCAACCAACCAACCAACCAACCAACCAACCAACCAACCAAGAAACCATATTCTAGTCAGTCAAGAAAATGAAATGTCATAATTACTCTTTATTTAAATGTTCTTGTACAATATATTTTGACTAAATTCTTTCATTTTCCCCAACTCCTCCCATATTCTCTCTCTTCCTAACTAGCAAACTTCATGTTCCTTCTCTCTCTTAAAAATACAAAACAAAGCAAAAGAAGCACTATATATATATATATATATATATATATATATATATATATATATATATTGATATTGATATACAGCATGTAAAATGATGACCACTGAATATCAATATTTATATTGAGGCATTTTATTTACATTCTTAGGTATTATTTTCATATTTGATAAAATAATTATAGTGGAATAAAAGCTTAATACAAAGTGCATTATGATCTTTTAAAATTTAAGTTGAATATATTCATTTTAATATCATCTGAACTGGAATATACCTATGTTTTATGCACATGTAATGCCATTATTCTAGGTAAATGGATTTTCCTTTAATGGGTGCAATAATATTTTAATTACTTATAATTGGTCATTATTTATTTTTAATCAGTGAGATCAGAGTTATCTTTCTGTATGTTAAATTCCAATGTGCTCAGGGCAAAACTGAAAGAGTTGCAAGAGTGAGATTATATAGGAAGATTTATGTGAGCTTGGGAAACACAGTGAAACACAATCTCAAATTCTTATTCCACTTGTTCACATATGACATTACTATGAGTATTATTTTATATATTGGTGTAGTGTGCAGGTGTTGTGACTATGTTAAATATAACTGATATACTAAATTAACAGAATTGATTTGAACATATTGAATAAACTGCTTCTGTGGTTTCTTTCTTAGGGATATCTATATGTATATATTTCCTTTGAATTATATTGTTTTTTTCAATTTTCTTGTGAATGTGTACGTTCCTAGCCATTATAAATGTAGAAGAGTTATTAGCAACTTTTTTGAAGCTGAAAATCTGTCCTTTGAAAATTTACCTGGCATTAAAGGACATTCTATATATAAACTCTATGGGCACATAAAAAAAGTGAATATATTACCTAAAAACACAGTTTCTCTCACATGAACAAACTTACTATAAGAATTTCTGGGTTTGAGAGTTCAAATCTGACATCCTAGCACTTGTGAGTATAAAACAGGAGGGTTGCCCTGAGTCTGATGCCTGTATGGGCTAAAAAGGAGACCAGGTCTCAAAAAGAAAAGAAAAGAAAAGAGAAAAGAAAAGAAAAGAAAAGAAAAGAAAAGAGAAAAGAAAAGAAAAGAAAAGAGAAGAGAAAAGAAAAGAGAAAGGAAAAGAAAAGAGAAAAGAAAAGAGAAAAGAAAAGAAAAGAAAAGAAAAGAGAAAAGAAAAGAAAAGAAAAGAAAAGAAAAGAAAAGAAAAGAAAAGAAAAGTGTTGGATTATTTACTTAGATCCTAGGATATCTTTTCCATTCTATTGTAACACTATAGTCAAAAGAGTAACAAATCTGATTCTAATAAACTTAAATTTGCACAACACTTGGAATTACATGGGAAGCTTTTTGAAACAAATCTCTAGATTATACATAATAGGATATATTTAACATATATACTACATGATATATGATAAACTGTATTTTTTGAATTTTTAAAGATAATAAATTATTGTAAAATGTCTAGATTATTGTCTGAAATAAGGACAGAGAGCAGAGAGCAGGGGTTAAGGGCTGCTAGGCTCCCTCTCTTCTCACCTGGGGACCAGGTCTGCCTCATGTAGTTAGTTACCAGCCGCTGTGTCTTTAGATGTTTTGTCTTAAGACTCTCACCGTACTTGATTACCACAGGAACCATTATTCTACCCAAGAGTCATCAGTGAATGGTAACTCGAGGACATGAATCGATTCTCACACGTGGCTTTGACATTACAGTATACATAGCCAAGGACTGCAGACTGCCTACCCTGATCCAAACATGGAGGGTACAGCAGAGAGAGAAATTAACTAAATTCCTTGTGTGGATCAAGAAACAAAGAAACACATGCAATGGTTAAAGAAGAAAAAAAAAACTCATATACATAGTACTGTCAGGAAAGGAATTGAAGGAGTCAGGGAGTGGTCCACAGAGTGGAGCTGGTGAGGGAGGGAGTGGGTAGCAGGGATTTCAGACACACTGACATCTGACAAAGGTACAAGATGTACAGTGGGAAAAAGCAAGGCTGGTAGACATGGTCCCCAAATGGGATTGGCACAAACTCTGCTCATTCCAGGTTATTGTTCGTCTATAATATAGGCAGGCAGTATAATAATGAATCCATCCCTTACAGAAACACCTTGACAAAACAATATGCAGAATAATACAGTTTTCCCAAGTACCCTTCAATTACAAAGCTCCAGACTCTCCAGTCATTTCCCCTAATTCAGTCCAACCAAGGGAGGTCTGTGATTTTCCTTTAATTCTCTACCATAATAGCTGCTTGGACAAATCACCACAATATGAAATACAGTTCTAACATTGATGTTAGACCTGTGATCCAATAGCATGAAGCTTCTCTCTGGTGTAAATAATCTTTTCATTACCATTTAAAAGGTCACTTCTGCATAGGTGTAAAACCCGGATAAAAAGGAAAATGCATAACAGCCTCAGTCCATGACAAGTTAATATGTTAAGGATGATTCTAGTTAACCTCACCTGGAATCATGAGGTAATAATAACTTTATTCTGCGACCCAGGCTGCCTCCAATTAACTTTTCTGTAACTGGGGTTACAATGGAAAATAACACTTCACTTTTCTTACGTGCCCTTTCAATGCAGAGAGCCACTCAAGCTCTCATATTAGCTCCACCCAGGAAGGCACATCAGCGTAGAGACCCTTTCATTATTCATCTTTTCTAAGGCTCAAGAGATGAAACACCAGCCCAAGTATTTCACTTAAATAAAGCTATATCATCTCCTGTCTTTCTTGTTTGCTTATTTTTTTTTTCTACTGCCAGTTAAGGATGCTTATGCAGTTTTAAACAGCTCGTAATGTTTTACCCTGAGAAAAAAAATCATAATAGCTGTTTTCATATCTCTAAATGAACTATGCATAATTTCAAATGGAATATGGATTCCCTTGTGTAATTACTGAGCTGTGACAACATTCATCTGTTTGGTAACTGAAGGGAAAGGTAATATCCCCAGTCCTCCTCCAGGCTAATTAGATAATGCAAGCTTTGGCAAACCACACCAGCTTCTAGACCCAGGGTCACTTCTGACTCACAGTGTGTTACCAACAGTTTCAATCAGACCCTCCCTGAGGAGAGGAGGTTGGATAGTAACCTAATAGATAGAGACCCTTCGTGGAGCTGTGAAACTTAAAGACCAGGTCTTACTTTATCCCATGACCTTAAATATCCTTATGTTTTTCTTGGTATCAGTGGTCAGAGCAGTCATTTCTACCTGATCGAAGACTGACTTTGGAATATATGCCTGACATGATTGATGCATAGGCTCTTGTAATAGCCGCAAATGAAATGGGGAATCCACATCGGGTTGTTATCTCTCTACAAACTACTTATAATGGTGGTTAAAAAAGGGGGGGAGGGCTATGGACATTGCATTCACTGTAGGGGACTTCTCACAGCTGGCTAAATGTCCCCACAGTCAGCATTGAGTAGATTGCATCCCCAATATGGAACTCACCCATAGCTTGCCAATTGCTTCTGCAATCTATTTTGAGAACTATTTGAAACTTAGAGAAGTGTGATATCCACTTCTCTGTACCTGTGAGAGACAGGGTATCATCTTTTTATAGAAATAGAGAAGAGCCCAATTTTTAGCTCTTCACGATCAGTGAGTCAGTCTGTGATCAGGTGCCAGTAAGGGGTCATTCAAAGGAAGGAATGAGGACATCTTCACACTTGGAAAAGGCCAGTCTAGAAAACCTATGGATTTTAATTGAAGAAAGTAAATTCTGCTGTGGATGCCATCCAGAAAAATGACAATGAGTCACTGAGATGTGCCCTCTCAACAACCTTAGGCTGCTGATGACTCCAAGTCTGAGAAGCAGGCATACTGTATCTAACGCAGTGCTGGCTGATTCAGGAGGCAGGCCCAGCATGTCTGGTCAGAAGCTAGGCACGTCAGAACCATCAGATCCACTAAATATTCTCATGGGACAGTGTGCATGAAAAGGTTCAGAATACAGACATCACATTATGATCTTTACATCAATATGTAGATAATATTTTTGGCAATAGTATCCAATAAGTATATCAATAAAGCTAAATTCACCCATTTTGTTTTGGTGCTCAGAGCTGTTTGAGAGTTGTAAAATGGCATATGTGGTATGAATTTTGTGTGTGTGTGTGTGTGTGTGTGTGTGTGTGTGTGTGTGTGTGTTATTGGGGGTCAGGGGGCATGTGGGAACAAGTCCAGAGAGGTGAGATCAGCTGATATGATGGTTTGAATATTTTTGGCCCAGGGAGTGGCATTATTTGGAGATGTGGCCTTGTTGGAGGATGTGTCACTGTGAGCGTGAACTTTGCCTGTCCTTGCTTCCTGGAAGCCAGTCTCTTCCTGTTTGCCTTTGGAACAAGATATTGAACTCACAGCTCCTCCTGCACCATGCCTGCCTAGGAGCTGCCATGCTCCTGCCTTGATGATAATGGGCTGAATCTCTGAAGCTATAAGCCAGCCTCAATCAAATGTTGTCCTTATAAGAGTTTCCTTGGTCAAGGTGTCTGTTCACAGCAGTAAAACCAACTAAGAAACAAAGTCAGCCAACATGATATTTTGCAGGAGCTACTGACTTGTCTGAACACTGGGGAAGGAGTAAAGTGGTTCTGTGTTTAAAACTTCTGGTTACTTCTGTATGGCCTCCCTCTGCTTACTGTAAGTCTGTTCCTAGAAGCAAGACCAATGATTCTCTTCTCCATCCAGCTAGCCCTGGGCTCTGTCTTTTCACTGGTCTGTGGTTGGTACCCTATCAGATGGTTGTTTACAAGTCTTCCCTAAAAAATATAATAGCATTCCCTCTTGGTCTGAGGATAATAGGCATGATGGGTGCTTGGAAGTCCAGTCTGTTTGCTGCCCTATGCTTTCTATCTTTCTATCTTTCTGCACGTAGTCATTAGAGAGCAAGACAGTGCCAGAAACCAAACATTCACCCTCATCCTCCTGGGATTATTTTCTGTTTGAATGTGACTTACACAGAATCTGCTGTGTAATGTGAGGTGTTGCTATTAAACAGTGGTGGACAGCTTTAAAATGGGCAGAGGTGGGAGCAGCAAGAACTTGAGAAAACTTGTTGGCCCACTGACCTTCCTCTCTCCTCCCCTTCTTTCATGCTCACTGGGGGAAGTGGAAAAAACCTCGATGGCCTTGAACTGGTAGAAATCAGTGCTTGAATGGGTCCAGAGAGCTCATAAAGCAGGAATTTATTGATTATTTTGAGGCAAGCTTTTGCTATGTAGCCCACATTGTCCTTATATTTGAGATCAGGAGGCCCCAGCTTGTAAGTGATGAGTTCGTAGGGCCACTGTCAGGTAGAGAGAATCGTAATTGACAAATGTGGATATCAAGCTGAGATGTACAGGCCATGTGGGAATCTGATGTATCATTTCTTTTCACTGTTTATAATAAGGTATTGATAATAGAGAGAGTGATCCTAAACTAGCTAGTGTTGAAACATCTTGCATTTTTAGGTGGCATGAGATGCTTCACATCTGGAAAAAGCTGCTGGAGTTTATCAGAAGTAGAACACTGTTGAACATGACCACATGGTCCAATTGACAAGTTATCCCATGGAAAACTGGCTGAGACGACCTCAAGGCTCCATAAAGCCTGAATGCCCAGCCACTGACAGACACAACGCACATGACTGAGGCCTTTTCTCTCTTTTGCCCCATCTCCTGAAGCTCCCAAGAAGTTAAAAGTCACACTTCCTGTCCTCTCAGCAAATGCCAAAGCAGAGAAGGCTTCTCTGTATAGAGCTCGGAGAATGTTAGGGGACACACACACAAGCACAGAACATTAGGTGGCTCTTTTCACATCTGGAGTTGAGGAAGAAATGACCTTTTCTCCAGAGGGCAAAGTAGCAATTTCTGAAAGCAGGAGAGAATTGGGCTAGCAACAGAAGGGGAGAGGAGAGTCAATGGGCACTAGACATTACTTCACAAGTCCTGATAGATAATGTGAACACTAAATGTCTAGCTTGTGCTGTGTATTTTCAAAGGTGTAAAGATAGAAATCATGGGGTATCTCATGCCTGTTGTCCCAGGACAGAGGAGGCAGAGGGTAGATAATTCTACATTTTAGGAAAGCCAACCTGCTAACCCTGATGTGACTGTTCCTCAGGAAGACAGGCACAACAACATCGCAGTCCCCTGCCAGCAGGCACAATGTTACGTTAATTGAATATGTGAATAACTAATAAATAAATAAGTGGACTTAACTGAATGCAGAAAAGGCATATTAAAGTGTTAAAGACAAGGTTTCACAAAATGAATTAACTTAAAAGGAGATTCAATATGTGGTTGAATCTGAAGAAACTTCATATCTAGACTTTCTATTTACTTAAAATATTAAATGCTTTTCCAACCTTGCTTGATTAGAAATTTTACAATAAAATGGACTAATATTAGTCTTGATTGACTTTTTTTCAAATATTGAAAGAACACATTTTGTGTGTGTGTGTGTGTGTGTGCGTTGATCTACTGTAACATCTACCAGTATGACACACATAGTGGTTTTAGTTTTTATCTTTTACAGTTTTATTGCATTTAATTTATTTATTCTGGAGGGTGGTATATAGATACCACAGCAAACCTGTGTAAGTCAGGTGAGATTCAGTTCTTTCCTAGTATCACACGAAAGGACCAAACTCCTGTAGGCAGATTTGTCACTCGCTCATTTTGCTAGCCATAGGTTTTATTGTTGTTGCTATTTATTTATTCACTTTATATCCAGATCACATCTCCCTCTCACCTTTCCTTCCAGTCCCACCCTTACAAATCCCTTCTCCCATTCTCCAAAGAGAACTGGAAGTCCCCCTTGGGTACACCCCACCGTGGAACATTCAATAGCAGTAGGACTCAGCATATCCTCTCCCAAAGAGGCTCAACCATGCAGTCCAGTTAGGGGAAAGGTATCTAATGGCAAGCAACAGATTCAGAGACAGCCCTAGCTCCAATTGTTAGGGGACCCACATGAAGACCAAGCTGCATGTCTAGTAGGGTGTTTAGCTCCAGCCCCTGCATTCACTTTGGTTAGTGGCTCAGTCTCTGTGAACCATCATGGAAAAACAACATGAGATTTAAAAGTACTGAAGGTTTTATCTTTTCTGCTGTAGCAAATGCCAGTAAACTACACCCTCTATCAGAAAACTATCCAAGAACTTGCTCCAGGTAGAAAAGGACATTATTCTAGAATGTTCTGAGGATGATTCAATCAAGTATATCTAACTGACTTGTACTTGGGCAGGACCCTTTGCAAATTGTTTCTATGACTGTCGATCAGTGCAGGCAGTGTGTGTAGAAAACTTAAAGACACAACAACATGTGAGCCAGCCATCCTCTTACAAGGCTACCAGGGTCAGTAGTTGGGAAGATGGTTCAGTGTTAGATGTTTTCTTGGGCTAGGCTTGAGGATCCCCCACATCCATGGAAAAGTCAGGTCTGAAAGTTATCCTGTCTTCCCCAGGAGCCATGGCACATTTGTGGGCTCAGACCTATCCACACACATGTATATATAAATAAATAAATAAATGCAAACAATCTGAAAAGGCCATTGGTTAATTTGATGAAGACCTGAGACCAAATTTGACAAATTCTTTCCATTACTCATTGCATTACAGTGCCACCAAAGGTCTAGGGCTTTAAGGTTTAGTACGTGTTTTTATGTATATGTGTACACTGTTCACATATGAAGAGAGCTACCAATGTATGGTAGGTGTGTCCTCCCGCATATATGCATGTGTGTTTGTGTGAGCTCAAAGTATCAGATTTGCTCATAGATGTCCTATCATGAAATCATTGGTAGCCTTTGAGGAATTATTACCTAACAAACCTTGAGGGACTTTCTTCTGACCCACACGTATTGCCAAATCTTCCCTTGCTACTGACCATGCCACTCTTTAAAACTTTACCTTGTTTTCAGGAGTGTATCTTGCCCTGGGGGAGAGTCTGGGACATCTTACTGGGTGCCTTACCTCGGCAGATGGGTCGGTGGTCACTCCATGCTGCAAGGGTCTCGGTGACTCTTTGACAGGTGATGCCCTTGGCACCTTGCAGTACATAATTGTCCTCACAGGAGAATTGCACGTTTGCACCAACCCTGGACAGCATCAAGAAGAAGACAATCCACAATTACCAATAGAAGGAGGACACCAAGAGATGATGTAATGATGCCACTCAACTCTGACAGTGCAGGACACCCAGCACTCCACAGGAGACGGTTTTGTGTGTTGGTTATTATAGCAAGTTTAGAGTAAGTCACAGGTAGTCTAGGCTAGCCTTGAGCTTGCTACACAAATGAGGATAAGATTTAACTCTCTAAAGATTCTGCTGAAAAGTTACCTTGTGAACCTTAAGTGTCACTTCAAAAACACCAGAAAGAGCACACGCCTTTAATTCCAGCACTCGGGAGGCAGAGGCAGATGGATTTCTGAGTTCGAGGCCAGCCTGGTCTACACAGTGAGTTCCAGGACAGCCAGAGCTACACAGAGAAACCCTGTCTCAAAACAAACAAACAAACAACAGCAGAAAGTAGAGGTGGTATTTAAAAATTTTTACATTTATTTATTTATTTACTTATTTACTTATTTATTTATTTATTTAGCATGCATGCATGCATGGCTGTTTCATCCACATATACATCTGTATACAATGTGCATGCCATAGCCCTAGAATTCAGAAGAAGGTGCTGGGTTACAGGTGTTTTGTGAGCTGCCATGTAGGTGCTCAGAACTGAACCTGGGTCCTCTGTAATAGCAACTGCTGCCCTTAATTGCCAGACCATTGCTGCAGCCTCCAAGGAAGGTTTATGGACTAAACAGGAATATATGTATGAGAGAATTTTGGACTCTGAATTGTCTTATGTCACTAAATATTTTACAGAAGCAAGGACAGAAAGAGTCCAAGAAAAGATTTCTGTGAAGGACCTATATTCCTACCACCAACATTCACCATACTCCTTAGAACATTCAGAGATATTGTCTCACATGAACAGAAGCATTTATCTTAGGTGACAGCAAGACATTCATTCTAGAATAAGATGACCGGCTGTTTTGGCTCCAGAGATGAATCTAAAAGCAGGAAGCCTGGTTATTGGAACCAGTGGTAGGGCAATGTCCGGGATGGTTTGACAAGTGCATGAGGCAAGTTGGAGGTGAAGCAGCATGTGAGGTAAGCATCCCACTGAGCACATAGAATTCTTTTCTGCCTACCATCTGAGTGGACAGCTACAGTGCTTCACTATCCCACAGGTCAACTGTTACAGGAAGTAATTCTACCCAGGTAGATGTTGAGGGAGCATGAGTAAATGCATGAGTCTCTGGGAAAGAAAGGACAGCCACCTGCGTGGATCCGTAAAGTCAGTAGCAAATAAAACATAAGGGAAGAAATAAGTGTGCTTCCTTTTTTGCTGATGGAACAGAGACATCTTGCAGGGGATATTGGAATTAGTGTTTCTCAAGCCTCATGATAAATCAACTCACAACTGCTCAGTGGTACTCTTTCTGAAGATGTAAAAAAGTCATTAATTTTGAGCCAACCCAACAGGCAAAATTCTTGGGCTAATGAACTAAGTACTTTTCCATTTTGAAGAAAATCTCAGCTTCATAAGAATTAGTATGTAAACCGGTGCCTATTTAAGAGAATGTGAAGTACATGGGATTTCCAGTTTATTTGTCCAAAAAGCTGTCTTTATAGCACATGCCAAGAACAACTAGACTTCTGTAATGCATATTTTGAAAAAAAATTGGTAGATATGAAATATGAGCTTTTAAGATAAAATGTGTTGAACCACACATAATTCTGTCTCATTGCCAGTATGATTGTCTCCAAAGACCACTATAATTATAGACATTCTTCCACAATCCCTGGTGATTAGACTTTATTTCAACATCTGAACTATACTTAACAGATTATATAAATCTACCAATTTTGTCATAAAACTAATTATTATATATCTGCTCCCTATCCACAGTTTATTGACTATCTACCTGTCAATATTCAAATTTCTAAATTTTCATTACTCATTCTGAGCATTTACATTGAACATATAGTATGCCACACTCTAGTAATCAGATGTGAAGAAATAAATAAAATATACAAAGTCCCAATCTCAAGGAGGTAATGGAAAAAAATGACAATTGGTAAATAAACCTTAATAAAAATGAATGTGAAGGAACCAAACTGATAATGATTAGACTGGAGTAGCAGCGAGGGAATGGGACAGTCTGCTCCAATGTTCTTTGGCCCTCTTAATCTGAGATGCTAATTTCTAACATGCTGTTTCAAGGGTGGAATTGGAGATAGTATATCTGCCTGGCACCTTCTTCATTGCCATCAAACCTCAGGCTGATTTGACCATGAGGGCCTCTGCTTTTCCTTTAAGTATTAAAAAAAAAGTAGGAACTTGAAATCCCCAAAGCACAGACAAAATAGACGAATGAGGTTTCAAACCCCCAATTTTCAGTATAGAAGAGAAAAACATAGCAAGAAGAGACAATATACCAAAAGGGAGAAAACACATGAGACCCAGATACAATAAACACAGAAGGCTTAAAGCTAGTACAAACCAATGTCAGATTTAAAAACCACATAAATTTAAAAGAATGTGGGGACAGACTTGAGGGTAAGATGGCCATGCCTGGGCATCTATCTATCTAAGAGACTGTATCCTACTACAGAAATACATGCCCAGTCATATCCATCACTTTTCTGTTCACAATATCCAGGCTATGGAAACAGCCTCAATATCTGTTTACTGCTGAATGGAGAGTGAAATTTGGTGGCTATATGTGATGCAATGCAGACTGGCCATAAAGTAAGGAAATCATGAAATGTGCAGGTAAATGGTGGAACCAGAAAACATATTTATGGAGGTAACCCACATACAGAAAGATGGGACTAGGCATCAGATCTCTAACTTTGTCTGCTAAAATTGGAGTCCAGGATGCAGCAGAGACAGGGAAATATAAATCATCACTGAAGGGAAGTGGGAAGAAAGATCTTAAGGAGGGAAGAATCATAGAAAGCAAGTGATATGAAGAAAGGGGGATAATGGAGCCAGAGGTTTGGGTGGGGACATGGATGGGTGTGTGGGAAGGAGGAAAGGGTGGAGGAGAACTAACTAAAGCCAAGGGTGTTTGAGAAAACCACATGGAAGCCTACTATTTTATAAGTTTCACACACACACACACACACACACACACACACACACAAACACACACACATAAACACACACAAACACACACCATTTATCATTTTTCATATAGAATAATTTAGCTTAGCCTTACTCTCACAAGGGATTGTGTTTCTGTCAGAATCCAGGTTGTTAAATTAAAAGCCCAGAGTTAGTTTAGGTTACTTCTCCTCTAGCTGTTGGCTAGGGGTGTCTGGAGAGCACCTAAACAATACAGGCCAGTGTTGTTACTTACTCTGGGTAACAATGTGGTGGTAATGATCAGTATGGTAACACACAACTTTGGTACTAGCACTTGGGAGACAGGAGATGGTTGATAGATTTCTGTGAGTTCCATGCCAGCCTGGTCTACACAGGGAGTTCCAAGTCTGCTAGAGCTACAAAGTGAGACATATTGCTTAAGATACCACAGATATTTGTTAAAGGACACCGAGATATCAGGTGTATCGGGAAGTTTTATTAACAGTGTTTGGCCATTCTAATATAGGATAAAATCGACTTTCAACCCAAAGTCATCAAAAAGACAAGGAGGGGCACTTCATACTCATCAAAGGTAAAATCAACCAAGATGAACACTCAATTCTGAATATCTATGTTCTGAATACAAGGGCAGCCACATTGATTAAAGAAACTGTAGTAAAGCTCAAAGCACACATTACACCTCACACAATTATAGGGGGAGACTTCAACACCCCACTCTCACCAATGGACAGATCCTGGAATCAGAATCTAAACAGAGACACATGGACACTAACAGAAGTCACAAAATGAATGGATTTAATAGATATCTACAGAACATTTTATCTTAAAACAAAAGGATATACCTTCTTCTCAGCACCACATGGTACCTCTTCCAAAATTGACCATATAATTGGTAACAAAACAGGCCTCCACAGATACACAATTATTGAAATTATCCCATGCATCTGATCTGACTACCATGGACAAAGGCTGATCTTCAACAACAATATAAATAATAGAAAGCCAACATTCACGTGGAAACTGAACAACACTCTACTCAATGATTTCTTTGTCAAGGATGAAATAAAGAAAGAAATTAAAGACTTTCTAGAGTTAATGAAAATGAAGCCATAACATACCCAAACTTATGGGAAGCAAGGAAGGCAGTCCTAAGAGAAAAACTCATAGCCCTGAGTGCCTCCAAAAAGAAAATAGAGAGAGTGTACACTACCAGCCTGATAGCACACCTAGAAGCTCTAGAACTAAAGGAAGCAAATTCACCCAAGAGGAGTAAATGGCAAAAAATAATCAATCTCAGGGGCGAAATCAACCAAGTGGAAACAAAAAGAATTATTCAAAGAATCAACCAAACCAGGAGCTGGTTCTTTGAGAAAATAAACAGATAGATAAACCCTTAGCCAGACTAACTAGAGGGCACAGGGACAGTATATGAATTAACAAAATCAGAAATGAAAAAGGAGACTTAACAACAGATCCTGAGGAAATTCAAAACATCATCAGATCCTACTACAAAAGGCTATACTCAACAAAACTGGAAAACCTGGATGAAATGGACAACTTCCTAGACAGATACCAGGTACCAAAGTTAAACCAGGATCAGATTAACAATCTTAACAGTCCCATTTCCCCTAAAGAAATAAAAGTAGTCATTAATAGTCTCCCAACCAAGAAAAGCCCAGGAGCAGATGGGTTTAGTGCAGAGTTCTATCAGACCTTCAAAGAAGACCTAATTCCAACTCTCCTCAAACTATTCCACAAAACAGAAACAAAAGGTACTCTACCCAATTCGTTCTATGAAGCCACAGTTGCTCTGATACCTAAACCACAGAAAGATCCAACGAAGAAACAGAACTTCAGAACAATTTCCCTTATGAATATCAATGCAAAAATACTCAATAAAATCCTCACAAACCGAATCCAAGAATACATCAAAACTATCATCCATCATGACCAAGTAGATTTCATCCCAGGAATGCAGGGATGGTTTAGTATATGGAAATCCATCATTGTAATCCACTATATAAACAAACTCAAAGACAAAAGAAAACCACATGATCATCTCCTTAGATGCTGAGAAAGTATTTGACAAAATTCAATACCCTTTCATGATAAAAAGTCTTGGAAAGATCAGGAATTCAAGGCCCATAATTAAACATAATAAAAGCAATATACAGTAAACCAGTTGCCAACATCAAACTAAATGTAGAATATCTTGAAACAATCCCACTAAAATCAGGGACTAGACAAGGCTGCCCACTTTCTCCCTACTTATTCAATATAGTACTTGAAGGCCTAGACAGAGCAATTCGACAACAAAGGGAGATTAAGGGGATACTACTGGAGGATTCAGCAGTACCTCTCCTGGGCATATATCCAAAAGATGTTCCAACTGGTAATATAAACACATGTTCCACTATGTTCATAGCAGGCTTATTTATAATAGCCAGTAGCTGGAAAGAACCCAGATGTCCCTCAACAAAGGAATGGATACAGAAAGTGTGGTACATTTACACAATGGAGTACTACTCTGCTATTAAAAACAATGAATTTATGAAATTCTTGGGCAAATGGATGTATCTGAAGGATATCATCCTTAGTGAGGTAACCCAATCACAAAAGAAGTCACTAGATTTGCACTCACTGATAAGCAAATATTATCACAGAATGTTAGAATACCCAACATACAATTTGCAAAACACAAGAACATCAAGAAGAATGAAGACCAGCGTGTGGATACTTCATTCCTCCTTAGAATAGGGAACAAAATACCCATGGAAGGAGTTACAGAGACAAAATTTGGAGCTAAGGGGAAAGGATGGACATTCCAGAGACTACCCCACCTGGGGATTCATCCCATAATCAGTCACCAAACTCAGGCTCTATTGCATAGGACAACAAGAGTTTGCTGAAGGGACCCTGATATAACTATCTCTTATGAGGCTATGTCAGTTCCTGGCAAATACAGAAGTGGATGCTCACAGTCATCGATATGATGAAACACAGGCCCCCAATGGAGAAGCTAGAGAAAGTACCTCAGGAGCTGAATGTGCCTGCAACCCTATAAGAGGAATAACAATATGAACTAACCAGAGCCCCAAGAGCTTGTGTCTTTAGATGCATATGTAGCAGAAGACGGCCTAGTCAGCTATCATTGAGCAGAGAGGCCCCTTGTTATTGCAAACTTTATATGCCCCAATACAGGGGAACGCTGGGGCCAAGAAGTGGGAGTGGGTGGGTAGGGGAGCAGGGTAGGGGGAAGGTAGAGGGAACTTTCAGCATTTGGAATGTAATTTAAAAATATCTAAAACAAAACAAAATAACACAACAAGAACAACAACAAAAGCAGTGTTTGGCAGCTGTCAGCACTGAACTACAAGCAAGGGAATGCTAAGACATGCCACTGGAGATTCCAGGGGTGCAAGAGTAGCACAAATGTTATGGAGGTGACTAACCTCTGATTGGATTTCAGAATGGCTTCACCGGAAGAAACACATACCTGGTACTTAAACTCTAGCAAGGAACATACAAAAGAAGAGGTCCCAGGCCCTTGAGGTGAATCAAATGCAATTACTTTGCAAAGTGGGCACAGTGTCAAAGTGCCCTCTCCATTGTGTCTCTCTTTGGACAGCGTTGCTCTCAGAGCTCATCAGAGCAGTCTCTCTGTGTAGTGGAAAGTAGGTGATGCAGAAACTCACAAATGATCAGAGTCCAGAGAACAAGTTTCAATACTCTGCTTAGCCACAAATGGGACATCGATATCAACTGCCCCACAGTTTCGGGACAGTGGTGGAGGAGAGGTTGGAAACACCATAAGATCTAGATATCAGGGAGGACAAGAACAAAACAGTGTCTGCTGGTCCTGATAGGACAGCACACTCATGAACTAATGAGGGACGAAAAGTTCATGAGGTCTCACCCCTAACTTTGGACTTAAGGACAGTTGACAGGCTTTAGTGGAGAGTTTGACCCTGGTAGGTCAAGCATGTACCCATGCATGTCTCTAAAACCAATAATGTATAGGCAACACAACTGAGCTATTAAATTAGGAGGAGTAGAACAGTGAGTGGGTGGTTGAATCAATTATTATAACTAGTAAAATATATTTAAAGAACCACAAAAAGATATTTAATGGTGTCCTAGCACTGTTGTAATAAGAAGAAAAGTGGCATTGGTCAGTGACAGTGCAGAAATAAGAGAAGCCTTGTATACTATTTGGAGGAATATAAGTTAGTACAACCACTGTGGACATGAAAACTCTTCAGAGTTTTTCTTAAAGAACTATTATGTGCCCCAGTATCCCTACTGGCCAAATAGACAAAAGCAGTAGAATCAATATCAGAGTGATGTATGCATTTCCAGCGTTGGATATCATATGCATGATACAGAACCAAGTGAAAGACAGCAGATTAATGCAAATGAGTGAAGTATGGTGTGTACCCAGAATGCCAACAGAGGGACCTCCTGCTACTCACAACACCATGGATAAATCATGAGGGCCACTTTGATTAGGGATAGAAGGATACATTATATATCTTACTTATACTTGAGGAGTTACAGACTAGAAGCCACAGAGACACAGAGAATAACTGGTCATCATGGTCCAGAAGATGGCGACAGCTCCCAAAAATAAGATCCATAGGACAGATAAGGCCAATTACAAGGAACATGAGTGCTGGTGGTCTCATGTGTAGACAGTGAGCAGCATTAACACAAAATGCAGAACATATTATTCTTTTGAAAATTGCTGACACAGATTTCAAATATCATCATCAGGAATTATTACCAGATGATGTCAGACATGGTAGTTAGCTGGATTCTGGCACATGCAATGCTTATGCATTTCAAGATATATTGTATACCAAAGAATATCCAATTTACATTTGTCAGTTTTGACCTCGAGACTCATCAGTCTCATTTGTGGCAGCATTGTAAGTGTCTGTCCAAATTACGAGGCGATGCTGCCAGAGATGGCATCCAACAGTAAGGCCATGCTTCAGGAAGCTACTATTAGAAGTATTTGACAGCATACAAGTTGAACCACGAATAAGGATCATGGTACTTAGTATAGACATGTGTATAAATATAACAAAGAATGAAATATGACTCACAGCCACCTGCATCTTAGGGTCCAAGAACTAATCACTAATAGTTACATCTACAGAGCAGAAAACACTCAAGTATTTTTCAGTAGAACTATTGTAAGTATCTCTTCTAGTTTCTAGCAATTGTACTATTCTAATTCTATGGAATTAAAGAGAAAACCGTGAAGATGCCATCCTCAGACTGTCTACTCTCACTAGTGGGAGGCTCTGCCGGGCACAGTTTTCCACAGACACCTTTCAGGCATGTATTATGGAACCCCTTCCAGTCTTGAGTGAAGACTTTTCCCAGAACTGGCCCTCTTCCTGTGGAGTCAGTCTTTCCCAGAAGGCTTTGGTGCTGTCACTATTTCCTTCCAAGACGTTCAGGGAACCACACAGGACTTCACTAGTATTGTGAAATCTTTACAGAGCTTAGTCGAAATGGCCTCAATAGATACTGGAACAATTCTGACATTAAAGCATTAAATTTATTAACAATGGCCAGCCTTCTATCTGACTTCAGGTCAAAGCACAGCCCAAGGGGCGACCCTCAAGCAGAGCTGAAGCCAATTGTCTCAGTAATGGACTAAGATCGGGTGGAAAAGAAATATGGCTTGCCTTCTAATTTATTGACTTCAGCTTTGGTTTTGTCTTATCCTGGCTCACAAATCAGTTTAGTTTAAAAGCCACGTGTGATTCCTACTTCAAATATACAGCAAACCAAGTTTTCATTGACTTATTATCACTGTATTTGAAATAATGTACATTAGATATACCAGAGTGACTAATCTTGTTTTCTTCCACTATGATTCTAGAAAAATATCTAGCTTTTCATGGGAAGAAATATATAGGACATTTAAAATAATTAGGCTTCATAATAAAGACAAGTATTGGAGAATGACAAAGTTGTTGATATGGGATGCACTGTTAATATGTAAAGGGCAAGTTTTAGTGGAACAATGCAAGCCAGAGGACATTGCTTTTCAAAGAGAACACGATAGAGAAAAATAGTCTCTTCTTGCTTCAATGTTCACTGCTCTAAAACCCTCATCCCTCAGCTTTCAACTGTGGAAACACTTCATTCACTGACGTTTATTTAACTTTACCTACTGCTATGGGAAGAGTCTTCTGAGGTGAAAGAGCTATTTCCAGATATGTTTAATCTAACACAAACTACTTCTAAATGGGGGGTTCCTGGAAAAATGATTATTTGGGGACTTTTTAAAACCTGTTGGTTCATCTAATTGTGGAAAAAAAATTTTGGAATGACTTAAGCATTAAATTGAAATCCCAAACAGGATGGTGCTGATGGGACTGTGGGGATAACCATTCTCACTGCCCAAGAGGGGATGCACAGAGCAGCCCACCCCTTCCTATAGCTCCAGTAACCATCTGCAGAATCTGAGTGTAACCTCCTCTCTCAGCTGCTTTAGGCTGAGAGTTCAGACCTGTCTCTGAAGGTGTGCCACAGGAAGCCACATACAGCATGGCTCTCTAGCTAAGCCTGGCTTCCATTGTTGTGCTAAACCACACCCGACCTTCTCCAGAATCCTGCTACCAGTCTACAGTGCTTCACCCACACCCTGCTGAGACGGCCTTGGGAAAATACACAGTGCTTGAGACTTCAGACTACATTCCTGGAAGCTCCAGGGGCCTGCGCAGAACTGACTGTGGGCAGGGTCTTCCCTCTCAAAACCAAGAAAGATTTTTCAGTAAAGATCGGACATGCTTTGATAGGTGATTCGTCTCAATGTTTTCATTTTCTCTCCCATCTAGTCCTTACAAGCCCCAGTTTGCCTTCTGGGGAAACTAGTCCTAGTCCGTTTTGTTGGGGGACCGCAGGTCTTGGCCCCCAACATCTGCGTAGGCAGCCCAATAGGTTTGTAATTCTATTCCAAATTAGTTAATTATTTTTTAAAAGATTTATTTCATTTACATGTATGTGCACGTGTGTGTACATGTGTGTGTGTGTGTGTGTGTGTGTGTATGTGTGTGTGTATGTGTGTTAGTTCTGCCACACATGTACAGGTTTCTGAAGAGTCCAGAAGAGGGCAGCAGAGTCTCCTGGATCTAGACCAGTGAGTGGTTCTCAACCTTCTTAATGCTCTAGCCCTTTAATACAGTTATTCATGTTGTGGTTTCTCTAAGCCATAAAATTATTTTTGTTGCTACTTCATAACTATAATTCTGCTACTGTTATGAATTGTAATGTAAATATCTGATATGCAGAATATCTAATATGCTACCACTATAAAAGGATCATTCAACCCCTACACATTAAGAAACACTGATCTAGAGTTTCAGGCAGTAATTTACAGAGGAAGCCAACTGACATGGTGCTAGAAACCAAACTCCAGCCCCTCTGCAGGAGTGTTTTTGACCATTGAGCCATCTTTCCAGGCCCAATTTTTATCATTGGTACATACTTAGTATCTTAGAGTTTCCGTTGCTATGAAGAGACAGCATGACCACTGGCAACTCAAAGAACAACATTTAATTGGGGGGTGTCTTACATTTTCAGAGGTTATCATCATGATGGGAAGCATGGCAGCATCCAGGCAGACATGGTGCTGGAGAAGGAGTTGATAGGTCTATATCCCGATTTGAAGGCAGCCAGAAGACTGTTACCCAGGCAAACAAGAGGAGGCTCTGGATCACTTTGGCATATATATAAGACTTCAAAGACCCACCTCTAAAGTGACACACTTCTAACAAGGATATCTCTTCTCCAAAAAGGGCATACCCTCTAATAGTGGGTCAAGAATATTCAACCCCCCACATTTAACAGTAATAAATTAGAGATACAATGTGGTATTTCAGTTAATGTTGACAATGTACCATGATCAGATGAGAAGAACAGTGGCACATCCATCTGTCACTATAGGCATTTCCCATCTCTTTAGATTGGAAATGTTTAAAATCCTCTCCTAGCTATTCTGAAATTCAATTAATTGTTGTCAACAAAAGTTATGCTACAGTGCCTTGGGGCATGACAAGTTATCTCTCCTGTCTAGAAACATGCCCATGCCTGTTAGCTAACCCATGTTCCCAAGCTGATGGTTATGTAAGATGACAAACAGAGAGAGATAGACAATAGATGCAGGAAAGTTGATTATTGATTAATAGATATAGATTAATACATTTATGATAGTGATGATAATAGCTAGATATAGATAAATACAGTATAAAGAGATGAAAGAAAGGTACCATAGATAAATGATAGGTGGTAGAGATAGATGACATAGAGATAAAAGATAGATGATAATAAATGATACATGATAGATAAATAAAAGATAGACCAATAACAGATGATAGATAGATAGACAGATAGATAGATAGATAGATAGATAGATAGATAGATAGATAGATAGATATAAATGGGAGGAAATATTTATGATATATGGGTATAGGATAATAGATGTCAGATGATTGATGTAAGATATGTATACAGATGATGATAATTATAAATAATAGACTGATAAGATAGATAGATCATAAATAGATAAATGAAAGATAGATGAAATACTGATAAATAAATGATAACAGACATGTCCAAATAGCCCAGTCTGAATATCACACTGAGCTGTGACTGGCACTAGTGAAGGCCATTTCAACACACATCCTTTCCTCCTACTCAGCACAGAAAATACAAACTTTTAAGCCAGCCTTGTTTTCAGTGCTGAAATTAAGCCAGGACTTGTCACATTTTTCATAGTGAAATTGAACCAGGGAATACAGGACCAGAGCTTAGGTAGTCACTTCTGAAGAGAGAGAGAGAATTTCTGCTTCACTTGAAATATTTCCACAAGGTGAAGCTAGGGAGTGTGTGAATACTGAAGAATGTTCATGAGTGTGCAGATGTGTCATGAGTATGCACATAAAACATCCACCATGCACATATATGTATACAAGCATATAGTATACATGGGTATGTCCCACAAACAAGCTTGCATGTATGTACACAGAAGTGCATATAGGATTCATGGGTATGTCCCACAAACAAGCTTGCATGTATGTACACAGAAGTGCATCTACCATGCATGTATATGTACACATGAGTGTGCCCTACACAAGAGTGCATCAATCCAGCATGAGCACAGACATGCATGATTACATGGGGGTGCACATATGTACACATGGTTGCATGAGCCCAATGTGAATGTGTGTAAACCTGACTGCAAGAACTGTAAATGTATTCACTCTCACACATGAATAAGAGTGGAACAGGCCAGTTATAAGGGGAGAAGGGAATCCCGAGGGGAGTGGGTTGAAGCTATAAATGGGGTGAAGGCTTCAGAATCTCTGAGCCTTGTGTATCCATAATCCCCAGACCCCTAATTTCTCATGTGTTTGAGGATCTAGGATACTAAAACAATGTCCCACATCTCTGCTAAGGCCTGGGGAATCCTATGTCTGACTGCAAGGTGTCTCTGGAGGGGAAACAGCAATTCATAGACAACAAAAGAAGGCAGAGCCCTGTGGGCCTTGCCAGATATTTTGCTTCACATTTTTTGGCTGTTCACTTTCTCCTGCTGACTGAGAAGCTCCAGATCTGGTGCCAACAAGATAAACTGGTAAACATAATTGTTACTAAGCCTGATTATCTGAATTTGAATCTCAAAAACTACATGGCAGAAGAAAAGAACGAACTCCTATGAATTGACTTCTATCATAAATATGCCACCAGAACACACACACACACACACACACACACACACACACACACACACACACACACACACACAAAATTACTGTAATAAAAGTACATTTTAAAAAGAAGCCACAGACATGGAAAGCATTATGTCTCTGTCAGGCTAAAGGTGACCAGGTGAGAAACAGAGGGAAGATGGGGGAATGTAAAGGGTACAGACAAGAGGAGTCTAGATGCCAGCCCCCACCTGAGCACATGCTTTTTTCTAGATGCAGCATTTAATATTTCATGGAGAATTCAAAAGTTGAACACATATTAATGAACAATTGATGACCTCCATTTATAATCCTCAAAAGTGAGTGAGCAAAATGTGGATCTTTAAGTATCAACTGAGATCATTGTATTCTGCACTACTAAGAACATGTTCCTGAAATTCAGCTTTCTGCTGCTCTCTGGTTTATTGCAGTATCCTCAGCTTGCCTGAGTTCCATCTGCTTTTGCCATCTTCATTTATCCACCCCCCCACACACCTCTCCCAGTTATTCCATAATCTTCCTCTTTCCTCCACACTTTCTTTTAATCATAAAAAGTTTTCCTTTTACAAATAAAATGATGTATCAGTTAAAGGTGTTAAAAACTTTTCTGAAACTCAGATAAGGACAATATTGAAGGTGATCTTTGAGAAAAAGAGAAATGACATTTGATGCACGGAAAGAATGGGGGAGGAAAGGCTGTCAGGGACATGTCAATCATTCTACATCTTCAGAGCATCTGAGACACTCTTCATCCTACACAGAAGGTCCCCAGTACGCTTTCAGAGCCTGGCACATGGCAGATATGAGAAGAATTCATGAGACATGAGGACTCCATAGAGACAGCTCCAGTGTACTCATGTTACTACTGATAAGTGAAAGTGAAAAAGCACGGAAGTTCACAGATTCCCATGTCCTGGCCTTCCTTACCTTTACTTCTATTGGGCAAAGACATTCACTGGCTAGCTCTACACTGGACTGGGATCCCTGAGGACAACTTGCTGAGTTTCTGGGATACAAGATTCTTCATTTTACTAGGTATTGGGTTACATTACTCATCAGCATCAATCACTATGTGAAAGTTAGTGAAGAAATAGCCAATCACCTTTAACTGCCTATGGGGTTGGGACGGATAGGCTTTGGAGGCAGGGGAAGGGGTGTGGGTGCTTGCACCCATTTTCTGTTTTCAATCATTAACAAAGAGGGTGTGTCATATTTCAATGTCCACCACAGTGAGCCTGGTATCACATCCTAATTAGGATGTTACATGTCACCAAGTTGTGCAGCTGTAAGTGTCCGACAGCCATGCCAATAACCTCAGTGTTCAGCCCTGGGGACATGCCTTGCCTCCCTTCTCTACTCCTCTCACCTTGAGACTCCAAACTCAGTTCACTTACTGTTCTATGATAGCTTTAGATTGAAAAATGTTAACCTTGAACACAGGAGTATGAAGGGGCAAGAGGATGGGAGAGAAAGCCACTGGGCTTAGCAGGAATAATTCACCCCACTGCCTTCCAAATCCCAAACCCATTCACTGAGTTCCATTTCCACACTGGACCCCAGAGGTGTTCAAAAGCTATTTTGTTTGGGAGAGGAACCCTGCACCCCCTCTTGTGGCTACTCTACTTTGTGATCATTCACATCATATCAAATACACCAATGTCTGCTGCCTCAGGATTCCCCAGCACGTGAGTCCTACCACGCAAGAAGGAATGCGATATACACACATGGAAGCTCTCCAGTAGCTGAAGGACACCTCTTGATAAATGAGGAGGAGGGTGTCTTCAAGAACATTCCAAGCAAATCGGCCATGCACTGGGAAGGCTGGCTCAGCATTCCAGAAAATACCATCATCTTAAAGACAAATGTGTGTGACTGCAGATATCAGAATGCCTTTTATGAGTCTTGTGATTTCTTCACATAAGTCATTTCTGGGTCATTTTTTTTTTCTTATACAGTGATGGCTTCTACACCCATCTCCTCAAGCTGCCAAGGCAATTTGGCAGCACTAAACACACATCTGAGAGTAGATGGCTCTCTCCAGCCTGAGGACAGAAAGGAAACACATATTTCATGTGACTTTTAGGTACTGTAGGCTAACAGTCCTGAAAGAACCTACAGCGAGGCAAATGGAGCATTGCAAGAGTTCAACAAGCTGTAATGCTGTGGAAAAGGTTTCTCCAAGTGAGCAGTGACTTCCAACTTGTAACTAGCTCTCAGAAATGGCACATTGAAAAAAAAAATCTATAAATTTTCCTATGGGGAAATTTAATGTGAATCTTCTCAATCTAAGTTCACGGGATCCTGCTGTTTACCAAACAAGATGTCTTTGTCCTGAAAAGGGAAAAGTGAAATTCTTGTATTCAGAATTCTTAGAAAGGCAGAAGTTATTTCCAGGCAGTTCTGGAAGAAGCAGGAAGCTAGACGGTAGATGCGGGTAAGGCAGGTCCCAGAAAGAATTAGAAGCATGGAAGAAATGTGCTTACCCTGATGGCTGAGTGTTCGTATAAGCCCCTTGACTCTCCCACTGTGACACTTCCAAAGGCCAGAGGCAGAAGCTTCCTGCAGAACTCCTTACAGGAAAATATCTAATACAGGATGTGTCATCCTCTACAACACATCTCTATGGGGGAGTGGGGTTAAGAGGCCAGGGGTTAGTGATCAAATATCATCCTCAGGGGTCTTAGTCAGAGACTGAGAGTTGGTGAGGATAAATCAGAGTCCTTGCACAGTCAAATCTCAGAGATCTCAGAGAAGCACCTGCAGTGTAACCGAGATAGAAAAAGCGTCCCCTCTTCAATAGACTTCATGAGTGATAGAACCCCACTGTGCCTTGGAAGGCACAGAGGAGGTGAGACATGTGATGGTTTGACTGAAAATGGCTGTCATAGGCCCAGAGCGAGTGGCACTATTAGGAGGTATGGTCTTGTTGGAGTATGTATGGCATATAGCATTATTGGAGGAAGGGTGTCATTAGGGCTGGGCTTTCAGTTTTCAGAAGCTCAAGAAAAGCCTAGTGGCTCATATTCTTTTCCTGTTCTCTGTCTATTCAGTAACCGAAATCCCAGCTCCTTCTCCAGCACTCTGCCTGCGTTCATTCCATCATGCTTCCTGCCATGATAATAATGGGCAAAAGCTATGAACCATAAGCTGCCCTATGAAGTGTTTTCCTTTATAAAATGCTGTGGTCATGGAGTCTCTTAAGAGCAATAGAAACAGTCACTGAGACACAAGCTGATGACCCCTCTGCTGGGACAAGTGTCCAATGAAGGCTCTATCCTCCCTTGGCATGGAACTTGCCTTCTTACTTCTTAGCTTGGAAAACCCAGACACATAAGTTCATCTGCTCAAGAAATCAGTGCCTGGATCCAAGTTTGTTTTTGCCCAGAATTCATCTCTTCAGTGTGTGATTGATCAGCAAATGGCCCTATGTGTACAAAGAGTTTCTGGTAAATATTTTCTTCTTAGCTTCTATCTACACAGTGCAAAACCTTCCAATATTTTGATTTATCTTGTACTTTGCGTTACTTATAACCGAATAACTCCCAAGGTAGACATAAGACGGGAGGGAACCAAAAGGATAGAGAAGAGACCACAGTCGTTGTATGGAATATACAGCGTATCTTCCCACACACATATATACACAGAGCTAAGAGAGCCATTCATAAATTTAGAAGCCAGTATAAAAGATGCAAACATCTTTGGTGACAGAGAGGTCAGTATATGGCTTACAATAGCTAACACGTACCTTGGGTTCAGTTTACAAACACATTCTGAGTAGCCCATGTGTTATGTTCTTCCCTTCAAAATCATCATGTGACTATGACCTTATGGCTCCAAATCTAGTCTCTGGAGTTTAAAGTCCTCAAAATGAGAAGCCCAGAGAAAACATCAGGCAACATGACAGAACCGTCTTCCGGAAACACATTCTAGATTCGGCTACTCAGTCTGGGCTCTGGATTCAAAACCAGATAGAAAAGAAGCCATTGTTCACTGGGATTTGAGAGGTCAGTGTGGAAAGTCCTTATTTAATATGCCTATACATATGGTCCCATGCATATTGAGTTGACAATACGATACACAGTAGAGAAGAGACTGACAATCACATTTAGGCCTAGGAGTGGTGGACCTGGCTCCAGAGAGGCTGATCTGGTAGCTAGGGTGATTGGTAGCTGTGAAGAAAAATGCAAAATGTTTTCCTCATAAGCTCATATCTTTAACTGTACTCTGGAGTCCTATTGCCAAGAAAGAGGATTTCTTCAGTTCTGAGGGCACTGTGGTTCCTTACATCTCTCTCCACTCTTTATCACCTGCTGTATATCAACCAAACAGTAAAACATCTTCCCATGATAACCTATTTTCCATTTTGTATTAACTGTACAGCATTCTTTAAAAAATAGTATCTTAAGTGAACTGACCTATTTAACTAAGAAGGCCAAGTCAATCTGAGAAGAGGGGCACAGTAGTTAGAAGTGGCCACAGGCAAGTTGGGTCTGTGGTTGTTACAGTATTACTCTAGTGATGGGGGGCATAGATGCTGATCTTTAATGTCACCTGGGAGAAGGGCTCTTGGCTTCTACACACCTCCATCCTCTGCCATGCATTTTCCAAGGGTCTATTCTTCACTTCCCATCTTCAAGATAAGTCATCATTATCACTTGTAACATTAAAAGAATGCAAGACCAGAAAATCACTCAGCTCCTGTTACCTGCCCTCTCTTTCTGCACCCTTCCCCCACCCTGTCCACTTTTGGTATCCCTTAGACTCCAGCTACACAGTGCACTGGAGTATCTCTTCCAAACTCTTCAAATCAGCATCTCCCACATAATGGTCCTTTCCCTATTCTTTGCTGTTTCTTTCTTATTCTCCAAATTTGATGAGGTATTTAAGGACTCAGCTCATTTCTGTGGAAGAATTATGGAAGTGTCCGTGGAAGAAGAACACTTTCATTCCTAGACCTCTGCCAGATATGGCACAATTTGATAACTTGCCTTTTCTCATTTTCTTTTCCTTAGATAATACAAATATAAAGTGAATAAGTGTGACAAAGGATAGCCATCTTTGATCAAGCATGCTAGTATGCCTTTGTATGTGTTATATATACAAATCTTAACATTCTGAGGTTATGGTAGTTCTAACAACATTTTCCATGGTGCCGTGGTGAGCACAATCCAGCAAACATGCATTTCCACCTTCTAAAGCTCCCTCCTCTGCATGGTGGGCCACCTGGAACCTATAAAGCAAGCAACACCTTAGTGGACCACAAGAAGAGCTGGATTCCTCCTCCCTAACATCACTGTTTCCGACCGGCCCACCAGCATGTCCCTGTCTTCCATGCACTCTATTGCTTTGGCTTTTCCATGTGACTAAGGTAGGGTACCACTTTCCCTTTGTCTGGCTAGGCATTAGTAACTTCCACAGGCATCAAAGCTGTAAATCCTTCTCCTATCTACATTGTTGTCCATCCCAGGAGAATGATGGCTTCTTTCTTTTTAACTTTTTAAAATTTTTCTTAAAATCTGTCCAGGAGTAGGTGGCTCAGTGATTGTTCACAAAGACAGCTCCTATTCAACACAGCATGTGTCCCTAGGCATGAGGGCTAGTTTCCAGAAGGCACCAATATTAATCCAAGGCAGACTCACTTGACATTGTGAGGGCATATGAATAATAATCAGGTATTAGATAAGAAGGCACCATCCCTGTTTATCATGGAGCGCATGGTTAATTCCAAGTTCTTGCTAACCACTTATCAAAAATCCAATATAGAATTCAGGTTGTGAATCACACACACACACACACACACACACACACACACACACACACACACACACACACGGAAAGAGACGGGGGAGGGGGGAGAAAGAGAGATAGATAGAGATAAAGCAGTGTAGCCTTCTCTACAAATCCACCACATCAGCAGCTTCCTACCTGCCATTCTCTTTCTCCCCTGCCTCCTCCTCACCTAAAGATGAGAAGCCTTTGCAGCACCCCTAATACAATTCAGGAAATCAGGCTACAAGAGCCCATAATGCAATTCAAGAATGACTTGAGCTCACTTACCTGCTATGGCTCTTAGTTTAATATAATAGATACCTAGCGTATTCCCTCCTCTTGCTCACCATATACACCGAATGGCAGTGTAACAGTCCAAGCATTTATAGTGAAAAGTCAACTCCCCTTCTGGGTATCCCAGAAGCTGACATCTCATGCTTTCTCTGTCCCCCAAGAGAGTTGGCATTCCTGAATATCATCATGCAAGTTTTATAGACTCTAATCCCTATATAGCACACGAATGAACATCTAAGCGTTAGACCCCATCTGAAAAGGAGGCTCTATAATTTCTACCTCACTTCATTCCTTTACACGAATAAACAGGAAATAGAAAGAGTCTACTGTGTACTCCCTCTGAGGTTCTTCCCAGGCCGAGGTTTCTAGTGATGATGATGAAATAGACTCACTAGTTCATTAGCCGTCCTTTTCATTTCAAAGCTAACAGATTAATTCATGCTTAAAAGATGGTCTATACTCCTACACACACATATACACAAAAATCATGCACTTTTACAAACACTGAAAGGTAGAGAAGATGTGAGAATCTCCTCACCTTTAAGTAAGTTTAGCAGCCGGTGACAGCTATATTATACCTGAAACACTCTCAATGTGCCCTTTGTTAGAGATACAGAAAGGTTCCCCAGGGCAAAGGGGACAACATGGTACCTCTCCAAGCAGTCTGTAAAGTTATACTGTCATTCTTCAGAGGAGCAATAATCTTTGGCAAATCCTTTTCCTAGGCTTGTTTAGTTTCTTAGCAACAGCAAGTTTCCAAAAAGCTATACACTTGCCTCCTAGGGAGGCCACAGAAATGTGTTGTGTCCTTCAATTACTTTCTAATCCTGAAGACATTTCCAAACATGGAAGCAGCATTTTTGTATCAAACTCAAAAGCAGACTTTAAGGTCTGCAGACTACTGTGTTAGCTTGCTTCTATTTGCACAGAGAATGATGAGCCAGGTGCCACATCTCGCTCTTCCGTGTTCCCACTAGTCAACCGAATAGCAATGAAACCATTTGCTGACACAGACACTAGCTAGGGACCCAAGACAGTGCTTGGCTTTTGAACAATAAGGGCAGAGGTTTTCTTCAGAGTCCTATTTCCAGACTCTGAATGAAAATGGATGAGAAATAAGGAGGAGAAATAAAACATTCCAGGGCTTCTTGGATTTATAAGCTTTGGATTCTGTCTTCATTCTAGTCTGAAAGATAGTTTCTTTTACTAGTAAGTTGATTGCTTTAATTGATAAAGATCATGCAAAAACAGACCAGACTATTGATGCCTCTTAATGACAACACAGCAGCATTGTTACCTTCTTGCTATTAAGATGGGCAATGGCATCTGTAACTGGTAAGGGCAACATGGATACAGAGTCATCTATGGCTATCCTCACAGTAGCTCTCTCATACAGAATAATTACGGTTCTGAAAAATTACCCATGGATCAACATCTGCACCCCTTAACAACATTTATTACTCCCTTATCATATGTAAAATATGTACCTCCACTAAAAGTGAAAGTGAAAGATTTAATAAGTAATCACCAAATTTTTCCTGTGGACCCCATGCTGGGTTCCACACTGAGAAAGTGAGGATGAACAAGGACGCTCTCCCATTTATGGAGGTTACCCCTTGTTAGGGGAGAAAACATGCACCGTGCTCCTTAATGTTGTAAACAAAGCACATATATATTGATCACTTGTGGTAAGTGCTAGCATGGACTTGGAGAGTGCATGTGCAGTAAAGAAGAGGGATAAAGGGTCATTCTCAGGTGGCAAGAGCAACAGAGCCCTGAGTGGAAGCTAAAGGATCCAGGGCTTGCATCATGGGGTCAGATATGAAACTGTATCCCTTAACCCTGTTGGGAGAATGGGGAGGGAACATCCATGGGTGTGCAGAGGCCCTGAAGGGATAATCAAGCTTACATAGCACACCAAGCTTTGCCTGTGTGCTCTGCTCTTATCTGATAAGTACAACTGCATTCTCCCTCATGAGGAGTTAAAACGGGAAAACATATAAAGAATCAACACACAAATAGGAACAGTAACAAAATTGTGCCTGTTTATCCAGAACCAGGGCCCTAAGCTAGGCTCAGGGGCTCTGAACTATAACCCCAAAACGGAGGGGCTAAAATAGGAGGAGAACTACAAGTTAAGATAATCCAGAAAGGATGGCCTAGTTGGCCATCATTGGGAAGAGAGGCCCCTTGGTCATGCAGACTTTATATGCCCCAATACAGGGGAACGCCAGGGCCAAGAAGTGGGAGTGGGTGGGTAGGAGAGCAGGGCCGGGAGGGGGGAGGGTATAGGGAATTTTCTGGATAACACTTGAAATGTAAATGAAGAAAATATCTAATAAAAGTTGGAAAAAAATACAATAATAAAAAAAAAGATAATCCAGAAATATACAATGAGACTGTCTCAAAAGACAAGCAAAGCAAAACCTGAGCCTCTCTAGGATACACTCTGTGAATGGATAATATAATGTCACACAGGCACCTTAGACAATCCAACATGAAGACCACAGGGACTTTGGCTCACCACGCAGTTGCATTTGTTTCATCCCCCATAACTTGGAAAAAAATCTGAGGTAGATTTAGTGGGCAATCAGTGCTCACTTAAAGAACACTGGACTCATTCCCTGGCTGATAGACTATGGATTCTTTAATGAGATTTAGAGGGAAAAGAGCTCCATGGCAACCCTGCATTTATTCTGGACAGTACCACTAATATACAGTGTGGAAAAGAAGATGACCTTCTAGGGTCACAGAAGTGAGTGAGCAACATTTCATGGAGAGTGGAGCTAGCCTGTTTCTCCTTCTTGCTGGTCAAATCAGTTTTCCTTTATGTGTCTCAGTTATGTGCCTCTCCTTCTATCTGATGGCATGGGATGCCATCTGCCATCAGCAACTTCATAAATAAAGTGAAGAATCAACATTGTACTGTAAGAGTAAACATAGACCTTATATATAGGAACAAAAGTCATTAGCACAGCGTCAATATGTTCCCATCAGTTGTAAATAAAAAGTTTCATTAGGTCATAGCTTTACTCTGTCACTCTCCAAACTTATTTTCTCATGTAGGTTTTTTTTCTCCTAACAGTCGTTAATCCTTTCCCTGACCAGCAGTGGCTAACTTAATTGGCTTAACACAGTACTAATGAGGCTGTGATCACATATCCCTAGGGACAGCCTTGTTAGCTTCAGTTTAATCCAATTCAACAGAAAATAAAAGTGTCTACCATGACTTGGGCACAGCAATAAAAGATAAAATCAATAAGGCCTGTCCCTTTCCCTTTGGGACCTCATGATTTAACAAGACAATAGAAACAGAACACACATAAACGTCACAGGCATGAGGCAGCGGGGGAGGCTGGCAGAGCAGGCTGCAGAGAGCGTGGGTGTGAGGACTTCGAGACAGGGAGGACCTAACTGAGTAGGAAAGAGAGGATGAGGTTCTATACAAAGATATGTTGCATTTTTCAAACAGAGAAGCCATCCCAGGAAAAGCACAGTGGTACTTTCCAATTCTATTACTCAAAACACTTTGTCTCCACATGTGTTGGCTCCATCCTGCATGTGGCAAGAGCCATCCATACAAGAGGCTGTGAGCAGAGCTATTCTACATAAACATGGGACTCTGAAATTAAAGCAGGAAAAAGAAACTAGGGAGAGAGAGTGCTGGCTATTCTGTACTATGAACTCAGAAGTTTGGTTCCAGGAATCACAGACTTGTGTCCAGAGGAGTTCCCTCAATGAAACACAGTGGGGGGAGATGGGTAAGGTCACTGAAACGGCTGAGGAGCCATGGGCTGGACACATTCACAAGTTTTCTTCATTTCTTATCACCTCTGATATCCATGATATTATCTAAAATTTAGATTATTAACAATATACACAAAGAAGCTTCCCCATCATGCAAGGGCACAGGAAGCACTGGTTCAAGTGGCTGTCACAAGAGTGTGTGCTTTCAGTACCTACACCACCCAGTAGTGAGTGTGTTTGTTGGTTGGGACACTAGGCTGAAGGTAGGACCTTATCCCTACCTAGCTGCTTCGTGAAATTGTACCCTGTGGGACCCAGAGATCCATCAAGGCCACTATGTAAAAGAAAATGTAGTCATGATAGTCATTCTTGTTAGAAAGAACCAACATCAGCAAAGGCTTGCCTTCAGTAAGATCCAACTTTGAGTCCTAGATAGCATTGTCACAGCAATGCTTCAAGTTTAAAGATTCTACTTCTAAGGGATGGGATATACCTAAGTGGTGGAGCACTTGCCTTGCTTGAGACCTAAGATATTGCTCAATCTCTGTTATAGCTGAAAGAGAAGGAAAAGAAAACCATGCACATAAAGAGAGTATGGTAACAGACACATATAATCTCAGCACTTGGAAGACTGAGGCAGGAGAATATGTACAAGTTGAACGCCAACCTGGTCTTTGCACTGAGATATCATCTCAAAAGCCAAATATCAAGACTAGAGGGTACACCATTGGATGCAAGTTAACTTGATTTATTCCAAAATAATCTATTCACTGAGCTAGCATAGGTAGCTCATATACATCCCAGCACTCCAGAGGCTGAGGTAGGGGAGTTGTGAGTTTGAGGACAGTTTGGGCTTGACATCAAGACCTAGTCTCAAAGCTAAAAAATCAAACATATAAAGTAGAAACAAACAAACAATGCTATTCATGTGCTAAGGATGTGGCTGTGAAAAGCTGTTTGCCTAGCACATGCAGAGTTCTAAGTTTTAGCCCAGCAATGGGGAGAAAGTGGAGAAGGCTGGTGGTTGGGGACAGTGAAGTTGGTCAAATGTTTGCTAAGATGGCATGAGGCCTTGTGTCCAGTTCCCAGCACTGAAAAGAAAATCTCTTTAAAAACAAGGATAATTGTACTTCTGAACATTAAAGAGTTAAATTTTCCTAAGGATGGGAAGTAGACAGGCAGTAGAGGTCAGAATCCCTGCCTAACACAGCATCTTCCTTCCCACTTTTGTACTCGAGTTTCCATCAATCTTGCCCATATTTTCTCAGTTTTAATGAATACACTTTGTCTTTTAGGCAGTGGTCAATGGTAACAAATACTTTGGAAACTGTTCTCCCACAAACGTAATTCAAATAGGAAAGCTTTGTGTTCAGCTCCATTAGCTTTGAATAATTTATTGATAACACTGGGATTAATATTTAGATTGCCTTAAGAAAAATACAAAGGTTTCCAAAGAAACAATAATAACTCAAACAAAACTAGGTGATTTACCAACTTAATAAAATGAGCCCTCTTCAAAGAGAAAGCAGTCCCAAATTACATATAATTAGAGTGACTGCTATAATTAAGTCCAGCTCATCTTGACCACATCAGACATTTGTCTGGATTATATAATAGTTATTAGTATTGATTATAAGAATTTAGAAAGAACGGAACTGATTTCCACTAAAGGCAGTGCTAAAATTGTGAAAAAAAAAAAAAGAAAAGGAAAAATTTCCCCTCTCTGTTGTAGATATCAGCAGAGTAGTCAACCTGCAGACTAGCTGCATTCTTGCCTAACTTCATCCAAGACTTAGGCATCCTTACAGGGCAGGATGCATCAGACTGTGTGTGAACACATCTGAGTTCTCTAGTCCCATAGGAAATAGAGAGCAACTATTATCAATAAAAACAGGTCGTGTGACTCAGATGCCAGTGGTCACTACACAATGACAACTACTGATTCAGATGACCTTCAATTCAATCCTACCCAACTTCACTTACAATGGAACCATACCTCTGAATAGTGTCTTTTTAACCTTGAGCTGTAGAGACACAGTTTGTGTGCCTAGGCATCTCTTTTCATGGTATGACCCACAGATCCTTGAATAAAGACCCTTTCAGAGGATCTGTAAAAATCAAAGTTCTTGTAAATCAACATAAAGACTTAACAGGATCTTTCCATTGTGTCTCCAGATGGTGAATGCAGTGTGCAGTCAAAAGCAGTGTGCTTCACAGAAAAGGCCAGGGACACCTTAGAAAGTTCCCTGCAATGCAAGAATGGTTTTGGGTTTTACTGTATATATCTTATAAATCTACAGTGCCTCTCCAGTATGGATTAGAATCTCAGGGGTGTAAGTTATAAGGACAAAGGGCATGTATGATTGCCATCTGAGCCAACTGGCTGGTTGTCTCTCCACTGAGTACCTATTTATCTAGATGACTGACAAACTTTGATTGATAGGATTGTACTTTCTATCAGAAATTTTTATTAAAATGCATCTTTAGATTCAAAGAAAACATTATACTTTTGTTGTCAATGATGAAATAAAGTTGTCTAACAAAAATTGAGAAATTCTGAGGCCCTACTTATCACCCTGAGTTTGACAGATTCCCTGTGCTTAAAGAGGTTTCTAACGAGACACTTTAGTATTAATGAGTGTGATTTTGGAGTGGAAAATGTTGCTGAAAATGGGGACTGGAGGCAGAGGTGGTGGGTGGTACAACACTATGTGGGAATGCACAAGCCTCTATTTTATTCTTAGCACTAAAAACCAAATGTTTTTTTATAGACAAAAGAAAACCATACATTCTTTCCAAGGTAACTTGAAAGGAATGCTTAATTGGGATGAACATAGTCCTAACAATAAAGTAGTATCAATAAATTGACAACTATATGTGTCTGAGTGTTCTACCTGCATGTTCAGCACCAGAGGAAAAAGGTATAAGCATTATACAAGTCAGTATAAAGAACATTGACATAAAAGACTGAGGAAGAATGACCTTAGACCACTGACCTACACCACTCTAGAAATGAGACAGAAGAACAATAGACAAACAGTGAATGTCGGTCAAGGAAGTGAAAAGAACCCGTGAACTAATGGTGACCAAATCTATGAAACTGAAGCTTAAAAGAAAATGCAAAGAAGACTCAGCAAAAGCAGCATTATTGTCATTTCTAGAGAATCAATAACACCGGGCATCAGAACAATAAATCAAAAGTGAAAATGTGAACGTAAGGAATATTAGCTGAGACATGACTATTGATTTAAAAGACTCAGAAACAGAATTAACCCAGATACACATGCCTTGAAAAATGGGTGGTAGAAATGTGGTCCAGGAGCAGGAAAGATGGCTCAGTGGTTAAGAGCACTAGCTGCTCTTGTATACGTCATGGGTTAAGTTCCCAGCACTTAACATGGTAACACACTACCACTTATAAATCCACTTCCAGGAGATCTGACACACTCTGACTTCTGAAGGCAGATGACATGAACATGCTACAAATATATACATGTGAACAAATATTCATACATATAAAACAAAATAAATAAGTCTAATATTTTAAAGATGGTATGGTCACACAGTGGAATTTTATGCAGCCATAAAGAACAAAATTATGAAATCTGCAGAAAGACGGATGTCACTGGATATGATCATATTAAGCAAAATAACTTAGACTCAGAATGAAAGAAACTGTGTGCTGTCATTTACGTGTGTGTGTGTTTGTGTGTGTGTGTGTGTGTGTGTGTGTGTGTGTGTGTGTGTGTGTGTGTATCTGTAAAACTAGAAAGGAGACAACAAAGAGGAAGAAAGAGGTCTTCAGGAATAACAGTGGCCCATGTAACAGGAAAACAAAATTCCTGTGGGACAGAGGACACAGAGAGGTGTTAGAGAACATATGCAAGCAGAGACAGGAGATACAACATAGAAGAAATTATAGTTTACAATTCTGTAATAAAACCCAAAATTCTGTATGCTACCTTAAAAAATCATTCCTTATAGAAATGCTAACTAGATACATTTTAAAAACTGAAAGCCACAGTTCATATGGGATGATACATCAGGAAACTGTGTGTAAAACACATGTGAACTTCTACAAAGTGAAATCTAACAGAACAGAAGCAGGGCAATATTATGTCTGGTGGTGACAGTCTACAGGCAGATGCTTGTCTGGCATGCAGAGACATTCTCTCCTTCTCTAACACCAGAAAATGACAGGATGTTGTAAAAGTCTAACACTTCTTGGCCATATTAACATTATCACTAAAACTGGAATTGATACATTGGAAATCTATCAACTCAATATATTAACAATTTAAGCATGTAAGCTGAAATCAACTCTGTAGATTTAGAAAATAGATATAAAAAACCTTGTGTTAAATCCAAACAAGTACAAAACAGATCACTACATCCTCAACCCAATAAATGTCACTAATGAAAAACTTATAGCTGATATCACACTCGTGAACAACATCAGAATTCCTTCCTTCTCATCATGGGAATAAAGAAGCCATAGATAGCACTTGTTCCCAACCAACCTTGTAATAAGGTTCCAGGCTGCCTGTTCAGGCAAGGCAAAGAAATCCACCTTTAGAAAACAAAAGTTACATATTTTCTCCTTGAAGAATTGCCTAGCAATAAAGTCTTTGAAACCTCAAAATAAAATCAAAACACTTTTCTTTTCAGCCAATTCCAAGGAGTTATAATCTTGGCTGTTGCATTTGGAGAACCGAGAAACTCAGAGAAACTGAGATAATAACAGAGAAGACTGTAGATGTCTTCAGAAGCAGATTGAGTCTGCTTCTCACTGCCTCGTGTTAGGCAGTTAGTATCACAACATAAAACATGGTCCAACTTTGAAATTCCAACACTTTTAAAGTTCTATGTCTTTTAAAAAATATAACATCTCTTAATTATGGCCCTTCTCCCTTTTGCATAGACATATAGATTTATATATATATAGTTTCTTTGTATACAAGAGAAGAACAAGACACAGTTACAATCTGATCAAACAGAAGCAAATCCTACAGCATAAAGTGTGCAACGTGAAGCATCTGGGACATAGTGGTGATCTTATGGGCTGCAGAGAGCTTGGCTCCATTCACTGCTCTCCATCTCTGTCCTCCACAGCAGACACAGCCTGTCTTGCAATCTCAGGTAGGCGTCACTATAAACCTTGTGCTTGGGGTTTCGTGGTTATAAGATCTCCCTTTTTGCTGGAATTGCTATAGACATGGAGGCTGCACCTTTATCAGTGACAATTCTGCTCTCTAGTCAATGAGAATCTGACTGTGCCATACAGTGCAGAGCCTCACCTGCACAGCATGAGCCCTTCATGCCTTTAAGTCAGTACATGTGGGACACACTATCTGCCAAGTTGCTATGTCATCACCTTCTAGACCACAGCTTTTTTGTGTTGACCCAAAAGAAATACTTCTGAGAAGATTTTGCTTAAATGATGGTGGCCTCTTATGATTCACAGGTGAGACTTTTCAGCCTCCACTAACCTCACTTCCTTCAATGATAGACTATGATCTGGAAGTATAAGCCAAATAAACCCTTTCCTCCTCGAGTTAGATTTTTGTCAGAGTGTTTCTTTGAAGCAATAGAAACACAAAGACACCCTCCCAAACAGCATGGTTAAGTCTAGCAAATCATAACCTCATTCTTTCTAACCTATTTCTCTTTCTGTTGCTGTGATAAAACACTGAACAGAAAACAAAGAGGGTAGGGTATGGGATGGTAAGGAAAGGATGTATTTGGCTTACAGGTTATAGTACATCATTATGGAGGTACGTCAGGGCAGGACTTTGAGGCAGAAAACTGGAGGCAGGAACTGAAGCAGAAGCCATGGAAGAGTGTTACTTGCTTGCTTCCCATGACTGATAAGCATAGTTTCTTTCGTTGTTTCTCTCTCTCTCTCTCTCTCTCTCTCTCTCTCTTTCTCTCTCTCTCTCCCTCCCTCCCTTCCTCCCTCCCTCCTTCTCTTCCTTTCTCATTGCTTAAGTTATGTATTTTATATCCCAATTGCAGCTTCTTCTCCTTCCTTTCATCCCAGTTCCTCCCTCTCACACTCTTCCACCCTTTACCCTTCTTCCCCTTCTCCCCTGAAAAGGGAAAGCCTCTCATGGATACCAACCAGCCTTCCCACATCAATTGGCAGTAAGACTGGAAGCATCTTCTTCTTGTGATGCTAGACAGGCAGCCCAGGTAAGGGAAAAAGATCTAAAGGCAGGCAATGTACACAGCCCAGCACTGTCCCTAGTGAGCTTGGCCCTCCAATATCAATTATTGACGAAGAAAATGCCCCCAGATCTGCCTGCAGGCCAAGCTGATGAAAGCCATCTCTCAACTGAGATTCGTTCATCCCATACAACTCTGATGAGTCAAGTCTACAGCAACAAAATACAACCAGCAAACAAAGCAAAACTAAAACAACACCAGAGCAAACTTAGCCAAGTCACCCTAAGTGCCTAAGCCTCTGACCCTTAAACTATTAGTCTTGGAGCCTGAAACTTAAAATGTAGCATTTGGAGATCCTTCTGTCATATTTGTTTCTTTTTTCTTCCAAACTACCACTGTGGGTGTTTTGGTTTAGTATGGACTGTTTTGGGTTAAATCCAAGAGCCCATTATAAGGGTGAGAACCTAATACAGCTAACCTCTTTAAAGATAGGAACTGAGAGGTGATTTAGGTTAAGTGAATTATAGGGGAGAGCAGGGATGGAACCTTAATGGCTCCTTAATGAGAGATGGGGGGGTGGGATATGGGAGTCGGGGAGAAGAAGAAGCAGAGGGAGAGGCCCAAGCATCTTTATTCAACAAGGCTCCCAATCTCTCATTCAATAGCCTACCCCACTTTGTGACTCTGCCACATGTGGTCCCTTGACCTTAGAATTTCTAATTCAGCATCTTAAATAAAACTCTTTTTAAAACTCACTCAGGATGGTCCATGCCAGGGATCCATCCCATAATCAGCCACCAAACCCAGACACTACTGCATATGCCAGCAAGATTTTGATGAAAGGACCCTGTTATAACTATCTCTAGTGAGGCTATGCCAGTGTCTGGCACAAACAGAAGGGGATGGTCATGGTCATCTATGGGATGGAACACAGGGTCCCCAATGGAGGAGCTAGAGAAATTACCCAAGGAGCTGAAGGGGTCTACAACCCTTTAAGTGGAACAACAATATGAACTAACCAGTAACCCCAGAGCTCGTGTCTCTAGATGCATATGTATCAGAAGATGGCCTAGTTGGCCATCATTGGGAAGAGAAGCCCCTTGGTCTTGCAAACTTTATATGCCTCAGTACAGGGGAATGCCAGGGCCAAGAAGTGGGAATGGGCAGGTAGGGGAGCAGGGCGGGGGAGGGTATAGGGAACTTTCGGGATAGCATTTGAAATGTAAATATATAAAATATCTAATAAAAAAAGTTTAAAAAAAACCAACAACTCACTCAGACTACAGCTCTGTGTAACTGGTGGCAGAGACTCTAGGGATAGCATTGACTTGGTGACAGCTATCCCACAGACAAGTTTCACGATTCCTCATTTTTCTATAATGGGATTGTTGCTGTGTCAAGCTCTCTGAACATCCCCCCGTTTCCCTCTGCATGGCTAGCACAGCTTTTCAGTCGATGTCAGTAGCCTTAATTTTGTCTATCTCTCAAACAAATGAGCAGATTATAAGGAAGGAAAACTCCATTCTTGTGCCCTTCACTCTTGATTTTCTTCAGAGTACTCTTATTTACTAGATGCTCATGTAGGGTGACAAACATAACGCTCCTGAACTGAGAGACACAAAGAAATCCGAAGGCCTGGAGCGATTGGAATCTCAGCTGCATCAAGGTATAGCACCTGGAGAGGGAGGTGTCTCCAGTGCTTCATAATCCTAAATCGATTGTCAGCATATTAGTAGTAAATGTCACTGAAGGCCAGCAGTATTTGTCACCTTAAAATTTTATTTGAAGCAATAATCTTGAGGCTGTAATAAAAATTTTTGTGTTCTTTATTTTTAAGCATTAGAATATCAAGTGATAGAGATTTAAGTATAAGAAAAGATAAAGGCAATTTTTCACATACTTTTCAAAGATAAAGTTTTAGCCTAGCTCGGTTTCTAAAGGTATTAATGACAGGTACCTGGAAATTATCACCATCATATGTCTAGAGTCTTGCAAATGCTGCAGCTTTTAAATTATTGACAAATTATTTCTTTCTATCTGTAGTACAAATGAGTTAAAAATGACATCCTAGGCGTATGTGTTAGGAAAGAACTGGTTTTCTTTTGTTTTGTTTCCTACCTGAAGTCAGAACCCGCTCTTCTGCCATTGTCTGGGATCCCCGGATCTGGACACATGTCTGAGACGAGAGACACACCTCCTTGGGTCACTACAACAGAGAGAAACTTTGTCAGAAGGTGGTGCAGCCATCAAGGAATCACCCAGAAAATTTATGCAAGACACACTCAAGAGCTTCCATGATCATGACTCAAAGGGAATTCTCTTATACTGAAGACAGCTCAGCTACATTAAAGTGAGTCTTTGCTCTTGAAAATCAAAGATACCTTTGCCCATGAAAAGACATCGACATTCTTTGGTTTAGTTCTTTCCTCTGTTGAAGAGGTGAAAATTTAATTAGAAGCTCGTTTGTTCTTGATGATTGCCCTTGAGTTGGGTCAGTTTATAGACTAGGGAAAAGGCCATTGCCTACAAAGAAGGCAGCATTGTCTACTCCCTATGGATCACAGTGCGGGGGATAATCACTAAGATCTAAAAAGTAGATAGCTTAATAGATTTAACTCAATTTTAAATGCTGAATGTGCTTCACTTTGGACTGAACCAGGAGTGGCCCCTTTGTATAGGCTTCTGGTTTCCTTTCTGAGTCTCTCAAGCCACCTGTTGGGTTTCCATCACCACAGAGTGGTCTCTAAGGACCATGTGCATACTGGATAGAGTGGATGGAACTCTACCATCCATCCATAACCCTACAGAAACTATCTTATCCAATTAAGGAAACTTCTTTTTTTCTGGCAAGAAATATGTTCAAGAGAGGGCTTGCGATCCAATTCAATAAAGTGAAATGTTGGGGTACACCCATGGGAATATTTCTGGGAGATATCCCTGTCTGATATTAGAGCCCATTTGCTCTGTACTCTGGGCATCACCATACCTGGGCTTTGGTGTGATGAATGGGGCAGTGCAGGATAGAAGCAAAGCCAATACATGGACAAAGGGCAAGAGAAAAGAGCATAAAGGCAGGATTCCTCAGTAGAGAACTGTGAGAAACAGCTACAGTGAGAACTGTGTATCCTGTATATGCATGTCCCAAGAAAGAGACAAAATTTAAAGCACTTGCCGAAAAACCAAAGGCAAATGAGTTCATTATAAATGGAATTGACCCCAACATTTTTCCTAAGGGTAGCTGTATAAGTTGAAAAGACTTCAAATATAACTTCACACCATTGAAAAATACATTTGTCCATAAGAGGAAACACACTCAGACATGTAAAATCTATATACACATATTTGTATATACATGAAAAATATTAGCATCATTTTGATTTGTGACTTCAGTTTTTTCTGTACTATTTGAAAGAAATAGATAAAATAATTATGGATTTATGTTGATGAATATTAATATATAGAGATACAACTGATGAAATCAATAGTAAGAAGTTGGGGGATTGAGCTGGTATGAGCAAAAGTTTTGTCTATATGTATTACTAAATTAGTATTGATTTCAGATGACTCCATAATTTCAGGGCGTAGTGTATAATTCTTAGGTAACTTTAAAGGAAAGAGCTAGAATATTCATATAAAGAGAAGTGTTTAAAGTTGTGAGCATAAAACAAAAACTAAACAGAAATGAAGTGAGAAAGAAAGAAACAAACAAACAAGAACAGAAATCAAATGGTAAAGCTGTCCTCCTTGGAGTGGTAAATTGAAGTTTAAGTGGATCATCCAACATCCATGTCAAGGCTGAATGAAGCCTACCCAGACTAGGGACTGAAACCACAATCCCTGGTCCTTCAGGGTACAACTGTATTGGGAGATAAGTAATTTGAAGTACTATTTCAGTTAAATTCTAGTAGACCTGATCGACTTGGGAACAGTGTGCAGCTGAGGCCAAAATCACACAAGCAAACCATTGGGGACAGTCAGGAAGATAGCCACTGACAACCATGAAAGGGCAGCGTCACAGGAGACCAGATGTACTGACCTGGAGTGGTGTGGAAAACACATTTTCTCTGTTGCTTAAGCAAGACACCACAATGCTGGGCCACATGGGCCTAGATGGAGTTAAGTAATAAAGAAAAGAAAATGACAAGAACTACTGAATGATCCTCACTTGAGGTTTACACTGTTGGCAGGGAGGAGGGCAGTGTTGTCATGCTAAGTGTTTAGAGCTTGTATGGCTAAGAAATAAAGATTTTAAAATGTATTATGATGATATATCAATTGTGTGACTATATTTAATGCTTGATAACTGTATATTTCAAATCCAAGACAAGTAAATTGGATCCCACATACAATATACTTGTATGTGTACATATGCACATTCTCTCTTCATATATAGACATTAGATTTAATTGTAGTTATAGTTATAAATACATCTATAAACACTCATATATATGCATACTGATATAAACATAGATATGGAATAATACAGATATATAACTATAAGTAAAAGTGTTACCATGGATGTAAATATGTAACTATCTATATACTGAAAGGTTTGTTTTCCTCCTGCCTATGATTTTGTTGAGTATTCTATGAATATTAACCACTAAGAATGGTCCACTAGTTACTCCCTGAGACTATCCAACAAAATAGTCATTTCAAATCTTGATATGACATGAGGAAAAGATCCTTTGCTGAACTTCTCTGACAGTACAGGATATAGACAAGGAAAAGTGTGATTGCATATGGCAGAGTGTAGCGCAGATGGGGAGAGGAGAGAGATAAAGTGTAGGCAACTGAAGCAGAGGCAGGTGTTTCTATGTCAAGACAATAGTACGCAGGGTACAATGGTCAAACAACAGTACATAACACACCCTTCCCCTGACATCCAAGTGAGCAGTGCATCTCAAAACTGAAGAGGATTATGAGGGCTATAAAGAGGTATGAGATGTGGAGATAATTCTTCTTCAGGCAGGCCTCCCAGAACCTCAGAGAAATGGTTTCAAAAGAGAAGACTTAGTTATATAGAAACCACTTAACTCTAATTTTGTTAGACTATATGATTTCATGCCACATAGGACACAAGCCATAGATGTCAATACATATATTAAATTCTGGTCAAAACATTTAAAACTCAAAACTTACAATATGGAATCAAGGGATGAATGCATTATACACATTGACCTTATAAAAATGGAATTAAATTTGCAAGTGAGTGATCAGTTATTGAAAACATTTGACTAGATTGATAGCTTAAGATGAAGAGGTTATGCTAATATAGGTGTTTGTGAGTCTGTGTTTGGGGAGATGTATATGTGTGTGCAGCTGCATGGGCACCTGTGTGTGCATGTATGTGGACATTAGAGGACTCCCTCTTGTATGTCCATGAATCTCAGGACTCTTCAGTTTCTGCCTACCTTACTTTTCCTCTCTGATAAAGTGTTCCTTCGACTTTGCCAAGTTGCCTCTCTAAATGAACAGTGAGCTTCAGAAATCAGTCTTTACCTCCACTGAGATTACAAGCAAACACTACCATGTCTTTTTTTAATGTGGGTTCTGGGCTTTTAATGTTAAAGTACTTAGAAGTACTCCTACTTATAAGGCAAGCACTACAGTGCCAAGCCATGTCCTCAGCCTGTTGCATATATTTTGTATGACTTTTTCATAGTTGGTTGATGCATAATATGTCATTGGCTAGGTACAAAGAACTGTGAGGTATATAGTGGAGCTGAATATACTTTGACATTGAGTGTCCCGGTTTTGTGAATGGTAGTTAGAATCAACGTTGAACTTATCTGGAACAAACCACAACTTTAGAAGGGGCTCAGCCAAGAAGCCACTGAGGATGTCATGGTTTAGCCACCTGCTTCAGTGACAAGGAAGATTAGAGGTGAGCTAATAGAGATGAAACACATGCTAAAAAAGTAAATAATTAAAAACAATAATTATGACAGTAGTGATGCAAAAATTAACAGATAATATTGTGAGAATCTCCAAGTACCGTTTCCATATGGCTTGGCCTCTACTCCATACAATTCCACGAGATTTCCATATAAAAACCCACTTGACGGATGCAGACTAACAGATTTTTGACACTATTAACCCATATTCTCGTTTCCTTGCTGTTGCTATGATACAACACTCTGACCAAAAACAACTTGGGAAGGAAAGGATTCAGTTGGCTTAAGCTTGCAAGTGACAATCCATCATTGAAGGAGGTCAAGGCAGGAACTCAACTTAGAAATCTGGAGGCATGACTCCCTGCTATACCATGCATTATTACTGCAATCAGGGAGTGTACTAAACCCAGGAGCTCAGAAGAAACCATGTTGGATTCCAGTTACTGGCTTACATCACTCAGCCATGCTTTGCTTTGTTGTTGTTGTTTTAATTTTAGGTTTTCTGGTTTTATATAACCCAGGAGTGTGGTGCCTACCACAGAGGGCTTGGCCCTTCTACGCCAATTGTCAATAAATACACACACACACACACACACACACACACACACACACACACACTTACCTATGGGCCAGTATGATCTCAGCAACCTCTTAATTGAATAACGACTCTAGGCAGTATAGAGTTTACAGTCAAAGGCAACTAGGACAACTCTGGACCTAGGCTCTAGACTGAGCACACTGGCTTAATATAAGGGGCATTTAATTGGTAAAGCACTCTGCAAACTAAAACGGAGCTATTCGTGAAATTAATTGCGGTTTTCTTTTTTTTTTTTTTTTTTTTATACAATTGCAGCATAATGCTTGTTTTCAATAATTACATTTCTTTAATACAATTATACCAAAGATAAAATGGCAGTGAGGGTTAAAAAGAGAGTAGAATTATATGGTCATCCCATTGTCTGTTGAAGATGCTCCTGCAATGCCTTTCAGCTCTGTGGATACAATTTCCTTTCATTTAAAACCCCAGATTCAAAGGAGATGTGCACAAAGCATAATCGTCTTCTACCTGACCAGTACTGGATGGAAACCAAGGGCTAACTCTCCCTACAGGGCATCCTTCAGGGTAAATTTTTATTTATCATTGGTGTAAATAATCCAGAATAGAAGACATTTTCATAAGGTCAGTGTTTGATCACGGTAAACGTTGTGGCTTTCTATTACTGCTTGCTTTTACCACTGGCCCTCTTTAATTTAGGGGCCTTCAGATATATTTCTGTTGAATCAACTTTGGGTGAAACTAGTCATTTAACACCTTCAGGGTGTAACACAATCAAGGATGTCATACAATACATACTCTGGTTCAGATTTCTTAGCAGTTATGTTCCCACTTCGTCCCTGTCCTTTTGATGAGTGATAGTCTGTTCCTGAAAGTGTGTCAGGGGGACATCACAGACCACAGAATTCTCAGCTTGAAATAAGTAAGCAGAGCTCGTGTCTCTAGCTGCACATGTAGCAGAAGTTGGCCTAGTCAGGCATCCCTGGGAAGAGAGGCCCCTTGGTATTGCAAACTTTATATGCCCCAATACAGGGGAATGCCAGGGCCAAGAAGTGGGAGTGGGTGGGTAGGGGAGCAGGCTGGGGGGAGGGTAGAGGGAACATTTGAGATAGCATTTGAAATGTATATTAAGAAAATATCTAATAAAAATTTTGGAAAAAAAAAGAAATAAGTAAGCATGAGTATTGTTTCCTTAGGCATTCAGAAACCTTGGTTCTTTAGGCATACAGGAACCTCATCAACTGTGAAGACAGTAATGAATAATGCCTTCCTCTTCCTTAGGAAGTTAAGGAATTTCATCTCAAGAAAGTGATCTTTAGACAGCCTTCTCTTGAATCAAGAATGTGATTAGTTTGATGACAGTACAACTGTAATACAATGATGCTCATTAGAGCATCGTATTGAGATGAGGCCACAGCACCACAGGAAGCACAGGGTTCTCCTTTGTGTCTGTAGAATATTTGTAATCTATTGCAAGCTTTGGTACTTATGTGCCAGATTCAACAAATGCTTACTACCTCCATATAAGTGAGGAAAGTAGGAGCTGTTGGAATTTGATGAGGAATATTTATTAGTACTGGTCAGGTCAAAGGGGTAGTTTATAATGAAACAAATAGTTACAGATACGCTACTTACATGGTATTATTAAAATTTGTTATTAATAGATATCCAATCAGACATATAGAACTTGATGTATTTTGAGAGCCAAGGGCTGCATCTTCCAAACACCTACATTATGAAAATATGCTCTTTCTAACAAAATATGTCAATGCAATGCTCATTTTACTAATAAATGTCTTCATGCTAATTTTCTATCTGGGAACTTCCTATGTTCTCTGGTATTAAATACTGCTGACATGTGCTTCAAATACTCTGTTATCTTATAAGGGTTTATGAATATAAAATCTATTTTTAATTTTCATAAGATTCCTTAACTACAATATTAAGAATCACAAAGAAAAATGTCTGAGAAGTGACAATATAAAAAAGAGGAACTGCCTGGCCACACTAGGAACCTTGGCTCCTGTTTACATAATTGCCTCTTGGTTCTGCCTAGCTGTCTGGGCCAGGGGTTAGCAGGGTCCTTGATAAATGACATCCTAGTAATAGTTACCCTTCCTGCTGACAAATCACTCTGGCAGAAAGTTCCCAAAGAGACATATTTACTTATTGTATCTTCAAATTAAAAAAACAATGTTTCTTTACTGTTCAAAGGAAAAGAGAAAATAACTGCCCTCAAATGTAAAATCCCTGAATGGTTATGCTTAACAGAATTAACACCAAGGTACATTGCACAAGAGCCTTGAGAGTGACCTGTCAATAGCCTCTTCAGGCCCTTGCCAGCCTCTCAAGTATGTACTTCAGGACCTGGAGATGGCTTGTGCCCTGCACTGACCTGTGGGAGCATGTCAGACCCACAAGGAGAGTGCAGGGAAACAACACAGCCAAGGACTGTAGCCTGATATTCATTCATGAATTCATGCATTCATGAATGCTTTGCAGGGCTTGTGCAAAAAGACCCTGTAGGATGCTCCCTATGGTCTTCTCATAGAGATCACACAGAAAACATCCGAATTTATTTGAATGGAATTGGAGGAAGATGGTGGGGAATAAAAAGGAGAAAAATGCTTGAACTCAATGTGTAATTGATTTGGGAAGCTATGTGTGTGTTTGTGTGCATGTGTGCATGTGCATGTGTATGTGCACATGTATATGTGCATATATATATGCATGCATGTTTCACTGTATATATGTTATCTACAGACAAATATTTAACTTTATAATAGATACCATGGAACTCATAGACAAATCTGCATATGCTTGAAGCACATATGTAAATGTATAAACATTAAATCTGTATGTTTACCTAGAAATAAATCTAAGTTAGCAATTAAAAGCTATATGTGCATTAAAATGCTTATAAAAGTTATATGCATAATACATCAAATTGCTATTGATTCTGAAGCCTTCCAATTGATTTTTTTGTCAATTTAAAAACATTATTAAGATTTTTGGAAATTATTTCTTTTCATTTTATGTGTATGTCTTTTACCTGCATGTATGCAAGTGTATTGTGTGTGCCTACTGTCCTTGCAAGATAGAAGATGGTGCCAGATCCCCTGAATATGGTGTTACAGAAGACTGATATTTTGTAGGTGCTAGAAACTGAACCTGGGACCTCTGCCAGAGCAGCTAGTGCTCTTACTCAATGAGCCATCTATCCAGCCTCTTATTATTGTGTGTATATTATATGTGTGTGTGTGTGTGTGTGTGTGTGTGTGTGTGTGTGTGTATACCATGTGCATGTGAGTGTTGGTAGAAGTGAGAAGAGGGTGTGGGATCTCCTGGAGCTGGAGTTTATGGATGATTGTGATCCACCCAAAAAGGGTACTTGGAATCATAAAAACCTCAGGTGCTTTGAAAAGCAGAAAACACTCTTAACTGCTGAACTATCTCTCTGGTCCCAGTTCATTAACTTTAAAAAATAGAACATACTATTTTATGTATCAGAACTACTCTTAGCCATTTGATTTTAAAGTGACTTTAAAATATTTTATTTAAGAACACTGCAATGAGCACACTAAGGGTTCATATATATTCTGAGGTATATATATATATATATATATATATATATATATATATATATATATATATATATATATATATATATATATATATATATATATATATATATATATATATATATATAATAACTAAGAGAATAGCAAGTTATTAAAACCTTTAAGACATAACAAAATGACTGCACTTACCTGTTCAAACATTTAAATATATTAATAACAGCAGTAATAAATGACATGTGATATAGATTCTTGTTATTTTTTATTAGATATTTTCTTTATTTACATTTAAAATGCTACACCAAAAGTTCCCTATACCCTCCCCGAGACCTGCTCTCCTACCAGCCCACTCCCACTTCTTGGCCATGGCATTCCCCTGTACTGGGGCATATAAAGTTTGCAAGACCAAGGGGCCTCTCTTCCCAATGATGGCCAACTAGGCCATCTTCTGCTACATATGCTTCTAGAGACATGAGCTTTGGGGGTACTGGTTAGTTCATATTGTTGTTCCACCTCAAGGGTTGTAGACCCCTTCAGCACCTTGGGTAATTTCTCCAGCTCCTCCACTGGGGGCCCTGTGTTCCATCCTATAGATGACCATGAGCATCCCCTTCTGTATTTGCCAGGCACTGGCAGAGCCTCACTCTAGATAGTTATATCAGGGTCCTTTCAGCAAAATCTTGCTGGCATATGCAATAGTGTCTGGGTTTGGTGGCTGATTATGGGATGGATCCCGGGTGGGATGGGGTAGTCTCTGGATGGTCCATCCTTTTGTCTTAGCTCCAATTTTTGTCTCTGTAACTTCTTTCATGGGTGCTTTGTTCTCTATTCTAAGATGGAATGAAGTATCCATATATTGGTCTTCGTTCTTCTTGATTTTCTTGTGTTTTGCAAATTGTATCTTGGGTATTCTAAGTTTCTGGGCTATACCTCAACTGGCCATATACCCAGATGTTCCAACTGGTAATAAGAACACATGCTCCACTATGTTCATAGCAGCCTTATTTATAATACCCAGAAGCTTGAAAGAACCTAGATGTCCTTCAACAGAGGAATGGATACAGAAAATGTGGTACATTTACACAATGGAGTAATACTCAGCTATTAAAAACAATGAATTTATGAAATTCTTGGGCAAATGGATATATCTGGAGGATATCATCCTTAGTGAGGTGTTTTTTTTTAATTTCAAAATTTGTAATGGCTTAAACATAGTATAAAATATAAAATAAACATAACCTTTTCATTCATTTTAAGCAGTTTAAATTATCTCATAATTTTATAAGAGAAATTTAACAGTGCAATTAGTAAATCAACAAGTTAATCTGATTTACTTATTTACTTTATTTATTCAATATTTTTTTGTATTCATATGTGCATGTTTGCTCTATGCATTGCACAGGTTCTTTGAGCATGTGAAGCCTAAGAGAGGAAAGGCTGAGAATCAAATCAACAGTAGTACTTCCTGCAGATGCTGTCAGTCACCTTGGAAAGACAGCATGGTGTGACACTTTGGGAAATCATAACACACATCATATAAGATATACACAATGTCAAGGTCATAGATGACAAACAATTAATTCTTATCTCCTTACAGAACGTAAGACATGCAGCTTCTCCTTCTGAGATCCTAGAGATTCAAATTCAGTAAAAAGAAATTTAAAAATTGTAAGTCATTGAAAATCACCTAAGATCACCTAAGGTCACTGAAGGTCACAGATGGTACTGTTATGGCATTTAATCACTTAGCCCTAAATGAATATATTAGATTGTCTTTGCTGTGTTCCTAATCAGCAAGTCCTATATTGGCAAATGTAGGAAACTAAATTAATACTCTGTCTCAAAAACAGTGTCAATTTCTGTGGAACCATGGGATATTAATGCTAAATGCAGTGGGAGAACTTTGTATATGACCCACAGATGAAGAACACATTCACATCTACCCAATCCAAACAAACTCCAGTGTCTGAGTCATTTCTCCTGCATAATAAATGTGGAGATAGGAATGACTCAACACATTCTGCTCATTTAATTAAGGGCATCAGGGTTTGAATTTCAAAGTGCTGTTTGTTTCTACATTAACCTACTTTCCCTCCCAAGAGATCTGCCAAGGAAAAGCACCTGTTTAGCTATGACACCAAATGGAATGTACATCTCCTCCCACTCTTCAGCCCAAACTGGCCAGGATGCTCATTAGACTTCACAGAGCATCCCCAGGGTCAAAGATTCTAATTGCCAGCATCGTAACCATCTATCATAAAGTAAGACATACCATACTATGCACTTTTTTTGTTTTTTGTTTTTTTCGAGACAGGGTTTCTCTGTATAGCCCTGGCTGTCCTGGAACTCACTTTGTAGACCAGGCTGGCCTCGAACTCAGAAATCCGCCTGCCTCTGCCTCCCGAGTGCTGGGATTAAAGGCGTGCGCCACCACGCCCGGCTCATACTATGCACTTTTTGATAAAAGAGGGGTAGCAAAGCCTGGAAGTGTGAGGGGTTGCTCTCTTGGTGCAGTATGAGACAGATTTGGGGTTCACCATGAATCTGTCTGTAGTTATAGAACCGTGGAGAGATATAATGGAACTTGCATGCCTTTGTCTTCCCACTTGCAATATCTGTAGATGTACTGGTATTTTTGTGTCAACTTGACACAGCTGGAGTTATCACAGAGAAAGGAGCTTCAGTTGAGGAAATGCCTCCATGAGATCCAACTGTAAGGCATTTTCTCAATTAGTGATCAAGGGGGGAAAGGCCCCTTGTGGGTGGGACCATCTCTGGGCTGGTAGTCTTGGGTTCTATAATAGAGCAGACTGAGCAATCCAGGGGAGGCAAGCCAGTAAAGAACATCCCTCCATGGCCTCTGCATCAGCTTCTGCTTCCTGACCTGCTTGAGTTCCAGTTCTGACTTCCTTGGTGATGAACAGCAGTATGGAAGTGTAAGCTGAATAAACCCTTTCCTTCCCAACTTGCTTCTTGGTCTTGATGTTTGTGCAGGAATAGAAACACTGACTAAAACAGAGATTGTAAGATCTTCCATTAATGCTTCATTTACTGCTGTTGGACACAAACTGTCACTATGCCTGTCTGCTCCTCTCCATTCTCTCCTGGTCACAGTGAGGACTAAGTAATCACAGGGGGGCTCACACATACCCTGAAGCTCACATCTGTAATACTTGACCTCATGGAAACTTCACCCAGGGATGTTAGCATGCTGTGTCTAAGTTATAAAAGATTAGAGGATAGAAAAACACCACCAAACCAATAGAAAATGACTTGCAGGAAATATGTCTCTAAAAGAAACATGCACTTTGCATTAAAAATGAAGAAATGACTTACATAGTATAACCACAGGCTGCTGAGAGGATAGGGCATGGGAATTAGTGCCTCACAACTCAAACCCAGGTATCTACACAGGAAAGCATGCTTTTCTACCTCTAACAACAGTATGAACTAACCAGTACCCCCATAGCTCATGTTGCTAGCTGCATATGGCATAGAAGATGGCCTAGTTGGTCATCATTGGGAAGAGAGGTCCCTTGGTCTTATAAACTTTATATGACCTAGTACAGGAGAACGCCAGGGCCAATAATTGGGAGTGGGTGGGTAGGGGAGCAGGGTGGAGGGGAGGGTAGAGGGAACTTTCGGGTTAGCATTTGAAATGTAAATAAAGAAAATATCTAATAAATAAAAACAACAAAAAAAAGAAAAAAAACGAAAAGAGGTATAAAATTTCATTTTACAGTGTTTGTGTTTATTCCTGTAGTCACTATATTTAAACGCAAAAAAATCAATAATAGCGCTTTTGGCAGACTGTGCAATTTTTATTGGTAGGAAACTAGCAATTCAATTGACTTTTACACATTAGGCTAACCAAAACCAACGTGAAATTAACACTTATGAGAAGAAATAGCAAGCTAATTGTGGCCACTCCTTCTTATTAGTTCAACATCCATGCAGCTAGCAGTGAACTAGAAGCTCACGCAGACTGTGGGTTAGTGTCTGGCTCCAGCTTAAAAGACAGTTGACACAGACCTGATGGCCAAAATCGGAAAGTACTCTAGGAGACAGCTATTGCTACCTATCAAACAGAATAAGCTTAAGGTTATTACATTGCAAGATTTTGTTATCAGTGATGTCATAAAGGACTGTTGGCATTGCAGCTGAATGTAGGAAGCTAGAGGGCTCTCAGACCTAATGAGGGGATGCTGGGCAAATTTTCACTGAGTTAACAGTATTATTGGGGTCTCAGCAGAAATGTGGCTCTTAACATAGAAAAATTAGGTTATTTGTTTATTTTCACTGAACCATGAGCCCAAGGGTGGCAGGTCTTCTCTACTTCTTTCCCTTTTCTACCCACCGCCCCTGAAGCTGTGCTACGAGTAACACACACTGGGGCCACCACATGTCTGAGCTGACAAATGAAGTCAACCAAACTCAGGCCAAGTCAAAGCAGGAGGAGCAGGTGAGGTTTGTTCCACACTGGTAAAGCATCTGGAAAGGTACAGGCAGTTAAGAGGTGTGCATTGTAGGGAGGCCTGAATAAAAGGACTTTTCAAAATAAAAAGAGTTGCAACGCGCTTGAAAGGATGCAAAAATGTCAGGTAGATGTGAGAAATCTTTCATTGCTTTGCCACATGAGGGACCTGTAGTAATGTTAAAAAGTTCACTTTTGGTGAAAATACAAAAGTCCAGAGACTAGAGGCTCAAAGAGATGTAATTCTTCATGCAAAGTATAGTGTGCTGCAATTAATTAAACAAAGTGCCCCTGTGATTTGTACTGAGGTGGGTTGAGATTCTGCTTAAGTCTAATTAAAGTTAATTAGTGGCCTGAAATATCAATTTGCTTTCAAAACTTGAAGTCTGGGGAAAAAAGAAATCTCTGGTCTGCAGATAAGCTGTTTCTGTGTGGTAGACTGTATTAACTGCTTGCTTATTGCTGTGACCAAATATCTGACACACATTAAGTTAAGGAAGAAAGGGGGTACTCCTGCTGACGGTTCCAGGGGCTACCAACTCTCCTGGCAGGGAGCGTGTGGTGGAAGAAGGAGAAGGCAGGTGGCTGGTAACATTGCGTCCATAATAGAGAAAAGCAGATGAATGTTGTGCTCTGCTAACTTTCCCCTGCCATATTCAGTCAGGGTCACAACCCACAGACTTGTGCTACCCATACTTACAGTGTGTCTTCCCTCCTCGATTAACCTATTTGACACAATTCATCCTATGCCTGATGGTTTGTTTTCAGGCTTATTTCAAGTCCATCAAGCTAACAGTCAAGGTTAACCATCACACAGACCAATATAAAACAAAACAAAATAAAACAAAAACAAAAACAAAAACAAAAACAAAAACAAAAGCACCACTGAGCACTCCTGCCTTTCTTTGAAGTGCCAAATGGCAGCTTGGGAGCCCCAGGTTAGACACAGGTACCATTGATTCTGTAACTGTGAATGAATTCAGCCTTCAGTGCCCATCGTTCATAAAACAAATACTTATTTTTCTATTCCAGCTTTGTTATCATTGATGCTGTTACACAGAGAGAACTGGCTGTATATTTTCCTTTAAGTTCTCGATAAAGGAAAAATCAATCTAACTTTTAAAATTCAAAGTTATGAATGCAAAACGACATAGGCGATGTTTGATAAAGCCCAGGTTTCTGACCCTGTTCCTTACCTGCAGGCTGCTATGACTTTTATGGCTGAAAGGGACTATCTTAAGCCAACAGTACTACTTTCCTTGATGCTGAGGCTCTCCTGAGAGAAACCCTCAAAGCTCCCAAGAGACCTCACTAAAGATGTATGGACAATTATCATAGATTTTAGTTTGTGTGTTAGGTTAGAGTGCTTGGTGGGCCAGTGGTATTCCTGGCTTTTACTTAATGCATGGGAAGATAACCCTGAGTTTACTACTTAATGGTTACACCAATTATTCTCAAATAATTCCTGTAATTATAAAATCTAATGTAATTCCCTGAAAACCCTGACGGGATTTTTTTTTTTTTTTCATCCATGATATTTATACATGGGGATGATTTTGGTAAGAAGATGGCAACAAAGGCATCATTATGCAGCCTCATTCCACATCTACTGATTCTCTTCCTGTCTGTCTCTCTTTACTCCCCGTGTCCTGGTGAACAGGCTTAGTATGGCCACAGGTGAGGAGCCTGTGGGCTGGTGTTTACAGTAAAGTCACTTTCCATTCTGTACTGGGCTGCAGAAAATTACTTCCTAGTTGGTAACACCTTCTTTTTCATTTTTTAAAACTGATTTTCTTCCAGTGAAGAAGTGTAGGACACAATATATAGTGAACACAATTTCCTCACACATAGCAAACAAAACCCAACCTAGACTACTTCCGGCAAGCAAAAGGCAAGTCAAGAATCAAATGGGAAAGATGCCTGTACCTCTGTGTTTCAGGGAGCAGCCTACAGGCTGCTTCTGGGTGTTCGGAAGGACTCAGAGGACAAGGCTTCTTTGGGGTGTCATAATTTGCTTCAGACTGACAGGTTACTAACTGAATAGAGATGATACTAAGTGGATGCCGCTTCCTCTAGCATGACACAAATGAAATCTGACAGAGGTAAATCATAAGTACATTTAACCTTTCAGAAGTCAGGGTGGATCGACGAGACATGCCTCACAGCCAATGATTATTTCAGCAGAGTGATGATTAAAGTTTTGAATTCCCTATTTAGTCACTTAGACGTGTAGCCTTTCTCATTTAGACGAGGTGAGCCGATTTGTCTTAATTTAACAATAAATGTTAATGACATCTACTTTTCAAATATAAGATGTGAAAATATTGTAAACGTATCTGAAACTCTTTGATTACCCTTAAATTAAATATGCAAATGTCACACACAACGTCAACTCTCCTTCCAGCCACCCTGCGCACAGTATTCTTATCAGATTCTATTTCTAAAGTATCCATTCCATGCCTACTGCATAAGGAACTATGCATTTTTAAACGCCATGCTGTGAAAATTGCAGCAACAGAGGGAAGAGGAATATGGGTGAATTTATTCCTGATTGTTTAACATGTCAGAACTGCTCGTTCCCCTTCTAGATGACTCAGTAGGGATTGTGAAGGTGAATGTGATCATTCTAGTGAAAGCAGCTGTCTTTAGCAACACACTGCTTCTGCGGACAGCTTGGTAAGAAGCAGTTGGGCTGTACACTGAATGTGTGGTTCCTGGTCTTACTTTAGAAGAATCCAGCTAAGGCCCTGGAAATGTCTCACCTGAGGAATTTCTTTGTTGGAAAAATAACTGATAAATCTTGCTACATGCTTAGCTGTCTAATCTAGAATACTTGTGCTTATTGTGTAATTGAGCTTAATTCACAAATAATGAGACAGAGTGTTAGGTACAATGTGAAATACAAAAAAAAAAAAAAAAAAAAATCTCACAGAACTCCCAGAAGTCTGGGCTCCCAGATTTCCATAGACCAGCTAGGTATATCTTGCATAACCGGACTAAATCTCAGTAATTACTTACTTACTCTAAATCTCAATTTTTGATTTGAAAATAATTCCACACGTAAAGTAAATACACATGAATATGCATTTACATATATATGTACATATATATGTATACACATATAAATACATGTGTATAAATACACATATATATGTATACACATATAAATACATGTGTATATATTTATATGTATATATTTATATGTGTATATATTTATATGTATACACATATAAATACATGTGTATAAATACACATATATATGTACATATATATGTATACACATATAAATATGTATATGTGCGTGTGTATATATAGCAATACCCAAAAGAAAAATATAGAGAGACATACCCTAAGGCACTAAGCAACTATTAATGCTTGTTTTTTTCAATGCTTATTTAGATATCTTGCTCTTTTTAATATTTGAGTTATTGAGCATATCTTCTGAACAATTGACCCAAAACAAAAATGTAATCATATTATTTCTTTTGTAATTTGAATATCTTCAGTATCTTCAATTAATATTTATAAATTTTGTTTATTGTTAATTGAGAGCTGGAGTGACTTTAATGGAGTCACCATTTTATAGCTAGTACCTTTCAATGACTGCAATACAGGAGGTTCTTGATAAATTTTCACTGAAAGAACGAATGACTGAATAAGTACACAGATTCACTGCTAGGACTAACAATTGCCAGCTTGTTAAAGCAATTCCAGTTCTTCACTGGGAAAAGATTTGTCTTATTGTTCCTACTATTACCCTGTGATGATTGACTTACAGCTGAGGCTGCTGTGGTTATATCCCCACCACTAGGGTGCCAATGTGCCAAGGTCAGCCAAGTGCAAAGACTGAGTAGATCCACTAAGATGATGAGGTAGTTCTAGAGCTGCCTGCTTCAAACCAACATTGTATGAGATGACAGTCTACAGTCTGTTTAGGGCAATGTCATATACTCAATGGTGTACCACTCAGACTATTCTAGTGAAACTCTCCTCAATATTTTCCCCAAATAACAACTCCTGACAAATACCACTGACCAGCTTCTCTGATCCTTCCCTTCCCTCTTGGGTTCTAGGAAATTTCCAGTTTTTAATAATTAATTAATGTAACATTGCATGGATTATATTACAAATATATTGGTTACAGCTGATTTGATCACCAAGTTGATTGGATTATGTGATACCTAGGGCATTAGTGATGTATACCTTAGAGAGGATCAACTGATCTCAGAAGACCTGTCCTGTATGCATGTGGCACCATCCTAAGGCTAGAGTCTTAGACTAAATAAAAGGAAGAAAGGAGAGAGGCAACTGAGTGCCAGCATTCCCTTTCCCCATCTCTTGATTCTCCAGGGTGTAATAAGACAGCTTCAACCTCTATCGAGAGTTGGTCCTGTGCCGGTCTTCTCTGCATCAATGGATCATATCCACTAAGCTCTGTACCCAGTAAGGCTTTTCTTCCATTGCTTTGTTTATTGTCCAATGTTTGGTCTCAGCAATGGACAAAACAAAAATTAGGATCCAAGAATACACTCCATTTACTGGACAATAACAGAAAGCAGGTATCTCCTACAAAGCATTTCGGAGACTCACTGTTTTTCTATATGCATATGCTATATGAAGTAGTAGTATTTATTTATTAATAAATCACAGGGGAGAAACTAAAAGGAAAGACAATTGGCTAGAGGATATGTCTTGAGTGTGCTGATACCTTTACAGACAGCTGGGTCCTTGAGCACCCCATCTTCTGCAAAATTAGAAGTCCCATGGATGGCAGCCACAACATTTGATTGGAATTAGGATCAGTGTCTCTGAAAATCACTTTGTAATAATTCTGAGGCATATTCATCACCTTGAATAAGGGCTCCACATTTCTGTGAGGAAGGGGTTTGTCCCAAGAAGACTGTGGGTAAATAGATTTGAATGTGGCTGTGGGCATCTCTCTATGATGATGCTTTTAAAAACCCTGCTATAAAATTGGCAATTAATGGTAGTCACTGTATACCAGACCTGTCTTTGGATATATCAGACAAACATGACAAAACTATATGTTAAAGTTTATAAAACTTTTGCCTTATTTTGGATCCCCTGTTTTGTTTTCTGTAATGTCAGTGCCCAGGTTTCTGTCTGTAAAAGTTTCTAAAACTTTTCCCTTATTTTGGATTCTCTGTTTTGTTCTACTGTATTGTCAGTGTCCAGGTTTCTGTCTGTTCACTTCCCTCTGTAAACAGCAGCTTCAGACACAATCACTAATGAGGTCTCTAAGAAGCCTAAGGGGATCTGGCCATCAGTGCAACTGGCCCTCCAGCCCCTGGCTGTCTGTGAAAGTAGCAGGTAACACAACTCACATCATCTAGCCAGTGGCCTTTCCTTTCAGCTTCTTCTCCTATAACTTGTTAATACCCACCAGACCCAGCTTGTGCACATAGCATATGCATATAAGGAAACAGCGAGCTCCCACAAGACACCAGTTATAGTAGCAACTACTTGGAGTAGGAGTGAAACTCAGCAGGGACCTTCTGCTTCACCCGAAATCCATGCAGTTCCCCCTGCATTGTTGAGTTGACTTTATTTTATTTGACAGGATATGCAGGTGCTTACACTAAGGGATGAATCTGTGTCTTGGGTGAACTTATTTATTTCAACACAGAAAAAAGCAGAGTGTGGGAAACAGAAAATCCTTTTTAAAGATCACAAAATGTTTCTTATCTCTCAAGAGGTCATCCTAAAATTTATAAAGTTTATGCTGGCATAGGAATCCCAAACATAATTTTGTCTGTAAAACCGAGGACAGGAAGTCCACATAGACATCAGGCTACAATGGAAGCTCCTAAGTAGGAACTCCAACTCCTTATTTCCACACACTGGGTTTCAAAATCCCTTCCTGTGTGATGCCATACTTCAAAGCTTTCTACTGTAGTAAAGCCCTCCTTCTAAGCCATCAGGACTTTCCTATTCTCTATGAATCAGCCTCCTCACTGAGGTCCCAGAAGTAAACCAAGTATAGATGAAGCCTAAGACAAGTGAGTCCCCCCCCCAAAAAAAAATGCAATGAAAATCAAGCTCTGAGAAGCAGCCCAAAGACAAGGCTTCTCTCTAAGGGATGAAGAAACCTTTGTGCTCTCAGCCAGTAAGTGTGATATCCAGGAAATGCTTCTGCTGTCATTCCTGCCTTCCCGAAAGACAAAGAAACCAGCTGAGAGTCAGGGTTAGCTACAGTGGAGAAATCAGAGCCAACAAAAGGGCAAGCATTCCAGAGAGAGCCCAGAGTGGGCTACACAAAAATTTACCCCAAAGGTTGTATATGATTAGCTCAGTGGGTTATATGTCATCAATTTCTAAGGAACTTTTAATAAAGATTTATGAAGTAGGTGGCAGTTTCATGAGGCAAAGTGGCTGTTCTTCCCACCAAAATAAGGATCAACTGGATCTCCTTTTTTTTTTTTTTTTTGTTTTTTGTTTTTGTTTTTGTTTTTGTTTTTAAAGAGGATTTCTTCCCATGATTCTCTGGAGCTGCCCATCAAGGGGGTCAAAATCACAAAGCAAATGGTATTAAAGACTTCTTTATGAGGCTGGTATTTTGTCAGTATGCATGTGGCATGTGTGGCATTTACAAAGGTACCCTGGTACCTTAGTTTCTGATATTGTTAGAAGAAGCTGAGTGTAGTTACAAGGAGGTTTAACCACAGATGGGACCTGATTAACAGGAGACACTGCTTCCAAGACAGAGCCAGGGATTCACTGAGGCAACTCCTTGCCTTCCCAGGATCAGATGCACTTGGAAGACAGCAGGTGTAGATACGGCCTGGTTAGTCCCAGGTATAGAACCTAAGCTTATACACACTGTCATACAGTAAATGACTGAGATGGTGTGTTTAGAAGAGTAGACAGGACACAGGATAGATGTATCACAGTGCATTTAAAGACATGTCTGTGGTTCTAGACCTTGATAGTGTGAAAAAAAGATAAGAATCGTCAAGGGTCAAGGAATATGGTCAAGAAACAGATTCCAGAGGGAATGGCTGGAAAGAGGGATTCAAGCCTTTAATACCTACCCAGACACTGTGCAGTAGCCGAAGAATCAACATGAGCTTGTGAGCTGTAGCCAGATCCCAACAGCTTCAGAACTGAATTTAAGAAAATAACCAGGTCCAAACCCTTAGATGAGGATGGCAGCTCATTGTCAGAGCAGATCCTTGTAGTGACCTAAAACATCTCAGAGAACAAACAATACACACAGAAAGGAGGGCAGCTCATACCGTGTCCTCAGAGCATTGCCAGCATAGTGTCGTGAGGGAAATGAGTTCATGCTAACAGAAGAAAATCTGATAATAGAACAAAGTGGGAAGCCTGACCCCATGGGAGGTGGTCAAATGCAAGGGTGAGCTATCTGGAAGCAGAACACAAAATGAACATGTTTGGTGCCTTCCTATAAATGAGGGAATGGCCAGAAAGCTTGTTTAGAATAACAGGGTAATACAATACAGCAAGTAAAATGTATTAATATTCCTGGCATAAACTCTACAAATAAAAAAAATAAATGCAACAAGAATATTGTAAGCTACTAACAATGTGGTGTTTGGTGAAATTGAATAAAAATATGAATTAGGAAAGGGAAAGCATGGAATCAACAAAAACAGATGTTTAGAGGTTCAAGGTTCTACAGAACGGCAAGTGGGGAAGTTGAGAGCCACCAAGGGTATAAGAGCTGTACTACCTGGGATCTGGCTGGTGGTTTATTGGTATTTTAGAAGATGGCTGAAGACCCACAGCCAAACATTAAGCAGAGCTTGGGCAATCCTATGAAATATGAGGGTGGGAGGAGAAGAATTGAAAGAGCCAGAAGGGTCAAGGACACAATAAGAAAACTGACATGTGCCATAAAATACAAATACCATGTTACACTCCACAGACCCAAAGAAACTAAACAAGAAGGAAAATCCAAGAGAGGAAGTTGCAATCTCACTTAGAAAGGGGAATAAGGAGGCAGATGGAGGGAGGGAGCTAGGAGGGAGTGGGAATGAGGAATGGAATGGGGGATTCTGAATCAGGTGTGGGAAAGGACAAAAGAGATGGGTAGATGGCCATGAAAATGAATGGAAATCTGCAGCTGACAATAATGAGGAGGTATAGGGTATCTCCAGGATGGGACAGAGACCTGGGATAAATGGAGGTACACGAGAATCAGTGGGGGGAACTTTGCTGTGACTTATTACATTGGGGATATGGAACCTGAAGAACTCACCTCCTATATCCAGAGAAGAGCCCCAGTGGAGTGAAAGATACCAACTTACCCACAAAACTTTCAACTCCCAATTTATCCTATCTACAAGTAATGCAGGCACAGAGGAGGGAGCAGAGTCTGAGGGAATGGCCAACCAATAATCAACCTAACTTGAGACTCATCTCATGAGTAAGCACTAGTCCCTAGCACTATTAATGATACTCTGTTATGCTTGCAGACAGGAGCATGTTGTCCTCTGAGAGGCTCAACACAACAGCTGACTCAGACAGATGGAGACACCCATGCCAAACAGTGGATGGAGCTTGGGGGCTCTTATGGAAGAGTGGGAGTAAGGATTGCAGGCCCCAAAGAGAGTACGTGCTCCATAAGAAGACTAACAGACTCAACTAACCTGGACCCTTGGGGCTATCAGATTCTAAACAACCAACCAAAGAATATATATGGACTGGACCTAGGCCTCTCCACTCATATGTACCAGATGTGCAGCTTGGTCTTCATGTTGGTCTTGAAAAACTAGAGCAGTAGCTATTCCAAAAAGCTGTTGCCTGTATGTGGGAAATGTTCTACTAGCTTGGTTGCCTTGTCTGGCCTCAGTAGGAGAAGAAGAAGCACCTAGCCTCACAGAGACTTGAAGATCCAGAGGTGGGGGGATGAGGCAGAGGAATACCTAGTGGGGTCCTATGTACTCAGAGGAGAAGGGAAAGGGGAATAGGGGAAGGGTTTTAGGAAGAGGTGACTAGGAGGGGGGCTATGAGCATGATGTAAAGCGGATAAGTAAAAGAACAATTAAATTAAATTAAATTTAAAAAAATGAAAAAAGAAGAAAGAAGGAAAGAAAGAGAGAGAGGAGAGAGAGAGGAAGGAAAAAAGAAAGAAGGAAAGAAAGAGAGAGCAAGGAAGGAAGGAAGGAAGGAAGGAAGGAAGGAAGGAAGGAAACATACAGAATCAACTAACCTGGGCCCATGGGAACTCAGACTGAACTGCCAAGCAGAAAGCATGCTTGGGTCAGATCTAGGCCCTCTGAACATATCTAACAGTTGCATAGCTGGGTCTTTATAGGGGTTACCTAAAGAAGGAGCAGGAGCTATCTCTTACTACATCACTTGCCTTTGGATCTCTTTTCCTTAACTGGGATGCAGTGTCTGGCCTCAATAGAAAAAGATGCACCTAGTCTTACCAAGGCTGGTTGATATCCATGGGAGACCTCCCTTCTTCTAAGGGAGGAGGCAGAGTGGGTGAGGCAAGGGAAGGTGGGAGGAGGGAAGGTCTCAGGGGATACATGAATAAGAAAAGAGCCTAACACTCCTGAAAAGGGAGGGGAGTATCCTCCTTCAGCCACTGAGGACTACCTGCTTGACCCTACCAAGCTCCAAGGCTTGTTCATCCCTTAGCCCCTGAGTGAAAGAAGTCAGCAGCATATCACAAGGCAGTTAAGGTATCCGTCAGGTTACTGATGCCTGTCAATTAAGCCAATGAAGGGAATTTGACTGATATCTGGCAGGGGAAGGTCTAAAAAGATTTAGGTATTTGGTTGAATTTGATTCTGAGCTATATTCCAGCATTATCTACTTATTTTTCTTATTTTGGAACAAGGTCTCAGCAAGTTAGTGCTCAAGTTGGCACTGAACACATTCCATAGGCCAGGTAGCCTAAGGAGTTGGTATATCAAGCCTGCACCACCAACTCCAGCTATTAACTTCATCTTAAAATGGGGCCACTGAGAACAGATAAGCCAACCCAGGATAATCTTTAAATATTAATAGATTGTTGCCCTTGTTAGCCAAAAGATGTGGGAAAGACGTGAGGAGACAAATGGAGAACACTCATATGGAAGCTTTCCGGGATTCAAAGAAACTCAAGTTATCTGGGGACTGGCACATGCTCTTTTAGAAGACCCAGATGTGGCAGGCATGAAAGTCAGGTGTTCCCAGGTGCTCTTGAGAGAATTAGTCTGATCTTGAGGTCAGACTCCATCTTAGAGAACCTGACCTAAGGCTGAACTCTCTAGTACCAGACTCCAGGTTATTCTCCAAATAATCTGTGCCTCTAGGATACAAGCCTGTCTCTGGCACTTCATTTCCTAACAAGTACCAATCAGGAGGAAAGCAGAAGTGAAGCTTATAGTCTGGCTCCTAGCACCAGCCATTTATGTTAAAGGGCAACCAAACGTCATAATAGAGCCCCCACCCCTCACCCCATCAGATGTGTGCCAGGTTAGAAACTCTCTTGCTTGTTTGCTTACCTCTATAAATGCTTGCCTAAAACTGGGCTCTGGGCTCCACCTTCCTGCCCTGCTGTGTCACAGACAGCACTGTAGTCCAAGCTCGAGCTTGAAATAAGGAGACCCTAGTGTGATTGTATCAGAATCAACCCCTTGGTGGTGGTCTTTTGGGGTTCGCAAAATGGACACAACACTGTATGTGTCTATAGTCTCTTCTAGCTCCTTAGCTGACTCAGGAGAATCTGACCACTTCTTTATAATGTTTGGTTGCCCGTCTCTGCGTGGCAGCCTGCCTAATGCCAGGTACACACTGTGCCGTGCATTGGGCAACCTAACATCAAATCAATAATGTAACTTGCCTACCTCTGCTTAGTCTGGGGCTGTGTGGAAAAAGCAAGCAATGCACAGTAGGATCAAGACCTCTGAGACCCAGAAGGCAGAGTGTTTTAGTCACTTTTCATCAGAAGCCAGAGACAATGTTTAGGTGTGTTCTCTGAGCAACCACCAAAAAGTCATCAGGAACAAAGCTCAGGCTTCAGAGGACAAAAGAGAATCTGGGTCAGAATGGCCCTGAGCTCAAGGGTCTCTGCCTTAGAGGTCTGACTGGAGATGGAAGCAGACAACATGTGTTTCTGGTGGTACATTACAGGAGGAAGCTTTGTGGCACCAACTGGGATTTGAAGAAAACCAGGAATGATGTGAGCCTCCACACTCAACAGAAGTTATAGAACAACAGCTGGGGAATCACATTTTGAGAGTATTTACCTCACAGCTGTAAGAGATGGGGAGTTTCTGTGGTTTCTGGTCATGGAGACAAGCTGAGGGTTCACTAAGGAAAATAAAATATAGTGGAGTTGGGGACCTAGCACAGGGGTTGAATATGTTTAAATATGTGTAGAACAATATGGAAATGAAGACATCCTCAAATATGTTTCTGTTTAAATCTTGTTATTTCTCTTACCAAAATTATCATGCATTAAAATTCAAAGGCTGGTTATAGGGATGTGTCTCTAATATTCTCACCATGGCAAAAGCTTCCTTCCATATATGAGGGTTGTGAATTTCAGGCCAGCTTGGGCTATCAAGTAGTGTTTTCTCTCTCTCTCTCTCTCTCTCTCTCTCTCTCTCTCTCTCTCTCTCTCTCTCTCCCCTTCCTCCCTCTCTCTCTCTGTGTGTTCCTCCCCCTCTCTCAATGTTATTAATAAAAAATTAAAATAAATTTACAAGCTAAAAGTTAATTATAATTACATGTATTTCACTTATTTCAATTTGTGTTATATGAACTGTAAAAGTTCTAAAGTTTCCAGAACAAGACAGATATTATCTGTTGCTCTTTTGAACAGTGGAAAATTCTTCAGTTGTATAATGTTATCTTGAGGAATGTTTGAGAATAGAGAAAGAACTTCACACAGTGGAATGAAAACAGTAATGTATGCAGTTAACTCCACCTGAGCACATTTGTGAAACTTCCAATATGTGCACATGCATGACACAGGCCACACTGTACATCTGGTGTTAACTAGACATAATTTTTTTTTGAGTTGTTAAAACATAGATTGTTACTAAGTACTTTTTCTGTCTTGTATTTTCCAATATTTTTCTGTGCCTATATTACCATGTAGTAAGAAATCATAATAATAATCAATTTCAATTTAAAAAACAAAGCCCTATGTAAAAATCAGGGAGAATTATATCTGTGAGGATAATTATCAGTTTGTCTTAAGATGTGAATAACCATCTGCCCATTTAGAAGTCGTGATGAGTGCAAATCTAGTGACTTCTTTTGTGATTGAGTTACCTCACTCAGGATGATATCCTCCAGATACATCTATTTGCCCAAGAATTTCATAAATTCGTTGGTTTTAATAGCAGAGTAGTACTCCATTGTGTAAATGTACCACATTTTCTGTATCCATTCCTCTATTAAGGGATATCTGAGTTCTTTCCAGTTTCTGGCTATTATAAATAAGGCTGCTATGAATATAGTGGAACATGTGTTTTTATGATCAGTTGGAACATCTTCTGGGTATATGCCCAATTGCTGGATCCTCCAGTAGTACTATGTCCAATTTTCTGAGGAACCACGGGACTGACTTCCAGAGTGGTTGTACAAGCTTGCAATCCCACCAGCAATGGAGGAATTTTCCTCTTTCTCCACATCCTCACCAGCATCTGCTGTCACCTGAGTATTTGATCTTAGCCATTCTGACTGGAGTGAGGTGGAATCTCAGTGTTGATTTGATTTGCATTTCCCTGATGATTAAGGATGTTGAACATTTTTACAGGTAGTTCTCAGCCATTCGGTATTCCTCAGTTGAGAATTCTTTGTTTAGCTCTGTACCCCATTTTTAATGGGGATATTTGTTTTTCTAGAATCCAGCTTCTTGAACTCTTTGTATATATTGGATATTAGTCCCCTATCAGATTTAGGATTGGTAAAAATCCTTTCCCAATCTGTTGGTGGCCTTTTTGTCTTTTTGTACTCACTGGTAAGCGGATATTAGCACAGAATCTTAGAATACCCAAGATACAATTTGCAAAACACAAGAAAATCAAGAAGAAGGAAGACCAGCTTGTGGATACTTCATTCCTCCTTAGAACAGGGATCAAAATACCCATGAAAGGAGTTATAGAGACAAAGTTTGGAGCTAAGACAAAAGCATGGACCATCCAGAGACTAACTCACCTGCGGATCCATCCCATAATCAGTCATCAAACTCAGACACTATTGCATAGGACAGCAAGAGTTTTCTAAAGAGACCCTGATATAACTGTCTCAGATGAGGCTAAGCCAGTGCCTGGAAAATACAGAAGTGGATGCTCACAGTTATCTATATGATTGAACACAGGGCCCCCAATGGAGAAGCTAGATAAAGTACCCCAGAAGCTGAAGGGGTCTGCAACCCTATAAGAGGAACAACAATATGAACTAACCAGAACCCCCAGAGCTCATGTCTCTAGCTGCATATATAGCAGAAGATGGCCTAGTCGGCCATCATTGGGAAGAGAGGCCCCCTGGTTTTACAAACTTTATATGCCCCAATATAGGGGAATGTCAGGGCCAAGAAGTGGGAGTGGGTAGGTAGGGGAGCAGGGCCAGGGGAGGGTAGAGGGAACTTTCGGGATAGCATTTGAAATGTAATTTAAGAAAATATCTAATTAAAAAAAAAAGAAAAAAATAATAGAAGTCGTGATGAAGGAAGAACTAATGTCTCAGATTAGCATCTCACAAGGAACAAATTGTTTTCCTGGTACTCAGCAGGACTGTCCAGATGGTGGTTAGGCAGCCACCAAAGGAGTCACTTCCTTGTCTCTGCCTCTACTGCTCATCACTGATTCTCAAAGGGCCTTCACCCAGGCACATCCCCTTTCTTAGTAGGCCATGGCCGGTATCCACAGAGACCTCTGCACATCTATCTTGGCCTCTCCATCTGCTCTGCTGTTCTTCATGCAGCTCCCATGCATGCTGAGTCCTTCTTCTGTCTCAGTTTGGAATGTCAGAATGTGGGTGATATCCTTGAGGGTGAGATGAATAGAAAGTCAGAATATACAAATCATTACACTTTGCTATTCTTACTTTCCAGGCTAGGGCCAGACATGAGTCTGGAAGCCTTCCATCTGCTCTCTCTGCATTCCTCTCCCAGGACACTGGTACCCTTAAGTAGAGACCTCATTAGGAACCCTACCAGGGCCTGACAAGCTCATGGGATAGGACCATCCTTCATCTTAGATTTAAATAGAGGCCTCCATGTTGCCCAAACTCTCTAGGAACATCTAGGTTACAAAGAGAGATACTTGGAAAGGACATTTAGACCCAAAGAGACTCAGGCTGCAGTAGTAGCAGGGGAATCTGGGTTCAAATCTGGTGTAGCTTCTGTGTGCTATAGGACATTGTTGAAACCATTGGTACTGTTTTGGTGTGGAGTGGAGCCATCTGAAAAACGTGATAAATTCCATGAATTAGAAAATTACAGTGCAGAAACTGTAAAACATTCATTATATTCTAAGGACATTAGATATAGATAAACTGTTCATTGGGCATAAAGACAAGGAAAGGTATAGAAGGGAGAAGAGGGAAGAGAAAGGGAAAGGAAAGGGAGGGGCTGGGCAAGAAGAGGGGAGGGCTTTTATAGAGCCGGGGAGAAAGCACATGGGGTTAGGAAATGGAGGAAAGGCTCTCAGATTTCATACAGTGGTTCTCATAAGTATTCTATCAGTTTGGATCTAGTCTAAACTAACTTTACTTTGGGAAGCCATAAATGCTTTATAAAGCATGAACAGTACAGTCAACACCAGGAGTGGCGAGCTAAGTATACTGGGCGTCTGTGGGTTGCGTACACAGTGTGCAAACTGATTTACTTCCATCTCAGAAGTACAATTTACAGATATATTTAATTGTATGTATGTATGTATGTATGTATGTATGTATGTATGTATGTATGTATGTGTGTGTATGTATGTATGTATGTATGTATTTAGTGTGTGTGTGTGTGTGTGTGTGTGTATGTGTGCATGCATGTACATGTATATATGTGTATATATGTGTATGTGCCCTCTATCTCTTTCTAGTTTACTTTCAGAAGAACAGTTTTAATTCTGCAGAGGTGAAGACAGGGTAGAAAAGCCTCAATTGATAGCACAAAGGCAGCATAGCTTCATTTAAAATTGGTTGCTGTGCTTTCATGGGGACAAATTATGACCCAATTATGACATGTCCAAAAAATGGTAAAGAAAAGGCATTAGAGAGCTGGCTGTGCTTTAAACTAATTAAGCTTAGCCTGTGGGAACAGTGCAGATGTGGTCCAACTTCATCACCCAACTTCTCTGCTCCCACATGTCAGCCCTTGCTATTTATTCTAAGCACAAGTAAGGCAAAAGTCAATGTATTTGCTACTAGAGCCCATGGCAAGCCAGTGAAGTTGACTATAGATGGAACATATCTGGAGGACACTGCTGGATGTCTGCCCTGTCCCCACAGCTTGTATTCTAGAATGGCTTACATCTACCATTCTCTTGCTGTGATGTTGGCTGACCTCCCACATCTGGATCTACATCGCTTGCTCCTGGAGCATCTGGCTTTTATTCTCAGACTCATCACCTGACCAGTGAACACACTGAACTTCCATGACAGATAACACTATCAGCTTGATGGGACCCACACCCAGGAGACACAAGCTCGTCTGTGAGGGTGGGAGTTTCTAGATTAGGGTAACAGTAGTGAGAAGGACCACACTAATCGTGGGTGGCACTGCTAAGTGAACTGGGTCAAGGACTGAATAGAGATGAGAATATGAGCATCCACATTCATATCTTTTTGACTATTAATACAATGAGATCAACTGCCTCACACTCTGGCTACCATGCCTTCCCTGTTGTAAGGGTCTGTACTCAATCAAAGAGCCACATAGGCCTTTCCTTAAGTTACCTTTGTATCTTGTTACTTTAAGTATCTTGTTTAGGAAAGAAGAATAGAAAAGAATTCAACATTTCATGCACATGATGCCTTTGCATACTAGGGAACTGTTTCTGACACACTCTTATTGATTCCTCCAACCTCCCAATGTCACCATGGGAACAAGGTCTTAGTGACCACCATATAAGCTTCACTCTAATCCTGGCCTGTCCACCACAGCTTATTTTACTGCAGAGCTTTACCCACTATGATCTATTATCTTCACATTATTCTGCTTTTTTGTGGTTTGTTTCTATCTTTTCCCAGAATGCCCTGGAATGTGAAATTCCTCAAAATAGGGACTATTTTTCCGCATTGTATTTCGAGAAGCTACAGCAACCTCGGCATCCACTCAATGTCTGCTAATTAACAAAATGAGCATCCTGGAAGGCTGCAAAGATCTCCTCTTTTGGTAACCGCACAAAAGCTTACTCAGCATTCCTGACCCTGCTAATAATTGCTCACTTCCTGCCCCAATGCAAGAAGTGGAAGCTAGGAAGGCAGCATGTACCTCTCCACTCATCTTCGAGCCATCAAATAACTCAGCCCAGAACAGAAACACAAGTTTAGTGGTCAACAGGCACTGAAAGATTTAAGGGTGTGCAAACCATCACCTGTTCTTGAGTCTGAAAGTGACAAGTCTCATTTCACCCATGGTAGCCTGCTGTTGTCATGTAAAAATTTGATCTGATCTTGGTTCATTAATGTGAAGAGATATGTCACAGCTTGAAGGGCTACCATCTCATCCAGTTAGAGGGAATCGCTGCCATGATGTCACTTCTGTTTTGAGTTGGAGGGGTGTCAGAAAAAAATTCCCTTAACCTTACACTATCACATGCAAGCACACAGATGAGCATGTACACATTAGATCATGTATAAGTGTCAAGGAAGGGAGCACAAAGAAAAAAAATAACCTTCAAATAATGCATGCTACATTGGTAGTGTGAAAGGACATAAATGCCCAAAGAAGGGATTTTGTCAGGATTTGGTGTTTTAGAGATAAGCTCAGTCAAGCCATTCATATCCTCATACCTCATGCCATCTCCAAAGCAGTTGAGCCTTTAGTCATCTATGTATAGAAGGGGTTGTTGAGAAACCCAGCAGGCTGACTTGGCTGAAGAAGGGGCACAATATGGGGACTACAGGGATCTTGCCAGAAGTGAAGAACTCTTGACCTTGAGCAGGTCAGAATGAGCTGGGGCCTCATGTGTGCTTTCCTAGAACCCCACACCCACCCCAGTGCTCTCAGTTATCCAGATTCTACAGAGCACACTGCATCTGACCTCACCCTCCTCAACCAGGCTTCAGATGTAGAGACTGAACTGACTCCACCCTGGGCCAGCAGACAGGAACAGCCAGGGATTCAGAGAGTGTGGGTGACCATAGGAAGCATCCTAGCCCAGGTATACCTCTCAGAGCACACAGATCATGTAAGAACATACCACAAAGGTTAAAGATTTCACTATCTGAGACCTTAAAGATTGTGCTTCTCTTAACCAGTTTGTGAGAGGGCATCTCAGTCTCCCAAATGCCTTTCTTCTGAGAACACGTAGTCAGCAAAGTATACTAGACAGGGAGTCTCTGAGATGCTGTTTCCTGATCATCTTAAAGCCAAGATCCCAGACACTGCCTAAGTTCTTTATCCTCAAGTTCTACCACAAGTCAGGATTGTGCTTTGACTATTCTATCTCTTTCAATGTATAGACTATTCCTTAAATTCCATGAGAATAATGACATAAACACAATATCACCCACCTGTGTGGAAACCAAGCCCTATAGGTATCAGCTAGGTCCCTAGGGCTGAGCTCACACCTGCTGCACAGCTGAGCACATATCTGCTGCACATCTGCAGAGAGAGCATCAGGAAACCAGACAAGATGACTCAATGGGCAATACTAGGAAAAAATCTTGAAGTCATGTTTCCCTCTGGTATCACAGGTAACTTAGGATAGACTCAAACAATACACTGTAAGTTAGCTGTAATGTAAGGAAGCTTTTAATAGCATCTTCCTGTTCGTGGCATCAGGGGGATCAGGAAATGCTGAAGTTGGGTTCTCTAAACCTCACCCTATAAGTGCACATACTAGACATGACCTCACTTACTGTGACTCAAGAGCTAGAAGGACCAGCATGGTTCATGCCCCAGAATCCCCAGATCCAGACCCACATCCTTCAAATGCTCATAATGGTGCTTCCATTTGCTGCCTGTGGATGACTTCTAGGGAATATGACAGATGAGTGTGTGTATATAACATCCCTGCAGCACAGGTGTCTGGGAGGTCTTAGGTTGGTAGGGTGGGACAGATCTGGGGGATTCTTGAGTGAAGGCCACATTTACAGCCTTGGATCATGGTCCTAACAGAGATACTCAGAGGCATCTACTAGTGAGGCCATGGGGACAACAAGAATCCAGGGTGAACGGCCCATGACAATGTCCCCTGGACATCTGAGGCCCAGGGCTAGTGCCTGCACTATCTGTGCTCTTAGTGTTTCCACACGGCTCTTAACTTTACACACTTTCTGTGGTCACCTTAATCACAGTGATAAGGGAACAGGGGTCAGACTGAAGAGATGCTTTCAGTGGTACCATGGACTCCACACAGAGATATGCCTACTTGACACTGTGAACCATCATAATAGCTTAGGACTTCTTAATATGGAAAAGATCAAACCCTCATTCCTTCCCATATGAGGTCTTAATATGGAGAAGATCAAGCCCCCATTCCTTCCCACATGAGGTCCAGTATTTTGTCATGGGCTTTGCAAGCCTAAGTAGAGGAGACACAGGAGAAGAACCACTCACTCACAGCCTTGGGCTCTCAGCGAACCTCAGCCTTTCACACACATTCATAAATGAGCACCGACTAGCTAGACCTATGTGTGTTGTGTGTGGAGGAATAAGCAAAAGGAAAGGCCTGGTTATAGGGCCTGAGGGTAGGGCAGGGATGCATAACATAACGGAAAAGGTCAGTCTGATGAAGGGATAGGTCTAAGCGGTCTGCTGTACAACATGCTGAGACTGCTATCACCATAAAGTAAATGTAAGGGTGTGTGATGTGTGCATGAGCTTTCAATAGCCATGCTATTTTATAATGTGTTCTAATATATAGAAACATAGTCCTGGGTCATATTAATACATACAAGTTCTCCTCAGTTTTTAAAGCTTCATAGTTTTTTTTTTTCAAATTTTTTATTAGATATTTTCTTAATTTACATTTCAAATGCTATTCCGAAAGTCCCCTCCCCCGTCCCCCTCCCTGCTCCCCTGCCCACCCACTCCCACTTCTTGGCCCTGGAGTTCCCCTGTATTGGGGCATATAAAGATTGTAATACCAAGGGCCTCTTTTCCCAATGATGGCCGACTAGGCCATCTTCTGCTACATATGGAGCTAGAGACACGAGTTCTGGGGGTTACTGGTTAGTTCATATTGTTGATCCTCTTCTAGGGTTGCAGACCCCTTCAGCTCCTGGGGTTCTATCTCTAGCTTCTCCATTGTGGGCCCTGTGTTCCATCTTATAGATGATTATGAGCATCCACTTCTGTATGAGACAGCTATATCAGGGTCCCTTAAGTAGGCACTAGCTGTCCTATGCCATAGTGTCTGAGTTTAATGACTGATTATGCTATGGATCCCCCCTGGTGGGGTAGTCTCTGGAGTGGACAAAAGGCAAAGTGGGAAAGGGGGTGGAGTAACCTGTGCAGAGATGTGCTCCAGGGAGGACACATAGCCTGGGGTTCACAGGTGGAGGAGCATGTGACAGTGCCCCGTCCAGACAGACAGAGACTAGAGCCCAGTCTAAGGCATCTAACATCCCCAGGATGACCCTCACTTAAGAAAAGAAGCCAGGGCTCTCTTACATGGCTTCAATCAACATTTACAAAAATGATTTAAAATAGACATTTTTTTCCTGTTTCATTCTCTCTTGAATTTACTAGCAGGCTAGTGCTATAATTTGTTGTTGAATTTGTTGTTTCATTCCCTGGTTGACTGTTGACTCTTTAAAAGATACATCACTTAAACCTAGATTTGGTAAATAAATAAACATCTCTTCTCTGATGCAAAGGCAGTAATTAGAGTCTAAGAAGCAGAAGTGTTGGCCCTGGGCTGAATAAATGCTCAGAAATTGACATTTCTGTGGGACAAGACACTCGCCTCGGGCTTTTGCATAAACTACATGAAGATGGCAGAGTGCATCCTGTCCATTGGTAGCATGGTGGTTTGAATATGCTTGGCCCACGGAATGGCACTATTAGGAAGTGTGGCAATGATGGAGTGGGTGTGGCCTTGTTGGAGGATATATGTCACTGGGGGCAGGGAGCACCTCTTGATCTCAGCTGTTTGAAAACAGATTGGGCAGCATGGTGAGACCCACCCTCCTACACACACACACACTCAGCTTAGAAACATAAAACAAAGAAAAATCACTGACTATGTATTTTATAAAAACATATACCGTAACCCTTAGTGATTGTCTGACAGAGATTAAAAATTATTCCAGGGAAGGTCTGCAGTCTCCTCGGGATCCTTATTCAATTAAAGAATGAAAAGAAGCTTATTTCTCCAGGTAACTCCAGCAGCCAGGTGTCAATCCTGACAATGGTGTGGGGCTGTGAGCAGACAGATGCCCACTTTCCCTTTACAAAGACATTGATCCTAGTAACAAGTCTGCAGTGGTTTGAATATGCTTGACTCATCAGAAGTAGCTCTCTTAGGAAAGGAAGCTTTATTGGAGGAAATGTGTCACAGCGAAGGCAGGCTTTGAGGTCAGGCCCCTGTGATCCAGAGCCTCCTTATGGCTGCTTGGGACACAGTTTTCTCCTGGCTGCCTTTGGATAGGGATGTAGAATTAATTCTCAGCTCCTTCTCCAGCACTGAGTCTGCCTGGATTCAGCCATGCTTCCCACCATCTTGGTAACAGACTGAACCTCTGAAACTGCAAGCCAACCACAATTACATTTTTTACTTACAACAGTTTCCTTGGTTATGGTGTCTCTTCACAGCAATAAAACCCAAAATAAAGCATGGTCCAACTTTCCATTAACATGTCCAAATAGCAGACAACTTAAGATATAGAAAGAGCTCTTGTGGCTGATGATATCCAAGGTATCAGTCCATCACAGTGATAGAAAGTGGCAGAGCCCAGTTCTCTAACTCACTGCAGAACAGGATGCAGTGAGAGAAACAGGAAGTAGCTGGGATCTAGATGCCTTCAAGGACCAACCCCCAAGTGACCAACTTCCTCTTGTCAATCTCACTTCCTAAATTTTCTACAGTGTCCCAAAATACCACACATTCAACATGAGCCTATGGGCACTTTAACACTCCAACCACACAATTCCCTGGGGTACATCAGTCTTTGCATTCAGCTGGTTGTTGCTGAAAGCCACCAGAGAGTCCTACTTGGCTAACATGTCAATCATTTTCTCACAAGGCTGCCATCTGGGGCCAGTGCTGTTCACACAGATATATACACTGAAGTTGCTTACCACAGAAGCACCATGTATGGTATGTCTGGACAATGCCACAGAGACTACACATTCCAGTCACAACTATTACATCTCCACAATGCATTGGAGGACCTCAAATTTGAGGACCAATGCATTTGAGTCACTTAAAGGGACTAAGTACTCCAGGTAGTGTTTCAAAACAGAGTGTGCTGTTTTTACAACGTGTACTTTCTCTCTGATATTATTTTGGCAGTTGCGCATATTAAACTGGGTCCTGGTGGCTCGACATTCTGTTTGCCAGGCCCTGAGAAAGTGAGCTCCCACACAAATATGCTTTCAAAAAGCAGAAAGAAAGCCCTTGACACCAGGATGCCTTTTTTTTTTTTTTTCCAGGGAGGCTGAAGTGAGCTCCCTGGCGGGCCACACAGGGGTTTAAAAAGAAAAATGGTATTTTGGCTCAAAATGTAAATTTGCCCTTTTCTCCTAATGCTGGCTCAGCTGGCCTCTCCTCGATGTTAACAATCGATCTCCCTCTCGGTTGGCACCTCCATGTTTCCCATGCCTGCTGCTCCCTTACCTAGAGTTTTTCTGGCTTTGTTCTCTCCACCTCCGTCCTTTTCTATCCTGGATTTCTCTAGCCACGGCCTCTCTGTCTTTGCTGTGGGACTTTGGGCACCACCTCTGTCTGTCTTCTCTCTTTCCTCTCCCTCCCTGCATGATGCCTCTGAGTACTATGGAGGAACACTGTCATTCAGAGCTCCAGGAACAGCACACAGGTCACCACTGCAAACCACACAAGGCTTACAAAAACTTTATTCCAACAGAATTCTCTCTCCCTCTCTACTTCCCCTCCAGGAAGTAAATTGTGTAACAGTAATAAACGGCAACAACAAGTGAGCTATAGGACCCCAGCTCTAACCCTGTCTTCCTTCCTGTGGGGACACTGTGACACACCAGAAACATTTGGTTGCTAAACAAACAAATGCACACGAGTTTTGCTGGAGTTTATTAAGCATTCAAATTGCTTAGAACAGAAAGGCAATGCACTTGAAAATGAAATATTCAGAGTCAGACATGGTGGCACATGCCTGTCATGCCAGCATTTGAAATACTGAGGCAGGAGAATGGAAACAAATGTCATAAGTTTGGGGATAAGCTTGGCCTATAGTATAAGATTCGGTCTCAATTAAAAAGAAAGAAAAATGAAAAATGAGGTTTTATTCCAAAGAAGTAACTGACCCATTCTTTCTCACTTTTTTCTCTCTTTCTCTCTCTCCCTCCCTTCCTCTCTTCCTTCCTGTCTATCCACCTGCCTCTCTATCTGCCTGTCTGCCTTTTGCTTCTTCCTCTTCTTTCTTCCTTTTTTATTCCCTCCATCCTTGTCGCCTTACATTATTTTCTTTTAGACAGAGTTTTTCCATGTAGCTCAGCCTGATAGGAAACACTTGGCAATCCTCCTGCCTCAGCCTACCAAATCCTGCAATATTGGGTCAAAATCTTTATAGTCTTAGTTTAACATGAAGACACTCTAACTCCACCTATGACATCCTAAAATACTTTTAACATAATTATTGTGTATGGAGTGAAACAGACTTTATTTTGCAGTACTGGGGACGGGTTCCAGAGCCTTGTATCTAGTAAATACCTGAGCCATTACTGAAGAATATTCCCAGCCCCAACCTGCCCTGAACCTGGCATCCTACTGCATTTGCTTTGTATGGGAGAGGTATATGCCAGCATACCCCCTGATAAATGTGTGTTTGATGAGCCAGGGCCGCTGTCCTTCAACACAACTAAAAACACCTGGTTGAGGCATTACCACTTCTTCTTCTTCAGTGGTTTCCACGAAAACAAACAAACAAAACAAAAACAAAAACAAAGCCTGCCCCATGCATTCACTCTGTGAGCGTAGCCACTGTGCTCGCAGACACCCCATCCCCCCACACACCCCTGGAAATGGATTCCAGATATAATGAGCCTGGAGGATGATGGGAAGCAAGGGAGAAGAACTTATTGGTGAGTGACATGGGGAAGTGACATGCTCTTTTCCCATGACCTCTCTAACGTGTCATCTATTAACAAAACCAGAAAGTGATTCCTCTGTGTGTTTGTCATAGAGCTAGAAAAGTGGCAGCGGAACCCTGCTTCTCCGGAAGACGGCTCAGAGGTCAAGGAGGGAAGTGGAGGGCAGAGGAGCAGAGCCTCTCCTGAGAAGAAAGCTTCCTGAGGTCAAGTGGCCTGTAAAAGCCAGGCTGGCGAGTGTGTGCCCTGTCCAAGGTCCTGCTCAATGTAGCGCCTGAGGCAATGGAAAGTAGACAGCCTTCAAAGGCCCCTTCAACCTCCCTGGTGATGTTTCTAAGTTTTCCTTTTCTTTCTTTCCTTCTTTCCTTCTTTCCTTCTTTCCTTCTTTCCTTCTTTCCTTCTTTCCTTCTTTCCTTCCTTCCTTCCTTCCTTCCTTCCTTCCTTCCTTCCTTCCTTCCTTCTTTCCTTCCTTCCTTCCTTTCTTCCTTCTCTCTCTCTCTTTCTCTGTTTGGTTGGTTGATTTGGTTTGGTTTCAGGGATATATTCTCTTATTAAGACAAGAATGCCAGTATTCACAACATTTTTAGGGATGCAAATATGTATAAATTAATTTACAGATTAAAAAAAAATCTGTTAAAAAATCTGGTCTACAAAGTGAGTTCCAGGACAGCCAGGGATACACATAGAAACGCTGTCTTGAAAAAACCAATCAAACAAAAAATTCTTCTTTAATATGGAGCTGGAGAGAATGCCTGGGAGTTAAGGGCACTGGCTGACCTTCCACTGTAGCCAAGTTGGATTTGCAGCATCTCTATGTATGGTGACTCACAACCATGTCTAGACACAGTCCCAGAGGATTTAATGCCCTCTTCTGGTCTCTAAGGGCACTAGGCATGAACTTAGTACATACATGCACACATGCATGCAGGCAAAAAAACCCATATATATAAATAAAAATAAATAAATTATACATACACTTTTACACACACAGACACACACACATATTTTGTTTCTTTGCAAATGTTTGCAGGCACTATATTAGTTACTTTTCTGTTGCTGTGATAAAATACTTTGGTCAAAAAGCTTTACCTCAGATCACATTCCATGCCCAAGTTTAATAAATACCATATATGTTCATTCTACCAGTTCTGTTGCTTTAGGGAATCTTAGATAACTGGGATGGTAGGATGGAACAGTGATGGGAACATTAATGGTAAATTTATAGATTGTATTCTAGATGTAGGAGAACAAGCAGCTGGCATGTTGAAGCTGATGAGGCAAAACCATCACATTTAGCCCTGACCTTAAGAGGTACAGTTCAAACTTCTTTGGTTATCAATACAGATTCTCTTCTTCTCAGAGTGATAGGACATAAGAGGGGTTTGAGGGAGGAGAGGGAAGGGGAAGGTAATGTAATTATATTTTAATTTGAAATTTTTTTAATAAATGAAAGATAGATTCTCAAACCCAGTGGTCATCATTCTTATAGTTCTGTATAAGAAAATATTTCTGTGAAAACTAAACCAAGAGAGAGCACTTTTAAAATTTATTTCAAACTAAATGATAACTAATATGGAATATCAAATTGAAGTATATTTTGTATACATAATTGAATGTAAGCATATGAAATATTTCATATAGATCTACTTCAGTGATTAGTAAACATTACATAAAACTTAATAAGGATTGAATGTTACTTTATCTGTGTGGGGTGGGGAGGTCTGGTGATAGGCTTGAGTTGACATGAACATACACAGTACATATGTTAGAGGACAGTCTCAAGTATCCCAAGAGTGCACCTTGATTAAAACAGGGTCTTGTGTATATGCTGACGAGTTGGTCAGCTGTCTTCTGGGGATTTTGCTTTCTCCAGCTCCTAGCTTCCAGTAAGATTACAGATATGTTGTTGTGTCTGGCTTTACCTAGACCGTAGGCATCCAAACTCGGGTCTTCATGATTATAGGGTAAGTGCATTACCCACTGAACCATCCTTGCAGCCTTTAGTCATTCCTCAAAGTAAAGTTTAGCCATGAGTGAGAAACATGCATTGGTGTTTGTTTATTTCTCCCCATTTCATTAAAAACATTGGAACATACATCTTTGAATTACTCTGTTTATCTGTTACACTCTTGAGTGTCTCCCTACTGGGAGAATGCCTCTTATTTGCTCTCTGACCTCATCCTCAAAGCCTTAAACTCTCTCCCAGCCCATTCAGAAATAAGCCCTCCCCTTGGAGGCCTGAGGGGCTGGTGACATTGTGTGTCCTTGTGGGGTCTTCTTCAGGGAGTTGCCATTTAGTGCAGCATGTTGTCATGCTGTCTCTGTGTCTAGTTAAAATTAATTTTAATGTCCAAAATGCCAATGTCATTAGTTCAGAACAGTTTCCATAAGTAGCACATAGATCCTTAAAATGAAATAGTTCAGAGTCCTAGAATTAGCCTTAAAAAACAAAATTGTATGCCTTGGCCCAGGAGGGAGTGAAATTATGCACATCTAGTTCTAAATCTTTTTGGAGATTGATAATAAAGACTTATTGATAAATTATGTAGTTACTGTACAAAACACACAACAACAACAACAACAAAAGCACAATGAAAAACATCGAGACTTGTTTTAGGGGATCTCAATTAATTTCTGAGTTCCCTGGGTATGAAAATGTCCAAGAGTGTGGAGACATTTTACCCACTTACCAACCAGAACTTTCAAAGGTGGTGACCACACAAGACAAACACTCCAATTTACCACAGACAAGATTCTCAGCAGCAGTGTAGGAGGGGACAAACAAATAATGAAAAAAAAAATCATGCACGTGTCTGTTAGGACCGCATGCTCAAGGGAAAAGATTGACCAAATGGCTCAAGGGAAAAGATTGACCAAATGGCCTTTATGCCAAAGCAATAGCACCAAAATGAAGCATCTTTGATAAAAAGAAAAGAAACGGGTTTTCAAACATGCTCACATGTTTGACTCTGCTATAGAAATTCCCTTAAGGCCCCTATAAAATATTAGAAAATGTTTTGAATTCCCAATGTGTTCTGGTCCTGGAGTTTAAAATCAATTGGCATAAAATAGCATTCCCAAACAGACTATAAACAGTTAGTTCCTATTGAGAAATAATATCATAGAAATCTAAAATACAAATATGAAAATTTCAAGGAATAGTGTATTTTGACAGCACAGTTCAAGGCAACAGCAATAATTTGAAATATTTTAGAATAAAGCCGACTTGGGTTTCTGGTTGGAAACAATATATCTCGAACCATTAGGTTTTCTTCAAGATTAGTTCTAAGAAAGAGAGAATGTGAAACTGAATGATTAATCTACCTCACAATGGGTAGTCTATGTGGTTATCTCACCTATATTAATTCCTGGTAGATGAGACAGGCATACGGTTGTGGTGGAGACCGGGGCTCTGGAGACATGGCATTGTATGTAAGGTATGTGTGTTATCCCAGGAACTTGTATGTGTCCTAACTTGATGTATGTTTTCTTTTCTCTTAAAGGGGACAGGGATTATTGTAGGGGGGGTCACTATAGGTTTGTAGGACCCTCTCAGAACACAAATCTCCTAATGTTACTGTATATAGACCATTCATGAAATATGAATTAAAATCTGGCTGTCAATCCAGCCTCAAGTCAGATGATATTCTCTTAATTCCTGTGGTGCAGCCCAGTCTGGAGTCCATTTACTCAGCCCCCAGGAGACACTGTTGCACATGGAGCTGGTTCTCATAAGAGGATCTCCAGGTTGCAAGGGCAGGATAGCCAGTGAAGCTTAGGCATGGTAGACCCAGGTTGAGCACACAGCCAGCTTTAGCAATCTGACACAAGGACACCTCTTGAAAGAGTTAACTCTCTCTGCAATATGAATCCAACCCCCTGTTCTCTCCTACTCAAATACTTTGTGGTCACAATTCTCTCCTGGTGGGGAGGGCCAGGACCAATGGGGGAAACCTTGGATGTGTGCAAGATGAGTCTAAAAAGCTGATAATGAAGAGAGCCTGCAGCCAGGAGCAGTTACCACAGAAGAAGAGAAAGAGAGAAAAAGGACAGAGATCTACCCTAAACACAAGAAAGACATGTCAGTGGAGGTGAAGACAGACTGAAGAGAGACAGAGAGAGGGAGGATTGGGACACTGTGGATGATGGACAAAAGGGCAGGAAAAGCACACATGAGCAAGGATCAGACATCCAGTCTGGGACACTGTGTTGTAAGTGAACATTTCTGTGAGGAGTTATAAAACAGTTTAGTGGGTAACAAGGGACAGGATGGAACTCACTCAGGTCAGATTTACATTTCACTGTCCATGGGGAAACAGCTTTGACTGAGACCAAGCAAACTGTCCATATATCCCCAACCTGCATGGGTTCTGGGGAAGAAAGCTCTTCTTGTTTTCAATTATGCTTTGCCTTGTTTTTAAAGACATGGTCTCATATGCAGGGCTGTCTGTTCTCTATAAAGAAGAGTCTGTCCTTGTAATTTTCCTGCTTTGGCCACAGACTACTGGGATTGTATCTGAATATTACCCTGCCCAGAACCCAAGTAGATATCATAAAATCACAGTGCTTGTGTTTATCTGAAGAAGGGCATTCTATCTCCAAGCCACTTATTCACCAGAATCAACCATCTTTCAGCACCATATCATTTCTCACAAGACAGTTCTTGGTGAAAGTCACAGTTGGTGGCAGTAATCCTCAGAAGAAACTGTGACATCCTAGAGATCACAAGTTGATGATACACTGAAGGTTTTACTCTCTGCAGTAAGGGAAATGTAAGAAAGGGAGAGATGGAGCGCCCCCCCCCCTTTCTTCTAGTATCTGTGAGTCTACAGACATTAGGATCATCTGCTCTGTTTCTATGGTATCAGGATGCTGTGAATGGCTGGTCCACCCTTTCTTCAGCTTGGCAAACCAACAGTTAGTGAAACAAAGTCATTCAAAGTCATCAGCATTCTCAACAAAAGGCCCAGTATGCTAGAATAGCAGAGCCATCCCAGAGCTCATCACAAGACTGAACTACTGAGACCGCACACCTCACTACAGAGCCTGGGGACTCCTGCTCATGATCCTATGGAAAATGTTACACTTTTCCAGGGTTTTATGTTGTCTCTTTGGGCCTCAGAGATTTCAAGATAATATGGAAAGTTGTTTTCATAGTAATGCATTTCATAAATGTATTTTTAATGATATAGTATGATTAGAAGGAGTATGGTGGTAATGACTGATAGTTTTTCTATCTCATGTTAATAGATAGAAAGAGTAATTGACTTACACAGGGGATACGTCTTAAAGCATAGATTAGTTAAAGTAAGCAGTTATAAAGGTGGGCTTAAAGGCCCTTTGGTAAAAACTGTACAATTTGTTCTTAAATGATGTGGTCTTTCATTTCATATCCATTGCCAGTGTCTCAGAAGACAAGGTTCAGGATTCTGAATGTGCACTGTGACACCATACCAACTTGTGATGTTCTGCCTAATTCTGGCTTGTGGAATGATTATAACATTTTTTCTTGGTAAATGTTTCTTTAAATCTTCATTCTAATTTACTTCATTCACATAAAGGCTCTGAAGTTGTGGGAATGGTGTGCTTGTACTCCATGTTCTGAGAAGATGGTGACTTCCAGATAACTCCTCCTAGTAGCAGGAATCACACCAGGGTCTTCTATGTTCATCTGCCACTTTTTTTCTTCTGTGAGTACCTCCATAAATGTGGGCTCAAATCCAGTGCTCATGTTATACAGCAAGCCAGCTAGCCAACTGTCAATTAATAACACATATCATCAATGTCTTATATAAGTTGTCCCCTGGATCAAGAAAGCAAAGTCAATTCAGTTAAAATCCAGACCCAGAAAAAATATGAGTATTCGGAGCACATGTGTTCTGAGAATGTACTATGTAGAGCTCCTAAGCAAACATGCAAGTATTTCTTATTTTTAATTGAGGTCTAGTTGTGATCAGACACTTTGGAGAGGCTATGCTACATTCTCTTACATGCCTATCCCATATTCTTGCTAAGTAGTTGTCTTTCTTAGGGTTTCTAGTGTTCTCAAGAGACACCATGATCACAGCAACTCTTAAAAAGGAAAGCATTTAATTGGGGCCGGCTTGTAGTTCAGAGTTTTAGTCCATTATCATCATGGCAGGGAGAAGGGCAGGATGCAGGCAAACATGGTGCTGGAGAAGAATCTGAGAGCTCTACATCTGGCCTCAGACAGGCAGGCATCAGGAATAGAATGCCCCAGTGGACCTGGCTTGAGCATCTGAGTCTTCAGTGCCCATCCCCAGGGACAACTTCCTCCAATATCACCATACCTATTCCAACAAGGACACACCTCCAAATAGTGCCACTCCCTATGAGCCCATGGGACAATTTTCTTACAAACTGCCATCATAGTGGTCATGAATAAATAACACTGTGTCTCTGTGCCTGCCTCACTGCCAGACCCATTGTGTGAATTGCTGCAGGGTATGTGTAATGGAAAGGAAGACAGATATTTAATAAGATTGTGCATGTGAATATTTGTCCTTATTCACCCACATGTATATGTGAGACATAAGGACCATCCCCCTTCATGCTGAGCTTTTTCAGAAAAATGGCTCTGAATCCACTGTTTCCATCTAACACCATGAGATACACCTTTCATGTCTTAGTAATGTGCATTAACTTATTTTCTTCTGAAGGTTTGATGAATATCTACAATGTATCACACTGCTAGACAGAAGGATAAAAGGTGTACTAAATAAGTAAATAGCATGCCATCATGAAAGTGGGAAACACACAAAATAAGTAGGAAACATCACTGATTCTCACAGCCTAGAGTACTTAGTGACTGCCTCTGACCAAAGCAGAACTCTCTCCTCTGCTCTTTCTGACTTGTGTCAATATGAAGAACTCCTTGGAGCCTATCATCTCATCAGTGCCAACTATTGTCCATGATGAAGGTTTGAGGATGATGTAAGATGCTAAGATATCTGCAGAACTACAGAGGGTGGCTAATGCTGTGGTTGGCATCATTGTGGAAACTGGTCAATGTGAACTTGTTTCAAATACATCACACATTCCACTTCTCTGAAACAGTGGCAGGAGATATTTTATGCTATGCAACATATGATTGATACCCAATGCATAGGAGCCCCTGTTTATATATGAAGTTCCCACCAGAATGGAGAATTGGCAAAGAGACAATTAGTACCAGGGTGATAGTGATGATGACTATAAACAAGTAAAATAATAATAACTGGTCTTTAAATCACTAGGCAGTGCACTCAAATTCATTAGGTGATATGCTGTCCTCTTTGTGAATCAGTCTGTGAATCAGTGTGGTCAGTACTAGCTCCCATCAGTCCTAGTCTCTAAAGATTCACTTGAGTTTCCAGTGAAAAACCTTACTCTGGGAACTACAATAGTGATAGGCAGGGTGTGTGTGGGGTGGGGGGTGGGGAAGATTTGCCTAAAAGTGCAATAATGAGAAAATGTTATGGGGGTGGTCAACTACTTTCTAATTAGATTGAATGCCTGACTCATGGGAGAAGACACATAATACCTGGTACTTCAAAATATTCGAAGAACCTATGATCTGGGAGCTCACAAGCCCCAGGGGTGAGCGACTCCATTATTCTGCTAAACACATGTACTGTCAAACTGCCCTAATCTATGGTTAGATAGATATGAATTTAGAGGACAGTTTTGTATTATATAATATGAATATTATATATAATATATATAATGCTATATAATATATAAATATATTAAGTATTATACAATCTATTATATAGCAATATAATCTGCATGTTATATTATATAATTTATATTATATAATATATTATATAACATACAATATTTAATACATATTTAATAATATATAATAAATTGAGGTGTTATATGCAGTAATAATACATGCAATAATAACAAAGAAAAAGAGGTACTAATTTGAAAGCGAATATAGTGGGTATAATAGGTGCTTAGTCGGGGGTGCGCTGATGATGAAAGAGAAGAGGTGAAATGCTATATTTTAATAATAAACATTTAAAAATAGTTATTGGACATTAGTCATAGTTGCTCACTCCTCCTGTATACAGTCTCAGTAATGGGGAGGCTGAGGCAGAAGGTTTACTATAAATTCGAGGCTAGCATGAACTGCATAAGGATTTTCAGGCCTGCCTGGGCTACAAAGTGAGTAAGACCCTGCCTGAAAACCAAAAATTAAGAGGCATTTCTTACACAGATATTCAGAAATTTGGTAATTTGCTTTCTGAAGGAAGCATGCTCACCCTGAGGGCTCCACCTGAAAATAAGGGACACAGGGCTGTGGTTCAGTCAATAAAGTACCCTGAGTCATAAGGGCAGAAGCAGTTTGGGGGACTCCACTGTACCCCTTAGTGGTGAGGAGGAGAAAGAGCAGTTATGGAGGATTCTCAGTGAGGAGCTGGTGAAACACATTGCCCACCCTGCTTAGAGCTTAAGTAGATCCTCTGGCTATGTGGACATCAGCAAACTGTGCCCTTTGGGCTGGGAATGGCCCAGGGCTGGGAAAGCTCAATTACTTCGTTGTGGGAGTCTGCTTTTAAAACACCGGAAGGTGATGTGGGGGTAGAATATTAAGATGCCAGGAGTGGTGGCTCAAAGTTTTAATCCAAGCACTCAGCAATGGGCAAGCAGTGACAGGCAGACCTCTAGGAGTTTGAGACCAGCCTGTTCTACATAGTGAGACCTTGTCTCAAAACACAAAACAAAACTATGAACTTTGTAAAACAAGACATTTTATCAAACTATGCATAAGTTTTAAAACTACACAATAATTAAAATAATCTCAGTGTGTCCATGATTTTTTTTTCTGATTTAGACCAGCCATCTTTCACTTATGTTTTATTCTGTACTTTAACATTTTGTCCCATTGATGTCCCTTTGCAAAGAGAAGTCAGGGAGGCCTTAAGGGCAGAAGCTTGGTCAAAACAGCTTCTACATGTCAGGGCTGTCTCCAAGCATGCTGTCAATACCCAGTTAAGGGAGCCCCGGCTTCTGAATGTGTGGGTCGAGATGGACAGCCCTCAATGGGCAGTCTTACACCTTCTGTTGATCATTCATCCACAAAACCATAGCTTGCTGCTTCTAAAAGGTGGAACTTTAAGCGCTAAGAACTTCTTTTCTAAAGTGATTGCTCTTAATGTCCTGAAGCTTTCCCTAGAGAGGTGGACTGCATGATGATAACCCACAGAGAGAACCATGCCTGCCAGCACTCGGAGGGCCGTTAAGTACAGCATAACAGGATTAATTTAACTCATAGCATTGGAGAGGAGGCTCAGTGCTCCAGAGCCCTTGCTGTTCTTACAGGGGATATGGGTTTGTTTCCCAGCACCAACATGGAGGCTTGACACTCCCTGTAGCTTGAGCTTCAGGTATCTGATGCTGCCCTGTTTCAGATTGCCAGATTCAATGGGTATTTCATAAACATGGTCCATATACATATATAGTCAGGCACATGCACAGCAACATAAAAACATAAAAACATGAATAAATCCTCAAGGTAAAAAAAATGTTTTAAAGGGCTTTGCTAAATGTCATGTTTGCACCATGGTTTCTATTCAATGTCTATTCACAGGCTTATAATTGATACCGGTAATTTTCTTATGATGTTGTTGGCTCTCACTGCAGGGCACAAAGTCCGTCATCTATTCAACAAAGTTTCCTGAGCAAGAGAGTAAGAGCCAATCACAGACCTTCAGATTTTAATTTCTTTCCCCTTTCCTTTGGCTTTGTCTTAGATCTGCATTGTTGGCTTTGTCAGTGATCTTAAAATATAAAAGAAAGATGTCTGGTTCAGCCTTGTAAGCCCATCTTCACAGGAAGCTGGACAGGAGGACCACAGTTCAAAGCATCCCAGAGCTATAATGGTTCCAGACCAGGACAGTCAGTTTAGTGAGACCCTGATTAACCAAAACAAAGCAATAATAAAAAGAAACCCGAGGGGCCAGCTCAGCAGCGGTGCAACTGTGTAGCAGGCACCAAAACCTAGGTTCAATCCCTGGCCCAATATACACAGGCAAAGATGCATACACACACACACACACACACACACACACACACACACACACACACACATAAAAATGCACGAATGTACACACATAGATAGACACATAAAAACACACACATACAAAAATATACATACATAAACACACACATACAAATACACACACATATACATATACAAATACACAGACACAGAATAATTCATGATCTTTTGATGCTATTGATTGATTTTAAAATGATTTTTGGAATGTTAAATTTAAGTAAATTTGCACAATGGTAAAATTTTTGTTTCACATTAAGATAAAACGTTATTATCTCATTTGCTGAGAACATATTTGCATTCATGATAAACTGACCCCAGACACACCAAAACCTGTATTCCAACTTAGTAGTAGTCTTTCTAAATACTGAACCAAAGGAACTTTTTAAAAATACATGTACTTTTTCATCAAAAAGACAACAATTATTCCTCTTATTTGCTTGTGCATTTTGTACATTTTCCTTCCTTGCTCAATTGTGAACACATATCTCCTCCCCTTCATGAGTCATCAGAAAGCATATTATAGCCCCTCTTCCTACAGTGATATCAACTAAATGCATATTCACATATTAGAAAGGAAGCCACACAACATCCCTGAACTCCTGAAGCATCATCATGTGACCTGCCTGCTTCTTGATGCTACCAACGATTACCCAACACCAGTATTTTCATCAAAAGGCTTAAGTTCCTCTCCTACATGGATATCTCAATTCAGTTCTACTGTCTATGTTGGGGGTTTGTAACAATGCAGCAAAATTTATCAGAATTTACCAATTAGCGACATCTATGATAAATTCTTGTAACCAAATTAATTCTGGAATCAACATTTTGAGACTAAAGCCTCATCTCGAAGGAGACGTATAAATCATACTCATGTTTGAAAATAAAAACAAGAATTCTACTCTCTCGCTGTCAATTCTCTGGGTCCCTGCAGGAGCCTTGTGAGGAATCTCAGGTGAGATTATCTTGATGTCTTTGCAGGAGCAACATTTAAAGTGATTAATAAACTGATTCTACATTGCAAAACTGAAGCCATTCTCTTGCTTTATGTCAAAAAAATAGTGACTATAAAGTAAAGTAGCCTGGGGCCGACTGTAGCCTGGATGCTGAGTTTAATGACTCTGCAGGCTAATTGTCTTTTTCACTGTAGAAGTCCTTGAATCTTCACCACACATCATCTAATTGCCATTTCAAGTTCAGCTTGGGCTCCTTTCTGTAAAATGAGACTTGTCCATTCATTATAATGATGGCTTCTTGGACAGTTACAGTGTGTTGGCACCTTAGCACAGAAGGCAGGCAGGCTGTCCCAAATATGCCCTTCAGTCACAGTGAGAACCTGTTCAAGGACCCATGTGGCCAAGCTGACTCATATGTTTCTGGACGGCAGAGGCTACCAGTGCGTCTGAGATCTGCTTCTAGCCATGGGATTATGAACATTACACTCCAGAAGTATACCCCTAACTATTGTGAATTAAGACAATAAGAAAAACAGTAGTTGAAAGAAAATCACAACCTTCATTATTTCTTTAAAATTCTGACAAAATCCTCTTGTGAAGGAAGTTATCCCAGTCTCAGAAAGAAAACAACACTCTCTCTCACATGGGATGATGGAGCTGAGGGATCCTGTATCTTCTGATGAGTGACTCTTCATCCTTAGACCATTTCTCCACCCCATCAACCATCTGCTGGTCTCTGTTCTATTTACAGTCATTACATTTTTGTCTAAGAATGCAAGGGGTTGAATAACTACTTCTATTTGGACCCCTTCTAGGGCTCCAGGACCATGTGAGGGTGTGTGATACACATGTGAGTGCTTTTAATATCATTTCTATAGAGACAAAAAAGAAGGAAAAAGTTGAAGCTAAAAGCTATTGGTGACCTGCAGATGGAAATATCACTCTGCTGGTGGCACGTGCGTGAGCAAGTTAAACAAGGCTGAAAGAGCATTCACCGTTGAGCTTCTATTGGAAATGAATTATAAACAGACAGACATAACAGAGGAGAAAGGGCTAGAGGGTCTATCCATATTCACTAACTCTCTGCTTTAATTTTCTAGTCTTGTTTCTGAGTTTTTTTTCTGAGTAAATAGAAAGAGGCTGTCCCCCTCGTCTATTTTTTTAAGTCTGAGTTTTATTAATGTACCCATGGTTCACCTGGAACTTCCCATGTTTTCCTTGAACTTAGAAATCTGCCTCTATCTCCCTGGGGCTGGGATTAAAGTTGTCTTCCCCTTGAAAAGGGATGCTGGAGAAATAGGTCTTTGCAACATGACCTTGTGACCTTGTTAAGAATGAGTCTGAGCCTTTAACAGTCTTTAACTCAGCTGTTTAATCTCTGACTATATTTTGTTTTCTCTCCAGTCTTCTTGGATGTCTTTCCCATGGAAGCCTGAATGATGCTTCCTTGCTCCTTGGCTAACAGCCACATGCTGGGACTACAGCTCTGTCTCCCACTCTAGCTAATAGCTAGTGACCTTTAAAAACATCTCAGCCACCTTGAACACTGTGAGGCCTTGACTTGTTAACCCTGCTTGCAGAAAAACATTTGAGCTTTGCTCAGTTCTGCATTGGGGGAAAATTCTTGGATGCTACCACTGCCAGGGTCAGTTAGTCTCCATGGGGTGCCCCGAGCCTCAAATTCCTGTGCTGCTTCCTTGAATGATGAGGCCCACTCAACCCCCAACCCCATTTTCAATGTGAACATGCCCAGTATACTCAGGCGAATTTCTTTCTCACTGAATGTTTAGATAACAGCATTCTGCTTACAGAAGCCTCTGAACTCCATCCATTTGTCTGCTTCACAGTAATGGGTTTATTTTATATTTAAACACAATGAAAACTACTCAGAAGCACCTACATAACACAGATTCAGTAAATACTTGTCTCACGAAAAGCAAGGGAATACAATAGTATAGTTCTGTCAAAAACACAAATAGTGTCTATTTTATCTTAGAACAGAACACAAGAGAGTTGTGAGTCATTCTTTGTATATGTTAGCTCATAAATGTAAATACAACATTTCATGGAATAATATTTATAAGAAAAAGCAATAATATATTGCACAGAGGTGGCTTGCATATAGAACTTTCTGTTTGCTGTTTCTTTTGGTTTCATTTATTTACTTTTCTTTTCAGCTCAGGGCTCAAATAAAGGGCCATATTCTCTCTACTGCTGAGCCATAAAGATGCCCTGGCATTTAATGTAATTAATGAATTAGCTACTAATTTACTATCTTGTAGCAAAAGGGTTGAATGTAAGGCTTGGCACATGCTAGAGAGAACACTACAGTGACAACCACCTTTCAGCTTTTTCTTTAAGACAAGGTTCACTAGGTTGGCCTGGAATTCACCTGAAGCTCACACCCATCTGGGATCCTCCTGCAGGACCCTTCCAAATAGCAGGGGTGACAGGTGTGCACCAGGAGGCCTAGTGGCTATTAGGCTTTAGATGCTAGATCTGGGATGTGACTTTTGTAGAATCACTTGCCAAACAAGAATCCTGTCTTCATGAGCTATATGGGCCACCCACCCACCCACTCCCACATCCCCACCCTCGATTCTCCTACACTGGGGCATCTATTGAGCCTTCATAGGACCAAGGACCTTTCCTCCCATTGATGCATGACAAAAACATCTTCTGCTACATATGCAGCTGGAGCCATGTGTAATCCTTTGTTGATGTCTCAGTCCCTGGGATCTCTGGGGGATCTGGTTAGTTGACATTGTTGTTCTTCCTATGGGGTTGCAAACCTCTGCAACTCCTTAAGTTCTGAGTGAGCCTTTCTGAAAGCTTAAAATCATCATTGTATATATTTGACTATTCCACTTTTTCCAGAAGTCAATAAAGAGAACAATTGTCAGCTTTATCCCCAAATCTTAGGACCAGATGAAACATTACAAATTAAGAATATTGAAATAAGTGACTATGAATCTATAAAACATATTTACTCATCTCTTTATCATTTATGCCCAATTTCCATGATTTAAATCTCATTGCTGGATGAATACAGCTCATCTGAGTTCATGCGGAAGTGGATCTATGAATGAGTACAATGTGAAAGTTCTGTATTTAGTCATCTACACTATTAGGTCTGTGAGCTGAAACAGCCCTGCACCCAGAAGGTTTCAAGCTTCTCATGGCTCTGGCTTTTTAAAAAATCTCTTTCTTTTCTCCAGCTATGCTATCCCTTAGGGTAGATGTACCATGTGGTTCCTCTTGACCCATAGTCATCCTGCCCAAGGTTGCTAAGTCTTTTGTTCCCGAGAGAAGCCATATTATGTGTGTGTGTTTTTAAATAGAACTCTATCAGATAAATAAGATCAATTCTTCCAACCAACCTTTGAGGAATATTAAAAGACAACATTCAGACATAAAGAAAGTATTGTACTCCACATGTCCCATAAAGGACTAGGATCTATACTATATAACTAGTGGTCAAATGTCAATAAGAAAAAGCAATCAGAAATTGTCTCTGAAAAAGTGAAAAATGAGCAGATGAATGAATCCTCCATATCATTTGTCAGTAAAAAAAAAAAAAAATAGGACTTAACTTATCACCACAATGAGACATTAGTACCCACCTATCAGAATGGATGAGGTCGAAGAAAAGTGTAATGCTATGATATTACATGTGTTGCTGGTGGGCCTGTAAAGTGGGACAGCTACTATGGAACACAGTTGGATAATTTGCTAGTTTGCTAGTTAAACATGTGGTCGTGATGGAGCATAGAAGTAATTCTACCTCTGGGCATCCATCCAAGGGAAAAGAAAGCCCTCATTGTTACAAAAGCTTGTTGGCAAATGTTTGAAGCATTTTTATTTGTAATTGCTCATACTGGACCCAGATCCATGATCTTTCAAAGGGTTAATGAGTAATTAGCCTGGCTTGTATCTGGCTTTGAAAATCCATTAAGCCAAAATAAACCTCTAAGTAGGGTGGAACTTGGGGGAAATTATGCTGAATGACAAGGCCTATCCACAAGATTACATGTTGCATGATTTTACATACATGATGGTCTAGGACTGTATATATAGGCATCAAGATAAAATTAGCACTAGCCACCTGGAGGATGGCTACAATGAAGGCCTTACAAGGAAAGTACTTGGAAGTATACACGTAAATGTGTACACATATACACATTCAAACACACATGCAAACACACACACACACACACACACACACACACACACACACACACACACACACACAGAGGCAAGCATGCCAGTACTGGATCTGAATACATTCTCAACACTATCACATGTCAATCTCTTCCTCTTCTTTTACCTCATCTTTATCAGTGTGTAAATGTCACTCATTGGAAGGCACAGGACAAGGGTCAGACTTCAGAGGAAGCTGACAGTATGAAGGTTAGTAGTTCACACCTAGGTGACTCTGGCTGATCTTGGGCATCAAGTTTTCTAACACTGAGAAAAGCAGAGCCATTGCTCTATTGCCTATATCAGCCCCATCCCTGAACTCTCCCTTTCATGGGCCACATCACAGAGCATCTATCAAGTTCCTTAAAATTGGCTCTAAATAATGAGGATGTTCACCCCAGTAAAAAGTCTGGCATATTTATCTCAAAATTCTCATAGACTTAAGGCAAGTTTATCAGTTATAGACAATGTGATTTCTTCTTCCCTGGTAAACAGAAGTCAGTTTGGTTGTGAAACTCTGTAATTCCATGAAGACAGTAACAAATATAATAAACAATACCTTTGGTGTTGTTTTCAGCATTCTCTATGGCATGGAATAAGCATCTTTTCCCAGTCCTCCTCTATCCAGGGAGTGTTCTGAATTCCACCTAATTATCTACCTTGCAAGCCAGTTTCATTACTTGATCTTGCCGATTTATTTTCTTTGTGTCTAAAGTTGACACATGGAGTGTAATTGAGAACCGAGAGTCCATGGTTGATCAATTTATCCCTTAGAATTTTCTGACCAAACTCCCAAATATAAAATCTCATAAGCTAATTTCCTTATTAGCATCTGGGCTCCTTCATCTGACCATCACTAGAGATATCCCATATTCTATAGACACCTGGAGGCTAGCAGTCTCACAGTCATCCAGAGAACCGAAGATAAAAAGATTAGGGTATTTTAGTTTACACAGTTTGATGAAGACATTTGTGATAGGCTGAGTTGCTAGAATCTGCCATGGGCATGCTAAGACATGCCACAGTCAGAGCCAGTGGAGGTAGTTTTATAGACTTCTCTGTCAGTTTTAGGAATAACAGAATGCAGCCTCTGGTCATGTTGTTAAGGGAATTCTACCCTTTAATTAGTCAGTCTTTAGATTTGGTTGCTCAGGATGCTCAAAGAACATTTTAATTTTTTTAGTAGGCATGCACTTTAATTTCACCATCTATAACACAATTGGGTCCTATTTTTCTTGATTTAATGGATCTTACTTTCCTGGTTGCCTGAGGCTATGCCAGTGCCTTGTAAATACAGAAGTGGATGCTCACAGTCAACTATAGGATGGAACACAGGGCTCACAGTGGAGAAGCTAGAGAAAGTACCACAGGAGCAGAAGGGGTCTGCAACCTTATAAGAAGAACAACAATATGAACTAACCAGAACCCCCAGAGCTTATGTCTCTAGCTGCATATGTAGCAGAAGATGGCCTAGTCAGCCATCATTGGGAAGAGAAGCCCCTTGGTATTACAAACTTTATATGCCCCAATACAGGGGAACACCAGGACCAAGAAGTGGGAGTGGGTGAGTAGGTGAGCATGGTGGGGGGAGGGTAGAGGGAACTTTTGGGATAGCATTTGAAATGTAAATTAAGAAAATATCTAATAAAAAATTTGGAGAAAAAAAAATGAATCGCATGTGAGTTTCTTGTGTGACATGGTGAACCACCTAGCTTTGGAGGTAATTTCTCCTTTTGCTTTTCTTCCCCAGGTGTATCTAGACATCAGCTTTTTTGCAGAAAGGTTTTCCTGGGTATTTGAGAAGATATTTCAGCTCCTGCAGTGACAAAAGCCTATTCAGACGCTGCATAATTTACTAACCTGATTTATAAAGCGGTACATTACGTCTAGTACTTTCATGCAATATGAGGATAGAGCTTTCTGAGGAAAGGGAGGATCTGTAATGATCGCAATGCACCCTGGAATTACATGCAATGGAAGAAAGCAGATTGGGGCAATTATCCCTCTTTTTATTATTAAACCTTCAGATGGCTGTTAGAGGTTAATGGGACTATTATTTTTCCTTCTTTAAAAATCTGCCTTCAAGCTTATCTGGATGGCTCCACATGAGGAGCCCGGCTCTTGCAACAGCAGGCAGAGCTTCTATTAAGCAAGGAGAGAGATCACATGCGTGTGCTATTACTCAAATAAACCCTAGAGCCTTCAAAACCTGGAAATGAGCCCTGATGATGAGAAGTGGCCTTGCACACTTAACAGCAAGCATGGTATCTTTGATGACATTAAAAAACAAAACCACAATATGTTTTTTATGGATGTGCAAAACAAGTCATGATAATTGGAAGACTCTTCTAGACAATTGGCAGAACAACCACACCTCTGATTACCCTGGCAATTAGAACCTGTGAAGATGCTGCTTGGAGAGGTATTCCAGCCTCAGAACATTGGCATTGTCTATGGCTGATACACTTCCAGGGTGAAAGGTGAGCCTATGCTCTAGGCAGACAGGGGAATGGGAAGGGCTGGAGTCAGGAGAGAAGTCAGAATGGCGAGCCTATCTTCCTAGGTCTATTCTCAAAGTAGGTCATAAGAAAATAGTTTTCTAAAATGGTAAAAATGGTGAGCTGGCTTCTCTCCCTAATCTCCCAAAGGTGGCCGATTAATGAGAATTCAGTTTCTTCCTTGCCTTCCTCTTATCTTCTACAGATTGGTTTATAAAGAGAAGACCCAGGCCAGAAGATAGGCCTGGTAAGGCCTAGTGCTAGAGATTTTAGTCCTGAGTGTCACTGTGCCAGAGAAACAAGAACTGACTCCAAGATGGAATACCTCTTTAATAAAAAAAAATCAAAGTTAAATAATCAGTGACTATTTGGCAACTAGTCTTTTTGTCTTTTTATTTGTTTTCTATAGTTATTCCATACTTAAAACAAACCAAAACAAACAAACAACTAGGAAAATGACAGCAAGCATGCTGGATGGCTCAGTATAAAATGGTCCAGGGTGGAAGGAGAAACTTTTCCATATAGTCAGTTTTAGAAAATGGGTTTGCCATTCATTCAAGAACATCATGCAAACATTCTGTCCTTGTGCTACACATTTCCCGTGTCCTGAGTCAGGCCCCTCTCTGAATCAGAGGCCTTAAAAGCAGAGACATAGATTAGTTCATTTGCCAGTGGCTTCCACATCATTCAAAGGAAAACCTAGCAGCCAGTGCTGTGAATGCCACCGTAAACACAATCAACTACCAAAGTCAATAGCATGATGTGGTGGTTTGAATAGGAATGGCCCCCACTGAATGCTTGGCTATAGGGGTGGCACCATTTGGAGGTGTTGCCTCATTGGAGCAGGTATGGCTTTGTTGGAGGAAGTGTGTCATTGTGAGTCTGGGATTTGAGGTTTTATATGCTCAAGCTAAGCCCAGTGTGGTTTACAATCTCTTGCTGACTCTAGATCAAGATGTAGAATTCTTAGCTCCCTCTCTAACACCATTTCTGCCTGCAGGCTGCCAGTCTTCCCACCATGATGATAATGGATTAAACCTCTGAAGCTGTAAGCCAGCCCCAGTTAAATATTTTCCTTAATAATAGCTGCCTTGGTCATGGTATCTCTTCTTAGTAATAAAACTCTAAGTAAGACATACATAGTGGTATGCAAAGTTAGGATGAATTTGGATTCATGGATTTTTGGAAATGGATTTCACTTCAAGTGCGTTTTTCAAGGTAGATAAC
>LR749584.1:177100-288721 GCA_902729485.2 Mus minutoides
GGCTTGCTCAGCCTGCTCTCTTATAGAACCCAAGACTGCCAGCCCAGAGATGGTCCCACCCACAAGGGGCCCTTGATCACTAATTGAGAAAATGCCTCACAGCTAGATCTCATGGAGGCATTTCCCCAACTGAAACTCCTTTTTCTGTGATAATTCCAGCTGTGTCAAGTTGACACAAACCTAGCCAGTACAATAACATTGATTAAAAACTAATAAAATTGTTATATATACAGACAGGAGACTAAAAAATCAACTGAAAGGGGAAGCCCTTTGGGAATATTTATCCCATTATGTTCAGTGGCTATTCTTCTCCAAGACCTACATGGCAATGCATGCTATTGCCAAGTTCACCATGCATTTAAAAGCAGCTTTAGAACAGACAAGGCTCTTGAACCCCTTCTCCTCTCCTGCTTGGCAAAAACAGCTGCAAGCCAACACTCAATAGCCGGCCAGAGTGTGCTGTCGATCCCTTGGAGCAAACGTATATTGAATTTGTGAAGTCATTTGTCATTAACTTTGCATGAGGAAATTGTTTCCAGCTGAAGAGTAACAGCAAGCAAATGTCTGTCTTCCTTCTGCCTTATGGCTATTTCCATAGCCTGGGAGCTGTCCGTCCTCCCAGGGAAAGCATCTAGAATGAATATGGCCCTGGGAAAAGCCTAGAAGAGGAGGAGGAGAGAGTGGATCCACCACTACTCACACAATGGCAAGATCTGGTACTATACACTGGGATCACAACATTTGCCAGAAGGGCTGCCATAATTTCTAGGCCAGCCTGGGCTACACACACACACACACACACACACACACACACACACACACTCCCAACTACCAAGTCTCCAACTTCCCCTTTGAAGCTTTTGTTCCTGTGTGGTCTGTTCCTACCAGGTGTCAGATGAGCACATGTCTTGCCAGGCTCAGACTTGCCCTGCGGAACGGCTTTGACATGGTGATCATTTTTTAATCAATGAGGACTTTCATGAAGAAGAAAAGGCTCTATGAGGTCAGAGCACTGCATAAGGATAAACCAGGGTGATGGCTGACAGCTCACAGTCTATCTGGCCATTTGAAAGGCCTTAAAGACCATCTTCTGTCAAATGTTATCAAACCCTCAGTTGGAGGAGCTTCTAGACTCCCTGTGGTAGAGGGTAACTCAGGCTTAAGTGAACTATCTAGTGTTAAGAGGCTATAATAAGGAGACTCAGGGACTGGAGCCTCAACCTTAGTGGAGGGCATTAGAAGAACTAGGGCCTAGCATCTCTAATATGTACCCAGTCATGTGGAAATCCACATGCAGACAGTTGCCACATTAAGTGTGAAGAATGTAAATTGATTTCTCATAGAGATGTTGAGCAATCCACCAAGCACAAAGGGAAAATGGCCATCCTTGTTCCCTCACAGCAGGCTCAGAACTTGTCCTAACAGGCACACCTCAAGCCACAGCAGAGACACATGTAAGACCAGTGTCAGTATCTCTGTTGACATCTATAGAGCAATGTCCCCTGCTGCTAAACCCTGTGAAAACTGATGGAAATTCTGACTCCTTCTTCTTAGACAGAGAAGCTCTTCATGGGATAATTAACTGCTTAGTGTCCACTTCGTGACAAAGATGGGTAAGGACCACTTAGAATATTTTAGCATATCTTGCTGATCACCTTGCACAAGTAATTAGTGATGTAGTATTATTGACAATGAATCTTGAACCTGAACATCACAAGAGTTTGTACAGCCAGAGTCTGTGCTTCCAGCATCCTCTACAACATATTTCACTCTATCCCAGCTGTCCTTTCAGAGTCAAATCTTTCCCTCAGGTACACACTTACCCCTCATAGTATCTTTACTTCTTCCTTTTCCTTACTGTTGAATCCTCATGCATGGCACAGAGAGTTTAGTACTGCTTGGAGATAGGAGAGAACACGTTCTAATGCTCAGAAGGGGGTAATCAGATTTGTCTCTGCCTGTCTTGGTGAGGACAGAAGAAAGCCTTTCATGAGTAAGATCTGCCAGTATCACCCCAGCAGAAAAGTGTGTGTGCACTGGATGGAGCATCAGATCTAATGCTGATTTAATACGAGCATACCACCTAACAAGTGATTCTATCAAGCTGTAGATCATGCCCTTAATAATTTCAATCACAACATTGATTGTTTTCAAAATGATTAACAACACTTTCTCTTCTACCTGTAAGACAAACAGCTGGTAGGAGCAAAACACTAAAACCTTTGTAGATGAACAAAATCCCTTTCTTCTCTTTTCTGCCACTTAATCCTCTCTTCCATTTAAAAAGCTATTTTCTTCTCCACCCTAATTTTGTTTAAAAGATATGGGTTGTGATTATGAAGAAAGAGTAACAAAGACATTCAGAGGGTATAGTTTTTGCCAGCACCCCCTGTCAGCCTTCAGATATGGGATGTCCAGTGAACACTGAATGGGGACAATGTAAGCAGAAGTCTTGGAATGGCTGAAGAAGTTAACCAAAGGCCAACACAATGTATACTCAGCACTGTAGTAGAGTCTGATGGCATCACCAGGGGCAAGGAGACCTGTGGGGAAAATCTGTAAAATGTATGTGATCTTCTAGATGAAAACTCAGCTCTGGGCATGCAGCCAGAGAACAGTGACCAATCAGCTATAAAGAGAGGGTCTTTACATGTATAAGATGTCATCGTTGAGCACCATCTCAGAGAATGGAGTTAGGAACCATTCCATTTACTCCTGTCCTCTAATTGGTATATGTATCCGCACATAGAAAGAAAGTGACTCACAGACAGAGTTTTTGTGACTGCTGTCCTTGCTTGGTAGCATCTTGACTCCTCTTGACTTCAGCTCAATTGCCTTTTTCACTGAAAGAAAGAAAAACAAATTATTAGATGAGACTCGAAGTTCACAAAGCCATACTTTAATCTCACAGCAAATCCAGTCTTAACAGACTTCTGCCAACCCCTGATCTAGGGACCAGGATCTAAAAGGCCATTGAAAGGAAACAGATGGAAAATAGGTTACAAATAATTAAGACCTTTTTGCAAAAAAATGTATCTCATGATCGTGTATCCAGAGCTGAAAATAAATGACAGCAGGGCTCACCTTCCACATTCAAACCCACTCACCATCAGAAAACACAACTTCTATGCATCGCTGTTGTCCCCCCAACCACACAGAGTAGATTGTACTTTCAGTGTTTCCATAGTGACCCTGACCCTGATGCTCTCTAAATATTGTACTCTGTTCATGAATGTATTTTCATAAAAATAGAAGTTGACGATTTATTTATCCATGCTTTAACTCAACTACTTAAATTTTATCATATGGCATTGATGAACTACAGCATAGGAATGCCATGCTAGAATGTTGTAGGTTAAACATGAAAGAATGTTCCGTACCCCCTCTTCCTTCTCCTCCCTCTACTCTCTCCTTCCACACTCCCCTCTCCCTCCCATCCTAGCAGAGTTTTCTTGTCTGTGATATTCAAATGAATCCTATACTGTAGTTTCATCTTTCAGATTTAAATAAGTGTCCGAATTTTCTAGGTCCTGAACCCAATAAAACAGAGTATGAGCCAAAGTGTGCAGAGGGAACTCCTCTCTTCTAAAAATGAGAATAAAGTATAGAAGAGATCTGGGGGAGGGGTGGCCTCCCTCTTCCTCTTCTTTTACTGCCCTGAGCTCCTCTCTCTCTTTCTTTCTTCCTTCCTTTCTTTCTTTCTTTCTTTCTTTCTTTCTTTCTTTCTTTCTTTCTTCCTTCCTTCCTTCCTTCCTTCCTTCCTTCCTTCCGTTCGTTCGTTCGTTTGTTTTGTTTTGTTTTGTTTTGTTTTGTTTTTTGAGACAGAGTTTCTCTGTATAGACCTGGCTGTCCTGAAACTCACTTTGTAGACCAGGCTGGCTTCAAACTCAGAAATCTGCCTGCCTCTGCCTCCCACGTGCTGGGATTAAAGGCGTGCACCACCACGCCTGGCTTGAGCTCCTCTTTCTTACCTTTATTCTCTCCTGTAGTCTAAGCATTGGTCAGGTAGTTTATTTCTCTGGAGGAGGCTACATAGAGCAAGCAAAGGTGGCCGGGAAACCGCTACTCATTAGTTTGCTCTTCTGCTGCAGCACTATCAAATATTTCAGCTCAAGAAAATGGCAACCAAAGTCAAAAAAACAGGCCATCTGCTGCTCAGCTCCCATATCTCCTCCTCTTTGCTCTGTGCTTTGACCATTCCTGAAAATCTGTGGCCACAATCTCCTCCTGCCCAGATGCCCAATGAAAGAGGAAGTTTGACACCGTAAGTCAAGACTGAACACAAACCCACAAGAAACAGTTTTACCAAAGGCCAGATGATATTTACAGTCTACACCTGTGTCACCTGATCTTCCCTAAAGCCAGAGAAAGAATCAAGGCCACTAATGCCACTGAATCTGTTTTGTTCCATTTTATTTTATTTTATTTTATTTTATTTTATTTATTTTTTTAAAGATTTATTTATTTATTATATGTAAGTACACTGTAGCTGTCCTCAGATACTCCAGAAGAAGGCATCAGATTTCGTTACGGATGGTTGTAAGCCACCATGTGGTGGCTGGGATTTGAACTCTGGACCTTCGGAAGAGCAGTCGGCGCTCTTAACCACTGAGCCATCTCTCCAGCCCCTTTATTTTATTTTTATGAAATAACAAAATGAAAGCAGTTCTTTGCCATCTACCACCTCTCTCATAAAATGTAAACTTTGTTATTTCTAGGAAGTGTGTGGGTCTTTTCAATGTAGATATCTTCTGTGTCTAAGACTCTACTGGAGAAAACACTTTTGAGAGCAACAGAAGCAGAGGGTCCTCTAGGACGACCTAGATAAGTCTCACCAGTAGCCTATGAAGGAGGCAGATGTGTGTCCTGTACCCCTTGGTATCCTGACAAGCAGAATATCACTCATTCTGTATACAGAAATCAGGAGGGTGGTCACAAGATCACAGCCAAACTGAAGCCTTGGACTACTGTTTCCCTGTTCTTTGCATCAGCAAGTGTTAGACGTTGGATTGGCAGAATTCTGTGAAGGCAATTATCATTGAATTTTTTTCAAATTGTTCCTTTTTATGTGACCTGCATTGTTCAGAATTCTCTATTCGGTGTAGATGGGTCTTCTATTTACTTTCTTCTTGACATAAGCAAAAGAGCTGGCCTTCAATTTGTAGTCCTCTTTTTGTTAATCTGAATCTGAAATGTAGAGAATCCTTTTGCACTATAAACCTCAGAGTTGGAATGGTATAAACATAGACAAATGCTTGCTTGTGGGCTTAGCTGGGTAACAGAGAAAAGCAGGAATGTGATGGAAATATGATATCTTCTAGAGCTCTTCCCAAATGCATAGTTGATGAATGAGAAGGCTAGGGTAGTCTGGATTAACAGGACTAAGGGTACTCATGGGGAAATTAAGGGGGTGGGTATCTCACTGTGAGAAAGTGCTGGTCAATCAGTAGTTCACAACTGTGGGTTTCCCCACTCTCCTGGATTGTCAGATGATAAAGTCCATGAGTGCAGCGGGATCAGAGGGTGAGCCTTGTATGGTGAAAGAAGACGCCTGCGTCAGGTGTCAGTTGGCAGACCAACTTTACTTCGGATGATTGAAAGCTTATAAATTTTGGGGGAACTGAGGGTAGAAACATCCAGGAGGGGCAAGAGTCCTTGGCTGGGGGCTTAGGGTGCATGCAGTGCCTCAGCATGGGGAAGCAGTTCAGGAATCTCAGGTGCTGGCTGCACAGTTTTTATCAGGAGAAAGGAAATTGGTCTTATAACATGACTGAGAATATGTGACATCCCTTAGGTAGAGGCATATGTGTGTGCTTATAATTCTCCAGACAAAAACAGAGAAGGAGTAAACTCGATGCTGAAGGGAGTCTCCCATAATTGGCCAAGTCCAGAAGCTATCTCTCATGGTGGACTTTGACGTTACTTATCAGAGTTTTCCCACATTTGACCTTCAACACTAAAGAGCCACTGTGGTTTTGGCCATACTCTTTATGGGTGACTCACCCCATCCAGGGACCAAACAGTATAAGGAGGAAAAAATGCAGAGAAGTTACCCCAATGTAACAATGACTTAAACACCTTGAACCCTGTGGTCACTTGTGATTGCTAATACCTCCAACATCACCCAACTTTCCTCTATATATTCACAAGGCTTGACTCAAAGGCTTGGTCACTGGCTACTCCATAGTCATCTGCAGAAGGCACAGCCTCACGTTTCCTATGTCTCACTTTCTCTCTCTGTGACTTTATCTGTTATTTCTCATCTCTTTCCATGTACTAAGCAAACAGAAAATGAGAGCAGGAAGCAGCCATCCCTTTGAACAGATCTTCCTGTGAGTTCTGCCCCAGAACCACTTCTTAGTTTAAAATCATGAGTGTCTTGATGTGTGTTCCCCATCATCTCCACTTTCTTCTACAGAAACAACTTTATCTTGACATAACTCAGGGGAGCGGAGATGAATGTTCAATGAGCAAGACAAAGAAGAATCAATGGGAAGATTATACAGTGTGTTAAACTCACAGCAAATTCCACTCAGTGTAAACAGATAAAATAAACAGAACTCAATTCTCTCAGAGAGTAAAAAGAAAGACTGAGAGGCGCACAGGGTACCATAAGAGTGTCGGAATATACTGGACCTCTTGGAGAATGTGATGAGCCCATAAATCCCACAATTCTACAAATAATTGTTTGAAGCTCTGTGAAGCTAAATTTTCACCAGGGATGCTTTATTTATTTTTCAATATGGTGGTGTTATTTTTTTGTTACTCTCTTAGCCCTGAGTTCTGATTTATTCCATGTTCCTTTAGCACTTATTGGAGTACAATGTTTTTCGGCAATGCTGATCAGAAAGAGAAGTTAACATATACATCCTTGGTCTACCAGTTGTCTGCACCTTTCATTATGCCTCTCCTTTAGTATCATTCTTCTTCCACCTACCCAAAACAATTTCCTCCTCCTCCTGCTCCTCCTCCTTCTTCCTTCTCCTCATTTTCCTTCCTTCCTTCCTTCCTTCCTTCCTTCCTTCCTTCCTTCCTTCCTTCCTTCCTTCCTTCCTTCCTTCCTTCCTTCCTTCCTCTCTCTCTCTCTCTCTCTTTCTTTCTTTCTTTCTTTTTTTCTTTCATCCTTATCTCTTCCTTCATATGTTACTTCAGCTCCTATTGAGGCTCATGGAGAGAGACCCTAACTTATAAAGAAACTGGCAGGAAGAGACTGAAACATATCAACCTCCAATCTGTAGGATGCAGGGAAAGATGTTGCTCTCTAATAGCCTGCACTTCTCCATGAAACAAACAGAAAGCTATTAATCTTGTTCATTCTAAGCTTTTTGAAGGAAAGATACTCTACCTCCTAATTCTCATGTTTAACCTCAGACCTAGAGACTCTCTGAACTCAACTTACAAGTTTCTTCTTTCCTCTTTCTGGCATGGCTCCTGAGATTTTATTGAATAGAGTTGTGAATTTTTGCTTTGGAGGACACCAGCTTGGCTTTCCAGTGTAAAGGCATATAAGATGTGTGTTTAGTTTGGGATTCATTACTGTGAAAAGACACCATGACCAAGGCAACTCTTATAAAGAACATCAATTAATTGGGGATGGCTTACAGATTCAGAGCCTTAGTCCATTAGTATCATAGTGGGAAAGATGACTGTGTGCAGGCAGATTTTGGTGCTGTAGGAACCAAGAGTTTTATATCTTGATCCAAAGAGATCCATGAGGAGCCTCTCTTCTGAAGGCAGCCAGGAAGATGGTTTCTGCTGCACTTGGCAGAGATGAAGTAGTAGAAGACTGCAAAGCTCCCCTTTATGGTGGCATATACCTCCTAATAATGTCATTCCTTGTGTGCCAAGCATTCATACACATGTGTCTATGGCGGCCAAACATATTCAAACACCACATTCCCATCCCTGGCCCCATAAGACTGTAGCCATAACATGATGCAAAATGTATTTATCCCAACTTCAAATTCCTCATAGTCTATCACAGTCTCTACAATGTTTAAAAATCCAAAGTTTAAAGTCTCTTCTGAGATTCATATAATCTCCTAACTGTAATCACCTATAAAATGAACATAAAAAAAAAAAAAAAAACCAGATCACCTACTTCCAACATCACAGGATATATATTACCATTCCAAAATGTCATAGTGAGGAAATACTGGACCAAAGCAAGACCAAAAACCAGCTGGGCAAACTCCAAACTCTGCATCTCCATGTCTGAAATCCAAGTCCTTCAGCTTAGTTGACTGTAACACAATTGTTTGCCTTGGGCTGGTTCTATTTCCTGTTAGCAGCTTTCATCATCAGGTGTTTCATAGCTCTGGCATCTCTATCATCTTTGGGCCTCCAAGACAACTTCAAATTCACAGCTTTTTGTTCCAATGTCTGGGATCCACACAAGATCTTCTGGGCTCCTCCAGAGGGCTTAGATCTCTTCTCCAGCTCTGTTGTAGCACACTAGGTTCTGACTGACTCAATTGCTGCTGCTGTTCTTGGTGGTCAACCCATGGTATTGGCATCACCTATATGGTGGGGTCTTCTGCTGCAACTAGTCTGTACTTTTACTAATACCCTCTCATAGGCTCTTTTCATGGTACCAAGCCTCAACTTCGTTGCATAACATCTTCACTCCTGGGTCTTCAACTGCTACTGAGGCTGCACCCTCACCAATGGCTTTCCCTTGCCTCTTAGAGTATCAAACCTCAGCTGTTCTCCATGACTTCTTCATGCCTTTAAAGCCAGTACTATCTGAGTAATTCTTGTACATTACCAAGTCTGGCTGCCAGCATGACGTTTATCTCTGAAACACAGCTTCTTTGTGCTCTCACAAAACACTTCCTAGGTGATTTCACCTAAGTGATGCTGGACTCTCCTTAATCACCACTAATTTCTCAGCTTCAGATGACTAGTATCAATTGTCCCAGTAATCCCTTCTTTTCTTAACTCTAATGACAGAGCTGCATAGACAAAGCTGCTGAGTTCTACTGCTTGCTGTGGCTAGGACATGATCCTCCTTGTTCTATTGCATCATCTCCAGCTTTCTGTTTTCGGTGGTTTCCTTTAGTGCATAAACTTGGCTGTTCTAGAACTTGCTCTGTAGCCTGACTTTGAACTCAAAGATGTGTATGCCTCTGTCTTCTGAGTCCTGAGACTAAAGGTGTATACCACTATACCTGGGTCTATGTTTTCCTTAATTCCCTTTAACAAGATCTTTATAAACATGGCCACTATGTCTCAAGATCTGTGTCACAGGTGTGCCATCCATCTCTGTACTGAAGTTCATTCTAGATATAGTGAAGTTGGTAAGTGAGAATAGCCATCACAATTCATCCCTTGCCAATTTGGCACACAATCATATCTCCTTATGTTCAAGTGAGAAATATAACCATGTCATAATATCAATTAATATGGTATAACAATCCCTTGTTCAATTGCAAACCCATAAACAATACGTTTTGCCCCAAGGTTACCATTCCCTTATTTCCATTTAATATCCTTGAATACAGGATTTAGTTCTGTTATATTTCCTGGTGCTCTCTTTTTCCTCAAAATATACATTTTGTATTTTTCCTTGTTCAAATTGCTCCTTTTCATTAAAATACTCTTCATAAGAGTGGATTTAGTAGCCACCTAACAATTTTAACTAAACTGGTTTGAGATTTTTGTTTGCTGATGCAATTTACCTAAATCTCATCCCTTTAGCCTCAGGCCAACTCTTCAGACAAAGGCAAAAGCAGTCACAATACCACATATTTTGTGATATTTTTGATATTTCAAAATATCACAGAAATAGTCTTCTAGGCTACATACTAACATCTTTCTCTACCAAATCCTCTTGAGCCAGGAGCCCACAGTTAAAATCACTAATAACCAATGTTTATATCTCCCTTTTATTATTGACCAAGAACAAATGTCTTCGTAGTTCAAATAAAATTCAGGTTGTTTCAGACAAATTTATTGTTCTGAATGTGAAGTTAAAACCTGTTGGGAAACTTGGCCAATAGCAGCAAACTGTCAAATCTGAAAAACAGCTTCTGTAGACTTTAAAAGCCTGGGGTTTAACACAGATCATTAAAATATAAATCATGTTTATTTATCCAGAGAATTATCATAATTTTATGAATGAATTTCTAGACCAAAAACATTCTATTGAAGTGGCAAGTCCAGGGAATGTTCATTCTTGGAGGGCAGGTATGTTCACCCCTATACTATCAATACCTCCCCAAACTGTTGGTTCTCACTGAGAAATTCTTAGACAGTACATACCATGTGCTAATTCATGAGTTGCCTCCCTCATTGCTCAGAAACACTCTTGTCCCATAATTATCCTTTTTCATATGTTTGTTCAGTAATTATTTAATCAATACGGCAACAACTATAATCAACCCCTTGTTGTATGTATTGTCCTTGAAACCAATGATACAATTTATTAAATTCTATTATTAGTTATAATTTTTCTCTGTTTTTGTTTCCTAATATTGGGTCTCTCAATGTAGCCCAGGCTTGCCTGGGACTCATGATTCTTCTGCATTGGACTTCCAAGTCTCCTACTCTACTACTGTTTGTTACCATGCCCAACCTCATTTGGGTGAATTCATTCTGAATTTAAGAGGAAATGGTATAGTGTAGAACTAACTATGCTTTCTGCTTATAGACTTGTTTTTGAAAATTTTTATGTTTCTTTTATTGCCAAAAAACAAAATTTATTTTTGAATATACTACAGTTTTGTCAACATTTTTTATTGTTTAACACAAAATTAAGAATTAAAAAAACATATGATGCCTTGAGGAATTGCAGCTGTTCAAATTCCTCTACTGTCCATTATCTTCGTGCTTTTTCAGGAGTGTTCACACCTCAGTCCTTTAGAAATCATTTCAAACATTAGGACATAGAATTGTTTTTAAATTAATCAGTCACATCATTACTAAGTCTAACATCATGAGTTCTCTAATTAACACTGATTTTATTGTAATTCACATTAAAAAAGCCATAAAAATGCAGACAATTTTATATTTTAAACACATTTAACTTAAACCCATCATTGAACAGTCTGAGACTTATGAAATAGCTAAGTATTGTCCCAGCTTTCTGGTGTCTGTCAGGTAGTAGCGTCATGTTCTCACCCTGGAGGAGGCAAAATCACAGGGTATCAACCATGGCTACTCTGAGGATAAAGGAGCCATGTTCCCCTGAGAGCCAGGTTTCCCACATCTCTACCTGAGCTAATCATGCTGAAATCACGATCTATCACCCCTTTGTTCATTTGTTTGTTGAGATGTAATCTGATATGTAACCCAAGCCAGTCTTATATGCATGGCTACATTCCTGCCTCAGCTTTCCAGCTCTAGAATTGAAATCAGAGTCCTCTCCACCCAGTTTGGCTGTTTTCTTTCTTCCTGTGTAACTAGTCTTTTGTATTCCCTTTTTGTTTTCTGCTGGAGTGATCCATTTATTACACAAGCATGATATCTTATTCTAGTTTCTCTAAGGAATCTCAAAGGAAAAAGCACAAAGCAGCTAGAACCTCCCTAGGAAATGGTGATGTTTTTCCTTCTAGCTTGAGAGCAGGGCTATCTCTTTATATCCTCTCCTTTACCTTCTGAAGCTGAAACAGACATCTCCAAAGTCAGCTCCCACTTCCCTGTGGTTGAACCTGCTACTCAGTTCTCTGCACAGCCCCTACCTTCTACACACCCTCGTATGTCAGCCTTCACTTGGCTCTGGCTGAGTTTATCTCAGCACAATGGCTGCTCCTGCTCACAGGCTGACTTATCCTCTGGTATATCCATAGGGTTGCCCCATGTCTAAACTTCTCATGTGCCCCATTGGTCACATGGGCAAGGCAAGTATTGTGATCATCTGATCAAACATACTGTTGGTGTTCACAAGGAATAACTGCATTTGAATTGATTATTACTTAAACATATTTTACAGTTAAAAATTATTTTTTTCTTTTTTGTGCTGTGCTGGGTGTAGGGAGGCATCCAACAAGAAGCATTTTGGCAAACACTCTTTGTTGAGATAGTTCACATCTCTAAAAAAATTTTTAAACACTTTATCATAGTTCCTGATGCAACATGTAAAGAATTATCTAACTACACATATATTTTATTCCATAATGCCAAAATTTTCTAAATTCAGACTTGAATTTAGAATTCTTACTTGGCTGAGTAAGTATATGTTTTCTATGCACTTCTTTTTCAACTTTTATTAGATATTTTCTTAATTTACATTTCAAGTGTAATCCAGAAAGTTCCCTATACCCTCCCCCCTCCCAGCCCTGCTCCCCTACCCATCCGCTCCCACTTCTTGGCCCTGGCGTTCCCCTGTATTGGGGCATATAAAGTCTGTCTATGCACTCTTTTAATAACTTGTGTTAAATGGCTCTTGATATCAACCACATCATGATAAAACGTTCTGAGGAAGAGATAAGAATCTGCATTGTGAGAAAGCATTGAGTCCTCAGAGGGCTCACACAATATAAAAGGCAGGACGGAAGTCTGACATCTCTGTTTCACTTTGCCTCTACCTATCTCCTTCACTGTGGTTGAGGGTGCAGAGATGAGTCATTCTCTGAACCCTGAAATGTCCTTGGGTCAGGGATGGAAAATTCGACAGGCAGGCCTCTGAGGTGAGCATCCATCAGGCAGCTGAAGCAATTCATCTGAGAACCCTGTCTCATCAAGAAGTAAGGACTTGGTTGGACCTCTGTACGGGGCTAGAGCTGAAATGATGATAGGCAGACCTCTGTAAGTGCCTCGTTATAAATTCCTCTTGTCCAATTCTGCCTCTGCTTACACATAAAGCACATGCCCCATAGCAGACCTGAAGTCCATCAACTCCTTAATCTGTTTCTCTTCCCAGTATGGACACATGGAATAAATCTTCCCTCCATGACTTTCACCACCATCCATCTTTTTACTAGGGAACAAGCAGCTCATCCAGATGTACTGAGTTTTAACCCTAAAAAATCCTCCTGTTACAACACTGTCATATAGTATGGGTATATGATATCTAATATTGTTCCATTATTCTATTATTCTTCCTGTGATTCTATTTGTGGCTATTGTATAAAATTTGAGAAAGATCTAAATATTTATCAAAAGCTAATCTGAAGAGCAAAAGAGCTTATTTCCCAGCTACAGCTAATGCTGCAGTTTTCTGCCCAGTTCCATGGGAACCAGGTAAATTAATACAGGAAGTTGATTAGGTACTAATTTTTCAGAGGAAAAAAATAAAGCTGTAATTTCAACTTTTTCCATTATGTCTTCCCATATTTTCCTTTAAATGTTCTTAATAATAATGGTCACCTTTAGTATGAGTCAACACCTCTGCTTACTCTCTGGGCCTCTGTGTAACTCAGAACACCTGTTGACCATGGGTTCAACTTCTGGACCATTTCTCTAAGTAAACTGTCATGATGAGACCAAGCCAGGGCTGACACCCCGTCAGACTGAATTGATTGCCAGAAAAGCTGTGTCAGCTACCTCACCGCTCATATCCAGGAATATCTTAACTAACCCTCATCTGTCACCAGCCTTCCAGAAAACAATCGCCAAGCAGCTAGGCGAAAATGGATCTCCAGTGTTATCTACATTTAAAGGAGTGGAAGCACTTACTGGCTCACTTGGTGACATATATCTCCTAGTGATGCCTTGTCATGTACGGGATATTTTACAGGGAGCTTCATTGTTGCTACGGTGAGTCTTTTTATGTTCTAGAAATAGCAGCTCTATTGGTTTCCCAAGGTCACCTCCCCCACCCCCAAGTTCTCGTTACACAATTACACAAACTCAGGCCTCCCTACATTTCTTTCAGATGCTAGGATGCCCTTGAACAACAACCTTTGCAACTAACTAACATCTGTGCTCTGGGACCTAGATGATCAGATTTCAGTTTTGTGCTTCAGTCAGCCAGTCTGATCAGTCTGAGAATCAGCTGGTACAACTCAATGTAGTTAGTGGCATGTGGCACCCACCGTTAGCAGTGCCACAGCTGGCTGTCTTCACCCAGTGGTCATCAGAAACCTTTAATCTAAGGGTCCCTTAAAAACGTAGAATGATAATTTCTCATGCACATCTATATGTGAGCAAATTGCCACAGTCATGAATGTGTTTATGTCAGAGAGTCAGAAACTTCGGTGTCTTTACTGAATGTCAGAATGTCTTTAAGAGAAATAAAGTCACAAACTAAATCAATTCCGTTGACTAGATTTTCCAAGTTACCCCTTTCCTGAGAGCTGGCTGCTGATAACAAAAAAAAAAATCTTCAATTCAATCTTAGTTATCAGTATTAACTCTCACACATTATACTCTATACATCAACATTTTATTATTTACTTAGTTATTTAAAGATATTTATATGTATAATGTATGTATGCATGCATGTATGCTGTATGTATGTATGTATGTATGTATGTATGTATGTATGTATGCATGTCTATGCACTTGCCTATGGAAGCCAGAAAAGAGCATTGGATCCTCTTGAGCTGCAGTTACAAGTGGTTGAGCCACCCACCGTGGCTTCTGGTAACCAAGCTCCAGTCCTCTGTAAAGGGAGCAAGTGCTTTTAACTTTTAGACCATGCCATCAGCCCTAACACTTTAAAAACAGAAAAAAATAGTCCTCCACCACAGTAATGCTTTTAATGCCTTAATACTAAATAAAGGAAGTGTATGTGTATAGAGCAACTGGCAAGATAGCTCAGCAGTTAAAAGTCCATGTTACTTTTTTAGAGGATCTGAGTTCAGTTCCCAGTACTCATGTCTGGAACCTTCAAACTGTAGGTGACTTCAGCTCCAGGGTATTCTATGCCCTGCCCCAGCGCCCTACATGAGCACTGCATTCATATGCATGCAATGTACATATATGTGTAAATATAAATCAGAAACAAAATCTTTAATTAAAGTGTATTGTGTGACAGAAGGCTACAAGGATTAAAGAGACCTCAAGAGTTCAAAGAGGTCTCACTGGAGGCACACACAGACTTGATAAAGATGAAGGTACAAAGGAGCCCACAGCAATAGTTAGACATTAAAGAACTCCAAGCTACATAACAGCCAATGGTACAGACTAGGCTATAGGTTCCCAAGACTGAGGGCCTTAAGGTTGCATTGAGTTATAGAAATCATTCATAAGACCATGGACATTGTAGAGAACAAAGTGAAAGATCTGGACCAGATGGACAAATGTGGGATGGACAGAGGGAAGTCCAAGCAAGCGATGGAAGCAGCCGTGGAAATTGAGCTCAGCTGGAGCCCTTGGGATAGGCAGGGCTCATCTGAGTGTCAGTGCTTTGATGCACACACAAGTGGTCTCATGACTAGTCAGTGTGCGTGTTGCCATTTCAGTATTAGGTGACCTCTTGTTTACGGGATCCAGGTGTGAGGTTTGCACCCATTGCTCAGTCTGGCACAGTTGGTAAGTTCTCGGGTCTAGTTTATCTGACATGCTTTTCATATTCCTAAGTTTCTGATGTGCTCCTAGTGTGCTTTGGTATGTTCTAAGGGGACAGCTTTCACTTCCAGGAATGAGCCATTTATCAGTTTGTGCCTCACAGGAGGCAACAGTCAGGAGCTTGGGTTTACATGAACAGCAAGGTATTCCACCTTGCTCCACCCATGTGCTTGCCTTCATCATGGAGCCAAGTGCTGCTTGTAAGATAGAGTCTTCTAGGGCAAGACAATCAGCAAACCAGTGTTTTCTGTGATTTGGAGTTACTTAGATCAGAACACAACCTAGTTGTCTATCTGCTTATCTATCATCGGCCTCTCATCTACCTAACATCGATCTATCTACATCCTACCATCTACCTACCTTCTAAATTACCTACCTACCTGTAGGAGGACACATCACATGAATAATGGTGTCCGGTTGTCTAAGAGAAGCCTATGGAAATCCTACAGAAACACCGATTAGATTCTTCCCTAGCTCAAAGGAAAATCACAGTAAAGTTCATGATCTGAAGGAAGATAATTAACTTCACTCATCCCCGTGATCCGAGCCACCCCAGACCATCTAGATAATATATTTCCTGTGAGTTAAGTGTGAGGCCATAAGAACAGTCAGGATTTAAGTTGTAACTGGTGAGATTAAAAGATCATTTTGCTTGCCCTGTGGGGATTTATTGGTTCACTCTATAGGAGTTATTTTAACTACTGTTCCCAGACTGAGGGAGAGAAGAAGGAACCAGGATATGACAGGAGAGGGAACAGGAATGGGAAAGGGGTGGGGCTCTGCCTGGAGATGCATACCTCACCCAAAAGCTGGTAGCCCTCCCAGAAAAATCCATACTGTCAGTAGAGACTGCGTTCCTGTTCTTTCAGCCTGTGGAACTGTTTTCTGTTGTGTTTTCTGCATTCCTCTCACTGAGCAACTTGAGAGCCACTGGCCCACCTCACTCACTTGTGGTGACTTTTATGCAAATTTAGGTTTGTACAGAGCAAGCTGCTCCAAATCCGGTGGTCTCCAGACTCATTCCTGAAATTTTCTGAAACCCAGAAACACGGCCTTGTCTTTGCTTTCTCTTTTCGACTAGGGAAAGGGCTTGGGTTTTTAAAAACACTAAGATGCTATCTCCTGATTTCTGTTCTGAGCAGATAGTGTCTACTGGAGGGGAACCAGTTCAGACTGAGTTTCATCTTTCCCTCTGCCCTTGGCTGCCACCCTTAGCACAGCAAGCTTTGATCAATGATGGACTATGCATGCGCACTTGGAATGGCAGGCGCACTGGGATGAATCTAACAGCTTTCTAGGCAGCAAGGCACATACTGGAGACACAGTTAATGCTATGCCTGCAGTGACCTGAGTTTTAGGTTTAATGCTTAAAGGTTTTCTTCCTCTTCTTCTTCTTCTTCTTCTTCTTCTTCTTCTTCTTCTTCTTCTTCTTCTTCTTCTTCTTCTTCTTCTTCTTCTTCTTCTTCTTCTTCTTCCATAAACAGACAGAGAGACCGACAGATGGATACAGTGTGATTGTGGATGTCAGAGGACATCTTTTGGAGTAGGATCTCTCCTTCCTCTGTGATCTTCCCACAGTGTTGAGGCAGATTCTTCTGTTTCTACTGCACATGTGCTCTCCAGCTTCCACATGACTCCTCCCTCTCCCTATCTCCTGTAGACATGTGGGTATTATAGATGCATGGCACTACATCTTCTTTTCTTTAATATGGATTCAAGATACAGGCTTATGTAGCTAGTGTCTTTACCCACTGCACCTTCTGTCACAGCACGCTCAGGTTGAAGAGTTCTTCTGAGACTTACCCCAGGTAAAGCCAATACCTCTGCTACAGGACAGGAAGGAATTTCAGGACCAGTTCAGGTGAAGCAGTGTTGGAATTTATTTAAAGGGATTTAAGCATCAGGATGACTAGAAAGAAAGCACTCAAAGAGAGAATGAGACCCATCCAAGAACATTGCTGGAGTTGGTCCTCAGGTTCTCTATTTGCGTATCTATACTCAACAGTCCTTGTTGGCGTCTGAAGTTGCATCTCAGAGTGTTATTAGGATGCTAAATTAGACTACAGGGGTATCCTGAGATGCCCAGAATGAGATTACAGCTGATCAAGTAAACCAATGGACCTCTGGAAATCCAACAAGTTAAGCTGTTTTTACTGCAAACAAAAGTTTATAATCTTATGTATGAGGTTCCTAGAAAATATATAGGAAGGAGCCAGGTGTGGTGGCACATGCCTTTAATCCCAGCACTCGGGAGGCAGAGGCAGGTGGATTTCTGAGTTCGAGGCCAGCCTGGTCTTCAGAGTGAGTTCCAGGACAGCCAGGGCCACACAGAGAAACCCTGTCTTGAATATATATATATATATATATATATATATATATATATATATATGAAGAAGTTAAGAGTTATAGGGAGATCTGACATGATCAGTCTGAAGCATGAATTGAATTAGCATACCATTGCTATTTCAATACCCTTTAAACAAAAATATGTATTGTGTTTCATGTGTGTAAATGCTTTGTCTGTAGGTCTGTAGACTAAATATGTGCCTAGTGACCATGGAGGTCAAAATAATATATTACATCTGTCAGAACTAGACTTCCAAATGACTCTGAGCCACAAGGTGGATGCTAGAAACAAAAACGCATGTCCTCTGTAAAATCAGCTAGTTATAAACACTGATCTGAATTTCAACTTTACTATTTGAAATTATTCCTGAATGAAGTGAATAGATTTGTCTTTATGGAAGCAATTTCCAGGCACATTTTGTTAATTGTGTTGGAAACCTTGACTCTCCCCTGTCATTGGAATTCTACAATACTCCAAAGCAAGGGTTCCTTTCTTTGCCCCATGTCCAGGAATTTTTCCTGATTTTCCTGCCTCAGGACCACCCACTGTGTCATACATGTTATAGCATAGAATAATACATTGCATCAATGACTATAGTATAGATCACTATATATAGATTGGCCAGGGACAATCAATATAGAACATGCACTGTGTGGTGTTAATAACACCCAATAACTAGGGAATACATCATGGACTCATTTTTTCATCCTGCTATAATTTCTATTATTTTTACCAATTTTTATATATTTTTATATGTGGGTTTGAGTATGTGCATGTGCCTTCAAAATGGCTCATGTGAGTAAGTACAGGGCCCACAGAGACCAGAAGAGAGCATCAGATCCCCTGAATCTGGAGTTGAAAGTGGCTGTGAGCTAGTTAAGTAGATGGCTGAGAACTAAACTCTACTCCTCTGCAAGAGGAGCAAGTATTCTTAACTGCCTAGACATCTCTTCAGCCCTGGAATATACTACACTCATAAAATGTTTGCTTTGAAGCCTTAAGTTCTACATATTTTGATGCCAGGAGCAGCCTCATGCATCCTTAGTTTACTGTATTCTGAACACATGGCTGGCTGGTCATTCTGTAATATTCCCAAGGGAAATGGATGATCCGAAATCACACTAATCAAAGGTATCCACTTTGCTACATGATGGGTGAGTACACTGTAAAACTGTCTTTGTGGAAACAGACATCACTGCATTCTCCTGAAGTAAAAGGAATGAGTTCATCTCTTGCTAGTCAATACACTGGTGTTAGATGTTCTGCTCCTGGAGGAATGGTCACACTGTGCACGGCAGTGAGATTCTACCACATCAAGGCTTCGTTCCATCTACAGCTTGGTCTGAATATGTGCCCCATGCTAAATAAGTATTGATTGATCTTCTGCTGCTCCTCCATGGAGAACAGTTCCACTTTTGTGTTCATCTAACCCCCAGGTAGCGTGTTTTAATAGGAAAAGCCTCCTGGCCCTTAGGTGTAAGCTTCGGATGCAGCCTTGGTATCTAATCTGTGTCCTGGGTCTCATTACAATGCCACCTGGCAGGTGAGTAATGTCCCCAGAGCTCAGGTTCCTTTTCTCTTTAATAAAGATAATTATCACCCACTTTGCAGAGGTCTATGACACTCAAATGAGAAGACAAGCAAACACCTAGCAGCTGTGTGGCTCTGCCACATGTAAAAAGTGCTTTTAAAGTGCTCTGTGCCCTGGGCTGGGTCAGCTTTGCAGCCACTGGTTCTAGAGGAGCCACTGGTTCTAGAGGATGGGAGACTGAGGACTCCACACGTAATGCTTTCTCCATGCACTTGACTCAGGAAGCTGAGAATGAGTCATTGAGTTGGGCAAGCATAGGAGGTGATTCTGCTCAGATTACTATTTGGTTTGCATACTTCTCTTGTAATAACACACTTGGTGGCCTTGATCCTTTAAGGCATCCACAGTCCTGTCTGAACAATGCCTGTCATTTAATAAAACAAATGGACTAGATTGGAGAAAACAAGGGGTGAGAATGAAGAAGGAGACTCACTGGGCCCTCACACTGGCAACTGTGGGTGACCTTTCAGCCCTGCCCCACTCCACTCTTGTATAGGATCAGGAGCCCTTTGCAGTTTGATTGGAATTAAGCTATTTATATCACACGTCAGCATACATGTATGTCTTCAAGCACATGACAATCTGGTAGCAGGGACCTGTTACACATGCACAGACACAACTTTTCTCCTCTTCCCTGCTCCCTTTTCTGCCTCTGCACATTGCTCAACTTTTATAAGGATGATCTCCCAAAGAGGGGACATTTTACAGTAGTAAGTTCACAGTGTTGGTGGCTCAAGTCTTCATTTCATTCTTTCAAGTGAATAACTGCAGTATATCTATGTTCCTGGAGACAAGGAGAGGCCTAGGTGCCACCAGTCAGGAATCAGTAGAGGCATGCTGGGGGCAGGGACAGGTGGGAAAGCAGGAGAGGCTCTGCCTCATGTACAGCTTTGAAGCCTAGGGAATCAATACAGATCAAGACGTACTGGAGATAGTGGACACAGGAGAAACAGGCTGGATTGGGACAGCCATTTCTCTTGCCACCATCCAAACTAATCACCTAAAAGTGTTGTCCTGTATAAAGTAATGACTTTTTCTTGTAAGCAGCTCCATCATTCAGTATCTGCCAAGTCTGTGAGCTTAAGGGGTGGGTGCATGAGAGTGAGAGTAGAGACCTGCCTGAGTGAGGGCCAGAGGCGTAAAAACGTAGATACAAAGCTTCTCTGGCCAGATTGCTTCTTCATCCAAGCAGGATTCTCAGCACTGCATGCAGAGCATTACCAAATTTGTTACCTAGCACCTGCCTCCTAGTCGGATGGCTCAGTCAAGGCTCATGCCCAAAGCACACACCGAAAAGGAGTAAAAGGGCTTCTGCAAGTGCTCCTCTGGTATCCACACTCATAATTCTGTTGCTGTGGGAAAATAACACAACCACAAGCAACCTAGGAGTTAAAAATGTTTACTTGCCACCCATTTCCAGGCCACAGCTCATCACTGAGGGAAGTCAGGGCAAGAACTCAAGGCAGGAACCTGGAGACAGGAACCACGGAGGAATCATGCTTACTGATTGACTCTCTGCTTTCTCAGTCACATACTCAGTCAGTCCTTTATGTCATCTAGGACCACTTGCCTCATGATGGTTCCCACCACATCAATTAATTATCAAGACAACCCCTCATTTGGCCAGCCTCATAGACAGTCAATCGCTCAGCTGAAGACTTTCCTGGCTGTGTCAAGTTGACAGTTGATGCTAACTTGAACAAGAAGAATGCTACCACACATAAATAAATGTAGGAACATTTTCTTTTTAATTGGCATGTCAGTTAAACTTGCCTTCACGGTTTTTCTTTAGTTATTATTAACTTGTAAATAGAATTATTTGGGGGCGGGAGCCTCCAAACTTTGGAACAGCTCCATTAATTTTATTAAATAACATTAAATCAAAATTAATGTGGTGGGAGAAAGGAACAGAATGGGAAAGTTTTTAAGGGAGTATAATAAATATCTAAGTGAGCAACCATGAGAAGCTATTTTTGAGAGAGTAATTAGAGGAGATTTTCTTAGAGGAGCTATATGAAGAAATAGCAAAGAATGAAGAGGCATGATGAGCAGGTGGTAGTCTGTGATGCAAACTACTGAGGAGACATGTGTCACCATCACACATTTCCTCACAGAAACTCTAAAATGATGTCTTCAAATAACAATGTAAAGGTAAGATGTCTACAAATGAAAAAGGCATACATACATGTATGCAAATACCTATGTATAAATGCATGCATGCGCATATACACCCACAGGCAGATGGCTCACACAGATGCACACTGATAAACACATATGCAAATACATAATGTTCACTCACATGTTTATACAGGTGCATAATGCACATTCACACATATATACATGCCTACATGTATACAAATATGCACACACATATATATTATGCATATATAGATACAAATATACCCACATATATACACATGAACACATATATACATATACAAAACATATATGTACAAATGCACATATGTACATATATATATATGCACATGCATAAACATATACATGCATTTTCTACAATGAGCTTCCACAAGCTAAGATGAAAAATGACTTTGTTAGACAGAATCCACAAAAGCGCAGACAACACCATATTTATTAAACTACTGGATTTGTTTTAGTATTTTAACATATCTGCCCCAACATGGCAGAGCTGAAGTCATTGTGAAATGAGGAGAGGAATTATCTGATCTGTGAGCTGCTCTCTCGTTTATAACCCATCTTATATCTTGCCAATATGTGCAGAATCCTGCCTTCAATAAATCACCTTTAAAAGTACTGTGGTTGGGAGAGTCACCATTAGTGACACTACTTGGGTCCCAAGACTGTGCAGCCGGGAGCTCTGAACACTCACTGCTGGTGTGTTAATGTTCCCTTTTGTCACCCGCTATTGATTATATCACCATTCAAGATATAAAAGTCTTTATGTTTCTGAAAGTTCTAACTACTGGAAGGAAAACTATAGTATTTAATGATATGACTATCAAGATAATACAGGTCTGCGGTAGTCTGACAAGTGGAACTTGATACATTTTCTGTGTCTACTGGACATAGATCTAAACATTCTGCTTGGTGATTCTGAACCATAGGAATATAAGAATTGGGAGTTCTTAAGTAAAAGATGCCTCTGATAGGAAAGTCAATGGCAGAAGGCTACTCACAGGCATGAAGTACTGAAGGAAGAATTCTCACCCACAGGTCAGGTGCTGCTTTTGGTTGCAATTTTAAGTGATGTCTCTCAAATTTGTTTCCGGTTACCATATGGTGGCCTTTGTCTCAGTTATTCTTAATAAACTGAAAGCCTTTGACTGAGTTCCAGTATGGCTTCTTATAAGTAGAGTCACAGTGTCTGTCACTAAAGTCAGTGCACTTCAAGATCTTGGAGCTGTAGACGCTGGGGTACCCATAGAGAACAATATGTAGTAAGGACTCAAAGGCTGCCCAGTGATCATGATCAGTCAAGACAGTAAGGTTTCCTGTCAACCTGTTAGAATTCATAAGCAGTTCTTACCGCAGAGGAAAAAAAAAGTGGGGTTTATTCTGAGGAAGTAGTCTTTCTATGAGCGGCCTCTGTGTGTACAAAAAATTTAGTGCATGATATGTGGAGTGTTGGAAACACTAAGCTAAGTCAATATAACAGCCATGGTGAAGGTTTGTATTTGAAGAGATTCAAAAAAAAAAAAAACAAAAAACAAAAAACGGTGTTGCCCTCTTGATAAATTTCAGCTGGACTATGTGTGTGCAGAGACTATAGAATGATATTCAGTGTCCTGCTCTGATACCCTTTGCCTCATTCCTTTGAGATAAGATCTCCCACAGAACCTGGAGCAAGACAAGCATCTCCTTTCCCCATAGACCATACCCAGGTCCTCAGGCATATAGACAAAGAGCTCTTACTTGCAGAGGAACACCTTCAGCTTCTCCCAACCAATGGCTCTAAAGTGCAACAACTAACTTTTTATGTTTCAAAAATGTTTTCCTAAGTACAGAGGAAAACCACATTGAACAATTGCTTCAGGTCTCCACTTTCTACTGTGCCTGCCAGCTGTGTATTTGACAGATCTGTCCTTAGAGAGCTGTCATCGCAGACAATATTTTTTAACACCCAACCCCTTAGTAAATTTGGGCAGAGGCATTTTCTGAATGAGGCACACTGGGTGACTTGGTGACAGGTTGGTATTCTGGCAAGTCAGATTATTAATGATAACATTGATCATGACCTCTTCAGAATATCATGACTCCCTTACAGTGCCAGGAGACAAGTCAGAAATCTAGCTGATGGGCAGTACTGATTTAATTTCTGCTATTGGAAATTTATAAAGGATTATTCACAGGACAGGAACTATAAGAACAGTTGCTGAAATGGAAAAAGTTTTACTGAAGGAAATCAGAAATTAGACTCTGAACCATGAGACAAGCAGAGAGAGGGGCACTGTGAATTGTGAATGAATAGCAGGATGTGCCTGCTGAAGATACAGAGTGAGGGAGTAGTAGGTTCAGATTGCTCAGAACTTACAAAAGTGTTAGATTAACCTTTCAATACCTGGGCGTAAGTTCCCTACTTCTTAAGTTCATATTTCATAAATGAAGATGAGTTCTGGTTGTTAGGTACTTTTATCTGACAGGACAAGCTGAGTTTTGAAAGCAGACATTTAGCCTCAGACCCTGGACTTCTCAAGAGCTCAGCAGAAGAACAGTACAGCACACAGTCTGAAAACATGCTGCTTTTATGAATTCTCTTTTCTTAAAATTGTTGAATGAGTTTCTATCCCTGTGACCATTAGGACTATAGACTAACAGGAGGAAAGAAGAAGTCTTGGTAGAAGCAGAGAGGTCTATGTCAAACCCAGAGGGTGAGCCCTAGGCAGGGTCAAGTGAGGCGGTTGCCTTGGGAACACAGGAGCTCCTCCAGGAGCCCAAATCTATCAATTTAGCACTTTCTCCTGGGGCCACCTCATAGAGCAGGTACTTGACAGAAGGCTGTGCTCTTTAGGAAAGCTCAAAATCTCTCTGATAGGACTAACCTTGAGCAAGCAACTTCTGCTCCAGCCAGTCCAGTATCACCCCAGCAAGCCAACCAGGCTTCCTTTTCAAGTATGTTTCCCAGATGGACCTCTCCGTGAAGTAAGTATTGAGTGAGCCATTCAGGAACAGTGAGTCTCAGCACTAGAGACTTACTAATCCGAGCACTGAAACCTCAAACCCGAGAAAGACAAAGAAAATATCTCTAGAAAAACTGCCTATGACTTAGAGAACCCCGCCTGTGGTGCCAGCCTCACATCCGAATCTCCATTGTGATAACCTTTTCAATAAGCTTCATGGTGAACATCCTTTTGTTTGTCTGATCAAAGTTCAATCCCAAGTTTATTTAAAATGATATAAATAATAATAAAAAAAAGATGGAAAGTCACAAAACAGACCCAGACTGACTTAAGCTCTAAGAGGAAAAAAATGAAAGGCCATCTACCTACATGTTGCAAGTAAAATACTAAGTTTATCTGGGAGTGATATTACACATCTTTAATCCCAGCACTCTAGAGGAAGAGATAGGTGGATCTATGTAAGTTAAAGGCCAGCCTGGTCTACAAGGCAAGTTCCAGGATAGCCATGGCTCTACACAGAGAACCCCTGTCATGCTGGATTACATCTGGGTAACCTGAAGCAATAAGTGGGGGAAGCCTCCTCTGTTCTTCCACTGGTGAAGACATACTATTGCTCCAACTTAAAGAGTGAGCAGTGTTTATAACATTACCTTTAATTCCCGGGTGCTGTTATTATTTTGGACATGCTTTGTGTTACCGAATAATGATAACTTCAGTCTCTCTAGTCCTTCCTCTAGGAAGTGCTCCATTCAAGGAGTAGCTATTCTGTGCCATGTGGTCCATGTAGGAAGAGCCCACTCTACTCCCATGCCTTCACATTCATCTTACCATGTAGTAGTAACTGCAGAGCTACTGGGAGCAGACACTGTAGCTTCTGGGACTCATACCCATCCTTATTACTTAGAGCTGTGTGACCTTGCCTGAGTTCCTCACTTGTCATAGCTCAGGAGTTCTCTGGAAAGTGACAACTGTCTATAGACAGAGGTAGGTGGAGACTGTGCTGGCTGCTTGGTGCATAGAGAATGCTCTGAAGGGTGGATCAGTTGATCCATGTAAAGTGATACATGAGGAGTTCTGTCAGACATTTTTGCCCAGGATCTGGCACAGAGGGCACTCAGTACTTAGGGTTCAATGATTCAAGGAGAGTATAAATTACTATAAGCAGATTGGAGAGTTGGTGCTAATTTACACAAAATAATTATAGAACTACAGGACTCACATATTATATTTCTTCATGAAACCATATAGGGATAGGGGCTCTTGCACTAATGAAAATTGCATCTTGTATCCTTATCACATTCAACAACTATCTGAAGAAATAAAGCATTGATTTTTGACTTTTTAGAGATAAGCCGATTAGAGTAATGCCCTCTAAGTTGTTCTTGCTAATGTAGGATGGTGAATCTTCTTTCAAGTGGCCAAGATAGCTCACCACAGACATAATTTCCTAATGTATTTTTTTTCTTTCTGGATCTCATTTGTCATTATGGAAAAAAAAATCACACCATATGTCAGAAGCCTTAGAAGAATAATGGAAACGCTAAAATTATTTCAATAGTAAAGTTTTACAATATTACATTTAAATGACAGTTGTGATGGCTGTGAGACTCCACTCCTGTGAGGTCTTCTATCCCTGGCAGTGTTATTGGATTTTCTTTAGACCGCCATTCAGAGTGGTGGGTAGAGCCATGTCCATGACAGATCAAAGTGCTGCCACCTGAAGCTCCCACTGCAGTGTTTTCCGAAACTGTCAGGTACTGGGTCATCTCTTCATACAGCCCAGGAAAGTGGATCACAGTCCTCTCTTTTCAGATTCCAACTTCCAAATTTGGGGAGTGACATGTAGTTGCCAACCTTCTGCAAATGCTCACTGATGACACTATGTTTGCCCATCATTTAGCACTGGGGGGTTGTGGGCAGAATAAAGCACTCAGTCAAGGCAGTACTTAAAACTCCTGGAACAGAATATGGGGTCCACCTTTAACTAACCTTTACAGTCCTATGACAGAGTGGCAGGTCTGGTGGGACAATTATGGGTTGGAACACCAATTCAAAAGTAGATTTTAAGATTGCAATTAGCTTCATAGTAAAATGTATTGAGATGAAATGTGAAAAATAAGATTAAAAAATGGGGGGGGGAGACACAGAAAGATTTACTTAGAGTGCTGATATACCTATGAAAGTTGCCAGCTCTGACTTTGAATAAGCCTGTGACGTGAGTACACATACCTGTGGTTGTGGTCAGTGTGTTTGTGTACCTTGGAGTATGCGTGATGTGGAAGTATATTCCTTGTGCATATCTGGAATGTGTATTTGTGAAGGTATGTATGCATGCAGTGTGTCTATGCCTGGTATAGATATATGCTAAGTATGGTTATATATTAGCCTATAGTTTGCTTATGCCCTAGTGTAACATAACACAGTTTTCTCAGGAAGACATTGCTCTCAGCCTTGCCATGTCTGCCTGTCTGAGATGCTGTGCATTCTTAGAGGTGTTGACTTTGTGACTTTGCATGTGAGGGCACAGGTTTCTGTCAAATAGACTATCCACATCCTTCAGAGCGATCAATTTGCTAATATTTAGAGGCAATAGACAAACCTGATAGTTATTAAATTCTTATTTATCATAATGCATAGTATTAACTTTAGCTCATATCAAACATAGCATAGTTTTAGAAGTGAGGGTGTGTGTGCATGAAAGAAGATACCTGATGAGGCCAAAGGTTTCAAGTGATCCTGGACCTGGAGTTTCAGGTGATTTTAAACCATTAGCCAGGGTGCTGGAAACATCTCTGGTCCTTTGCAATAGCAGTGTGTACTCTAACCCTCTTAGTCATATCTCTAGGCTCATATTTATATATGTTTAAATGTTTAATGCAACCCTTTTCTGATACTGTGTTTTATTATATAGCTCAGGCTGGTCTCAAACTCATGATATACCTGAGTTAGCCTTGAACTCCAGGTAACCCTCCTGCCCCATTCAATTCCTGGAATTATGTAAAACCACACATCACACATATCTTTAAAGTCTTTTCTTACTTCCTTTCTCCCTTCTTTCCTTCCTTCCTTCCTTCCTTCCTTCCTTCCTTCCTTCCTTCCTTCCTTCCTTCCTTCCTCCCTTCTTTCCTTCCCCCCTTCTTTATTTTTTGACAAGGTATTTCTATGTAGTCTTAGTAGTCTTGGAACTCACTCTGTAGACCAGGCTGTCCTCAAACTCACAGAGATCTGCCAGCCTCTGCCTCTTGGGTGCTTAGATTAAAGGAGTGCACCACCACACCCAACTATATTTTCTTTATTCAACAAAAGTTTATTTTTATTTTATGTGTTTTGCTGTGTGTGTGTGTGTGTGTGTAAATCAATGCACAGAGTATCCTCAGAGTCCAGAAGACAGCTTCCGATCCCCTGGAACTGAAGATACACACCATCCTGAACCAGCATGTGGGCCCTGGGAACAGATCCTGTGGAAGAGCAACAAGTGCTCTTAACCAACTAGCCATCTCTCCAGCAAATCCAGACATTTTCTTCTTGCTTCATTCCACTTTTCCCTAAATGCCTTTGCTAACATTTATGCGCTGTGTCAGTGCCCTATGGCACTTCTGGGGTTGTGGGTGAAGAACTGGCGAAAAACAAACAAAAGACATTTGGGGGTGGGAGTGGGAAGAGAAATGTCTCCAGTCACCCGAGCACTGCTGACTGTCGATGTGGAGTTATTTTATGTACCACAAGGCCAGAGGAGACTCTGCCAAGGAAAGCATCTCCTTCCAGAGATATCAAAATTCAAAGAAGCATTAACATCTTTGATTCGTCATAATAAAGTGTTAGGGTTCAGCCATCAGAGCAAGCTTAACAGGATGTGCTATTGTTGTGTAGAAACGTTCTTGTTAAAGATAGGATTTATTATATACGGTTCGAAGAGCTGTTTCTTATGCTGATCCTTTTTGAACATGACTTTAAATTTGATAACAATAAAGTTCATGTTCACCATCTGCAGAACCGAAGACAGGTTCTAGAGAACAAAGGCTGCAGTCGTCATCCCTCCTAAGAGCGGAGGAAGAGCTGAGCATCCAGGAAGACCCATCCCTTTTCAGTAATTTTCAACACCTGCTATGTAAGCTTTAACTAGCCAATAGCTAGTTAATAGCCTTTAATGCTGCAGAGAAGAAAACTGTACAGACATATGAAACTACAGGCTACCTGCCTTGAACTACTTGCTGAGATCTATGGATATATTCAACTATAACACTCCTGGGTAGATACTCCAAGGACTCTACATGAATGTGATTTGGAGACATGTGACTGTTGTATTTACTGCACCTACTATTCATAGTATCCAAGTTAGGGACATGGCCTGGAATTCTATCAACAGATGCATAAACATATAATATGCTATGTATAGAAATAGTGGAGTTCATTTACCACAGAGAACCACCAAACTGCAAATTATTAGAGAATGGGTGGGATCAGAGATAATCACATTAAATGAAATAAGCCAGATGTAGAAAAGCATCCTGTGCTTGGTCTTAGGTGGGACCATCAGTGGGCATGCATAGGAGATATGAGGAGGAGAGGAATAAGTTGGAAGGAGGAAGAATTGAAAGAGGCTGATGGGGGGAAAAAGAGAAAATATATGATTGCACACACGTGCATGAGAGAGAGAGAGAGAGAGAGAGAGAGAGAGAGAGAGAGAGAGAGAGAACAGGTAAGAATATTTGAGGAGAGAAATAAACATAACACATGTGGAAAATGTCATAATGAGACCTATAATCTCAGAAGTCAACTAAAAATAACTTTAAAATTAAGTTTCTTATTAACAAGTAATACAGATATTTTTGTGTGCTTTTGTGTGTATGGGGGGTGCATATGTGTGTATGTAAATGCATATGTACCTGTGCTTTCACAGGTGGAGCCCCCAACATGACAGTGAGTATTTAATTGTATGACTTTCTACTTCTATTTACCTAGACAGGATGTCGAGCTTGCTAATTGAGCTAGTCTGGATAGCCAGCCAGACCCAGTGATCTCCTGGTGTCTCTGCCTCCCCAGTGCTAGAACCACTGGCAGATGCCACAGCTGCCTGGCTTTTATATCTACCCTGAGATCTGACCTCTAGTCTACAGGCCTGCAGCACTGAGGGCTTTAACCACTGAGCCACCTCCTCAGACTCCTTCCCATATGAGACCTTCAGCAAGGGAGCTGAGCAGTCTTCAAGGTAGATGGGTAATGGTTACATTCATCTTTATGAACTGGTTCATTGTGTCTAAAAGCTCCAGACAAACAGATGCCAGACTTCTGTTCTATGTTAAGATGCCTGTAATTAAAAGTCACTCTGGCTCTTGTGGGTATCAAATACAAAGCTGTGAAATGCACAGAGGTATGTGACAAATATAACCAACCATTTGCAACATGCTTTGCTGTGGGTGTGTCTCTGTCTGTGTGAGTGTCAGTGTGTATGAGGGGTGCATATGGGGGTCACAAGACAGTCTTAAGTCTCAGGCCTCACCTTCTACCATGTTTAAAGTGGAGTCTTGTATTGTTTGCCACAGCATACACCCAGCAAGCCCATGAGATTGTATCTTAGTCTCCCATCTCATCATGGAGCATTAGGATTGCAGGTATATACTGCCTTATCTGGCCTTATGTGTGTTCTGGGAATCCAAGCAAAGGTTCTCATGCCATGCCTATGGCACCATCTTTTAGCCACTGTTTCCTTCAGAGGAGTGAGAAATGCCAATCAGAAATTCATCCCATTGAAGTTAAATGTTTAAGTGTTACATTGATTTAGTTCTCAGCAGTACCTGCCATTTGAAAACATTGTTTTTTTCTCCCCAGTATACTTTTTATTTTACTTCCAGTGTTTGGATTTTTTTTTTGTCAATTAAAAAAGGGGAAGCAGATGTCTGTAGCAAAAGAGAATTTACTGGACCTGACAGCACCTCTGTACACAGGAACTCATAGAGTATGGGACTACATGCACAAGGTTTGCACAAGATAAAGTCACCCAGAATCCCAGTGTGGATGAGGGACAGACTTATGTGTGCCCATCTTTAGCAGCAAATGGCTTCTGGGAGAGCGAGGGTCTGTTTTCTCTAGGAATATGGCCCATGAGAGACCACCCATGTTCCAGGAAATGGCCCTATGCACATGTTCATACAGGCAGATTGAGCACTACGTGGATGCAGAAGATACTAAAACAATATAAAACAGTGAGCACGTGAGGTTGCTATAGGCAACAGGTAAGGAAGAGTTACCTCTAGAACCACATCATGAGGAAGATGGGCAGGAAATCCACATTTTAGAGACCAGAGTAGTGCTACACACCAGTGACCCAGCACTGGGGAGACACACTGATGTTGAGCACGAATGAAGGCCTGTGTTGAGAACTATGAATTCAACAGACTAGGAAGCAGGTTTTGTTGACGGAAATACAGGGTCATTCTGCTTTCTCTTTTCCATTCTCTTACAAGGTACTCAGAATGAAACCATGAACTTGAGGCTCTAGGTTGAAGAATCTGGCCACAAACCCTGTCCTGTACTATAATACCATTTTCCTGGCCTCCCATTCATGATTTCTCTGCCGGAACCTGCCTGGCTTGGTCTAATTCAGTCCCTGAGCGTAGGATATGTGTGTGTGTGTGTGTGTGTGTGTGTGTGTGTGTGTGTGTGTGTGTCTATGTGTGTGTCTATGTGTGTGTGTGTGTGTGTTTGTGTATGTTTGTATGTGTGTATGTGTGTGTGTGAGTGTGTGTGTGTCTGTGTGTATGTGTGTGTGTCTATGTGTGTGTGTGTGTATGTTTGTATGTGTGTATGTGTGTGTGTGTGTGTATGTGTGTGTGTGTGTTTGTGTATGTTTGTATGTGTGTATGTGTGTGAGTGTGTGTGTGTGTGTGTGTGTGTGTGTGTGTGTGTGCATGTGTGTGTGTAAGAGCTTATATCTGAGAACACCTAAATAGGAACACTTAAGAAGAAAAGAAAAACACCAAAGAATCTTTCATGGAGATAAAAACATAGAGTTTGATGCCCAAACAGGGACTACACAAGTGTCCAGACACAGTGGCATGTCTACATGCTGCGTGACTGCTGTCCAGGTCCAAACTCACTGCTCCTCTAGGGTTTGCACTAGAAGGGATCCAATGACGACATATCAGAGACTTTCTGTTGGAAACCCCAGAGCCACTGTGGTGAGGAACTTGGAGGTGTTTGCCAATTAGTATTACCATGTATGCCAGATCTTTGACAACTTCCACATACAAGCTGAGCTATAACCCAGGGCGTGGGGATTGACGTTGTGCTCAGCAGACAGGCATCTTCACTTCTTAATTTGCTGTGCTGTGTTTCTGGGGTTCACAAAGGACTTTTGATGTCACCTAATGGTCAAGAATAAACCCAACATCTCCTGTTCATGGAGACAGCCACTTGAATGAATTGAAGCATTAAGATTAGCAGAAAAGGATACAGTGGGGGGAGGCACTTTCTGGAAAATTCTGTATACTTCTCAATGATAGGCAAAATGAAAATTTGAGTAATACTGATTACTGGTTGTTGCAAGGGAACCAGGCTGCCTGTGTAAACAAATTCACTCACCTCTATCCTTTTAATATTTGGTTGTGCCAAGCATTCTGTGCTATATTACCCTCTAGACTCCAGGCTCATATCTATGTGATACAGTAAATTTTATTCTGACTTTATGGCACTGGAGGCCCCTCCCACAGTGAGCTATCACTCCAGCAAAGCCAGGCAGTCCTACCTTGAAGAAGGTGTTTCTTGCATGTATTGACCAGTGCTACAGGATTCTGACCTGACCCAGAGAATTAAGAGAATAAAGGAGAATCCAGCTGACATAGAGCCTGCATCAGGAGGTGGACTTACATGTGGTAGGGGGAACAAGCAGGACTTTGTCTCCTATAGGAGATGAAGCTCTCACAAGGATATGAGTGACATACTTCCTTCTTTCATGTCTGAGAAGTAGATACAATTAAGCGTGTTGAATACAATAAGAACGGAACACACAGGTAAGAGGGACATTGGCTAGTAATATGTGTGTCACTAAAACAGTCGAGAGTGGGAGCAGATGTTTGTGGAGTTGACAGTTGCCTAAGTCTTCTGCTCCAAGAGAAATAAGAGTATATTCTAGGGGATGGGGGCTAGTTAAGTGTGTCTAATTTCAGTGAATTTATGTTATCAAGATAGTTCTTTGATAAAAGTTAGGTTTTCAGAGTAACTTGGAATCAGGTTACCTTTAGCTAGGTTATTTGTACTGGAAAATACTTTCCCTGCCATTTCCTTTACCTAAAAACACCCTAGGTGGTAGTAAGTAGGTCATTCTCACTACCATGTGTTTAGCTCTAGAGCATCCTCAGCAGCCTGCTTCTTTCTGCAGGCCAGTGGCCCAAAGGCACTTGAAGGATCTGAGCCTTTGACTGCCTTCATGACTTAAGAGAATGCCAGGCAAGCACCTTCTAGGTCCTGTCTAATGCTCTTTACACTTCTGCAGACTGAGTTTTTGCTGCGTACATGTGTTGACACTAGGACCTAGCAGGCTCCTGTCTCACAGCTCTTGTCAACAATATACTTGTAGGGACTATACCTGTGAAAGAATGGGTAACACACAGGTTTTATAAATTTGGGCACATGAAGTTTCAATTTCCCAAATGCATTTTTAATAACACAGGAGTCCCCATTTTGTATAAAGGTCTGCGTTTTAAATAAAAGGAAAATCAATGCTTATATAGAGCCATAACCTAAAAAGCAAGCTAATTATTTGTGTCAACACAAGCTTTAAACCTGCCATCTGATTTTCACTTGATTTATGAGACAGGGTGTTCCCTACTTAAATTGGAACTTTATTACAAACACTTTCTTTCACAATGATTTATTCGTTACAGAAATCAATGGGGGTTGCATCTTGTGAAAACCAAGATTTTATTGATAGCCAGGTGAATATATTGAGAACTGGAGCCCAACTCGTAGAAGCCTACTCAGGACACAGGCTTTCAAGGTTCAAGATTAATATGTTTTTTAAAAATTCATCTTGTAGACATCAAAAATGCCCAGATGATGGATGGGGCTAACAAGGTCCTTGTTTAATTGTAATTAATGGTGGAGGCAACATATAAAGAATGGGCTTCATTTTCAGCTGCTTGAGAGAAATAATACGTCCTACATAAATCTGTCATATACTCTCAGGTCTCGCCTACTCTACAGCAGCTTCTATTCACAGTGCTATCTTAAAAGTGAGTGTACATCAAAAGGAGAAGCCGGTGGATGCCTGGCTTGCCAATCATCCCTCTCTTGGATGCTGGCATGAGTGGATGGCCTAGGTGAAGGAGGAAGGGCAAAAGGGAAGCCAGCTGACAATACAAAGAAGGAATTAGTAGGTGGTTAAAAAAAAAAAAACACACAAGATAAGACAAGCAGGGATGCTTGCTTGCTTAGCTAAGACAAGTTGCAAAACTAGAAGAGTGGTTTTTTTTTGGTTTTTTTTTTTTTTTTGTTCTTGTTTCTGTGAAACCACCTCCTTTAGGAGAACACAGCAAGCATGCATTAAGAAAGGTTACTGGAAGGTGAAGGGCAGGTGGAAGCCACTGAGGGCTTCCAGGAGATCCTGTGTCTCTTAATTCTCAAGGGTCTCCAAGATCCAAGTAGGGATGACTGCAAGAGACAAGTGTGACCAGCACAAAGCTCAACAATGTGGCAAAACTACAAAGGCTTCTGAGAGATTCGCCACCAGACCTAGTGTCCTCTCCTTCACACTGTTAACTCTGTATACATGGGACAGGGTCTCCCCCTGTCATCAGGTCCTTTCAATGTACTACATTACAGCAACTTCTAGAAGATAAGTGGCACTAAAGACTGTCCATCAGAAGTAGCTATGGTTACAATAAAGTTCTTAGCTTTGCCTGTGACCCAGAATATGTGAAACCATTGGATACTCCTACTATAGAAGTCCAGTATGGTGGACTGCAACCTGAGGGTAAAGACAAGGACCTAGAACACTACATGAGAAACCAGGCCGGTGATCCATGACCCCAGTAAGGACCCAGGTTTACAATTGTGAAGGAAGATCCACCTAGATTATAGGTCAGGTGATTTCTGTTTCTGCACCCTGCCCAAGGCCTGGTCAGCCAGCAATAAGCCCTAATCTTATACTCAACTCTATACCATCTAGATTTCATACCCTACACATATCCTCATTCTATGTGACCAAGGACCAGAAAAACAATACTATACGTTTAACTTCATGTATGTCTGAGTTAGGGTTTCCATTGCTGTGAAGAGACACTATGACCCAGACAACCCTTTCCTCCCCTTCCCTTTCTCCCTCTTGCTCTGGCCCCATTTGCTCCAATGTGTAGGTTCTTTATTTATTTATCATTAGGATGGTTGTGAGCCACCATGTGGTTGCTGGGATTTGAACTCATAACCTTTGGAAAAGCAGTCAGTGCTCTTACCCACTAAGCTATCTCACCAGCCCAAGGTAACTCTTATAAAAGACAACATTTATTTGTGACTGGTTCACAGGTTCAGAGGTTCAGTCCATTATCATCATTACAGTGTTCAGGCCAGCATGGCACTAGGGTTGTTAAGAGCTCTATATCTTGTTCCAAAGGCAAACAGGAGGAGGGTCTCAAAGTCCACTCAACACAGTGAAACATATACTTCCTCCAACAAGGCCACACTTTGTAACAGGACCACTGTTGGGCCAAGTATATTCAAACCACCACACTGTGCTTTGCAAGCTGAGGGAATATAGTCTTCTTGAGAGCCACATTCTTAAGCTCATGTATGGGAGAGAGTGTATGGAATTCAGTTGTAGTGTTTTATTTTTAATGATTGGATTTATTCTTTGACATATCCATACACTCATACAATTCATTTTTAATCAAGTTCCTTTCCAATTCATGTCATCCTGCCTAGCTTTTGTTTTTGTTTGTAACTTAGAGTTGAAACAAGGCTCTGTGATATTGTGGGATAGAAATTATCCATTGGAACTTACCAATGGGCACACATACAAAGACATCAAGACTTTATTTCTCCCTGAGTCTATCAGGACCCAATAGTGCAGCAGGGAAGGGATGGGACCCTATGATCTTCTTCCCCATCCAGAACTTAGAATATGCTAATTTTTTGTAAGTAGAATGGTTTTCTGTTGGGCATTTATCAACGGATTCACATTCTGTAATATTAATATACATTACTGACGATTAGAAATATGCAGGATTAGGCATAAAGGATAGGAGAAATGAGATGAAAACAGAATATTTCAGAATTACACTGCTGAAGACAGTTATGTTTGGCTAAATAATATTATCTTAATTCTGAGGCTCATGACATTTAAATTACTAAATTGGGTAGCTTTGTTTTTCAAGTATAAGGATGTTTTAGGAGTAAATATTGTATAAAGATTCATTTGAATTTTTAAGTACAACCCATGTATTCAGCTACTCTAAGCCTGTAATAACATAAACTGCAGTGAATATTTGTTATGTGGAAGGTAAGTACAATGAATGGTAACATAAATTTATTAACTAATGCTTGATTATGCCTCAGTAAAACCAGTTACTGCCATAGACTGTCAGAGGCCTAAGGATTATTAAATAGTGTTGGCCCATCATTCCTATACACCTCCCTAAGCTGATTGCTTCTACATAATGGGAGCATTTTTAAAATTAAGTTTCTTTTTCTTTCTTTGGTAATATTGCAAAATCTCAGGGTGAAGAAGGACCAGGATGTTACATGTCACTTCTTTATTTATTTTTTATTTATTCAGCTAGTACCTTCTTACCTTGGAACTGAGCATTGAACCCTTTACGTCGGTGATTGCTGTCAGATGTAAAGTGGAGACGGAGCCAGTTCTTGCTGCTGATCACAGGGGATGGGAGGTTCATGCCTGTGAGCCTAGAGGAGAGAAAGCAGAGAGAAATATCCTTTGAAAACCAATAGATCAAATGCCCCATGGCACTATCACACCTGTTTTTAAATCGGTTCACTGACAGTCTCCTGAGATGCTTCAAGTAGAGGAAGGTTGTCACTTGCCTTCACACCTTAAAATGATTTGGGCACAACAGGACCACTCTGTTCTGAAATGAAGGAATGAAAGGATTTGAAAGGATTTGACATTTCTTGTCTTCATCAATGATAGATGCATAATATGTGATTTGAGCTGTCAATTCCTTCTCTCAGGACCTTGATCATAATGAATATAAATAGAAAAGGGGGGTAGATCTATATAGCTCAGGTAACATGTTGCTTATCATGTCTGAAAGTAGACTACTTTCCCACAGTCCACCTGTAGGATTCACCCTAGGAACCTTTTCCCACCATAGTAAGGAAGATTTCTATAAGATTGTCAAGTGTCAAAGATACTGCAATAATATAATAAAGTGAGAATTTACTAAAGTAACATTGATTTTTTTTTTTAAAAGTAGATGCGATCAATCTCTCAGAACTGTTTAAAATGTCTCTCTGCTCTCCAAGGGTCAGCTCAGTCACCTGGATAGTGGCATCTTCTATAGCTACTGTTGTAATGTGATTTGAATTGGAAGCGGGGGAAACAATGCTCATGTCATAAAGACCCTAAGAATCAAAAAGACTGGAGATATATTCAGCAAGGCCTGGGACACAGCCTCACTGTACCCCAGAACTTCAGTTCTATCACAGCTGAGTCTGGCTTAGCCATGCCAGAGATGACATACCTCCAGGTAACACTGAGGATGCCCAAAGGAAATGTGAACTGATGATTAAAAGGTTAAACCAGTTTAGCTGACCTTCATGTACCTGTTGGGTTTGGTATAGTGGAAATAGATGTCTACTTTGTCTCAGCTTTAAAACCTGTTATTTTAAAGATTCTAATCCTCACAACAAGGTAGGATTTTACTGCATAGCATGCCAACATTTTACAACACTCTTAAACCAATAACTTCTTGACCATGTTGTATTTGCAAAGACCTAACCACAAGAAGGGGCAGGTATGTATGAATCACCACACATTTCTGACAAGGGTATATGGTATTGTTTAGTATCCTTACAACTGGTAAGTTTGTTACCATTGAAAAACACTCAGAGAGTACTTCACGTTCATTCCACAACAAAGTAGAGTGTTATAGATTCTGAAATATACATTTCATATACTTTATTTTAGATTAGGAAACCTATTCTGAGTTCATGGGTCAGAGTGAGCTCACATGCAACAGACTGTTGATTTCTGTCTTAGAATAAATAGCAGGGACACTGTATAAAATTACTGTGAGAGGGCTGCAGAGATAGCTTGGTGATTAAGCTACCCTTTGTTTTTGCAGACCGAAGTTCAGTTCTCAGAAACAACCTGGCACCTTATAACCACCTGTAGGTTGGGTGCCAGGAGATCTAATACCTTCTTCTGGTTCCTGGAATCACACAGTTTTATAAGGTCATACAGACTCATACACATACACATAAATAAAAACAAATAAATAAAAATATCTTAAAGATCACTAACTAGGAAGAAGTAATTAATCTTTTTAAAAGCTTATTTCTTAAGTGGGTGTGTGCTTGTGCCTATGTAGGGTGTACCTGAATATAGTTGCCCATGTATGTTTATTGCTTGGTTTAACTGGAAAGAAAACTACTTGATGATCTATGTCTAATTCTATATGTTTTATATGTGCATATTTTCTTCCTAGGAAACAGGGTCTCATTACGTAGACTAGACTAAAATGAAATTTGTCATCCTCCTGTCTCAGTCTCCCTAATGGTGGGCTGACAGCCATGTCATGGGTTTATTCATATGAAGCTTTCAGTGTTAGCTGTACCTCAGCATGTGACAAAACAAAGGAAGACTTTTATCTCAGTTCATGTCTGAGGATGTGATAAAATAACTTACCAAAAGGAAGTTAGGGGGAAAAGGTGTTTGTTTATTTGTTTGTTTTTAGTTCACAATTCCAGGTTACATCCCATTACTATAAGGAAATGAAGGAAGGGGCTTGAGGTAGTTGTCTCTTCATCTCCACAGACTAGAGCAGAAGAGAGACTTCTTTGAGCATCCCAACTTTGAGCAACACCATCCTGAGGGCTGGGATCCCAGACTGAATGAAAAGGGGCTGAACACCAGCATCCATCCCTCTTTGCTCCCTGATTTTTAGAGCAGTGTGATGAGCTACCTCATCTTCCTGCACCATGCCTTCTGCATCATAATGAAGCATACTCTCAAAAGCTGAGCCGAAGTAAACCCCCTCCTCTCTAGAATTGATTCTTGTCATGTATTTAATCATATCACTGAGAAAAGAATCTGATAGGCCAAGTGTCCCTTCAATGTAATTGAGAGAATCACTTCTTGCTTCATTCAAGAATGTCAAATTAAGCCACTTAAAAGTAATGGAAAAATTCATGTTCATTTAGTGTCCTCAACAAGGTTCTGCTTCTGTTAAAAGTAAAAATAAACGTAGGACTCGAGGGACTGCTCGATTTAAGATGGCCTGCTTTGAGCCGAAATAGAGCAAGCCAATTTGTTCCACTTTCTCCAAATAGTTTTGCCATAAATTCTGGGATTCTATTTATAAGGCACATATTACTTATTTTTCATTCAGCCACCCATCAGCTTGGCCTTTCTTTTACATGATGGAAGGGGCTGAACATGATGAACTGAGTTCTATGGACCCAGGTTGGTGACTTGTGTTTTGCTATGTAACTTGAAAAATGTAGAGTCAACGTATTGATATAATTTCCTAAAATACATTTGGAAACTCTAATGGATTTCAGCTTTGCTCTGTTTGGGCACTTCTGACTAGAAGGCAGATTTCTTGCAGTTTTAGAAAATCATTATAGAGATTATGTGGGGGAATCCCTCTGCAGTTAAAACCTTTTCATGATGATTAAGAAGCCAGAACCTATTAGAGATAGTAGGACACACTTTAAATGATCTGTTCTGTCTATGGAGACTAAATAGTTTAATAGGTCTATTAGTTCAAAGAAGCTGCTTATAGATTTGAGGAGAGCAGCCTATGGATGATAGCAGTTTTCTGCTGTGTTCTTATAGGGATGCGATGGGAACTAATTCATGTTGTGGGGCTCATGTACCTGTTTTATCAGAGTCAAATAGAATAATACGGTCACACATTAAACTTGTAAAAGGCCATTTTTTAAATTTTTAATATGTCATTCATATTGTAAGTCAATAAATGCCTATGAACTTAAGATTTACAGAACCATGCCAAGTTTATAGAATAGGCAGGAGCATAATAAACAAGAACCTTTACCTTGCACTGAAGTCAACAAAGATGTCCGATTGCATATGTATGCATACATGTATATAAATCTGTGTACATGTATATGTGTGTGTACATGTTTGTTGTATATGTATACATGGAACACACATATACATAGGCATGAATACATGCATATCACACCCATAGCTGAAGAGGAAATACCAAGGAATGGCACATAAGTCTTGGAAGTAGTTGGTCCTCTTCCCTGAGCAATGGAAGAAGATGGGACATAAAAAGTGGCTCTTTGGCCTTTTTGTCCTTTGGCACTTATCCCTGTGAAGATCCTCAAGTCTTGGTTCAAGATGACACAGAAGCTAAGTTAGAGAATGCCTGTGATCAATGGCATGTTTCAGCTCACTCCTTGAAGAGTGAGACCAGACTCCTCCCTCCCCCCAAATCTTCATGTAGTACCTACATCACCATAAGAATAGACATTGTCACAGTCTGGGCTCCAACCAAATCAGTGACTTGGTTAGAAAAAAAAAAAAACATACCTGTAGCACCTATAAAACATAAGGTTCTGACACTAGACTCACTATCTCTAAAATCCCAAGGTTTTTCCAGAAAACGTCAGACCTTTCCTCCCCATGATATTTTATATTACAACTTAGTTGGTGGCTATATTGGTAAACCAGTCTCAGAACTATTTTCAACAAACACATATTTCTGCAATCAACTTATATAACTAATACTTCAAAACTAATTTTAAGAAATCCAGAATGTTCCTGGATTACAAATCCTCTGATAACGGTTCCTTAGACAGTACTAATAAGAATGTATATTCCTTGGGACATGTTTTATCTTTGCTCTTTGAATGAATGAAGTGCCCTCTTTAATCACTTCAAGAATGTGAATTGAATTCTTTATTTTTTCACAAATATTTCTTCTGTCAAAGACTACAATATTCACCCATTAGTTAGAAGGAACTCTCTCTTGTACCAGGCGAAGTTTTATGACAGGTAGGATGTCATATCTAGAATCATTTAGGTCCTAAGGTTGGAAGGCCTTTGCTACCTGGAATTGCAATCTTGGTATCTGTAGCTCCACTTCTTGCCATAACACCACACATGACCATTGAAGGTACAGTTAAGCTTTCTTTAGTTACAGGAAGCCCTTTGGATGCTAGCCATATGTCTTCAGCTATTGACTGCTGTTTCTCAGCTGGTACAGTAAGCAGTGCTGTTCCTGTGTCACCTATGGCACACACAGGCTTCAGGCAGAGGTCATAGAACAGCAAGTATTCTCCTAAAGATAATTGCTTTTTTTTTTCTCTACATCTGTAGTCCAGTGATATGGACTAACAACAACACTTAGTGGCCACAAGTACTCAACTCATCTAGGTCTTAGGTTACTTACCTTATATTGCTTTATTGCAAACAAAACTTACATTGTTATTTGGCGTTGCCCTACTGGTGCTTTTCAGACCTCCCCTTTCCGACCCTTATCTTAACAAGCAAAGAATTAGTACCTTTTCCATCTGTATGTATACATCTTTTCTGTCTCAATATCTTCATTTATAAGTATATTACCTGTATGTGTAGAGACTGTGCATACATAATGATATAGATACATATTCTATATGCATACTTTGTATATGCATACACGTGAATATATATGTGTGTGTTTGTGTGTGTGTGTGTGTATGCATGGACACATGTGTGTGTGTGGATGTGGATAATATATAAGTAGTTGATATATTTCTATTATCTTTTCATCTGCCATCTACCTATTATCCATCAGTCTATCTACTTACCTATCATCTTTACATCTATCATTTATGTATATGTCAATCTTCTGGCTATCATCCATCATCTATCTACCTATTTTTTTTATCACCTATATCCTAGTTCTTATCTATCTACAAACCTGTCTATCAGTTAGTGTTTTCTTATTATCTATCACTATAGATAATATTTATGAATCTACAATCTATCTGTAATATATCATCTGTCTATCAACTTTCCCTCTATATTTCTATCATCTACCTATGTGTCTACAATCTATAGTCTATCAACTGCATACCTATAGAATCTATCCATAAATCTACCATCTGCATATCTATCATCCATTCTTCTACCACTGTCCATCTCCTTCAGTTTGCCAATATATTACATCCAAATACGACATTTTCCAAGGCTGTCCTTATTTCTCTCTTTACTTTACTGGGGGAATGCTGCTCCACAGTCCCCACACTCTGTAATTTCACAAATGTAAATATTGCTCTAAGTATTGTGTGATGTGCTGGGTTCATAGTGTCGAATAAACATTTGAACTTGGCTTCAGGTGGCTCATATCCCATGAGCAACTTTAGGGATGGATGGAGGTACAGTGGCACAGACTTCTGGGGAAAAATATTCTTCAAGGCTTGTCTGTGGTCAGTTCATTTAAAAAATACAATTCCAATTGGAACTTCCTCCAAGTTTCCAGTTGTGAATTAAGTGTGAACTTAAAACAGTCAGAGGGAAGTTGAAGATGTTCAGAACACGTTCAGACAGCGGGCAGCTCCAGAGATTCACATGTAGTGAAAGCAAGGCTTATGAAAGTCCAAGGAGTTCAGAACACCCACAGGGAGCAGGCAGCTCCAGCGATTCACAGGCAGTAAGGCCAAGGGTTAGATGTGGTTTACTTTTCATAGAAATGTCAAGGGCTGCCACTGCACCCTTCCTGTCATTCTGGCATAGAGTTGTAATTTTCTTATTAGTGAATAAGCAGAGTCAGCACAGCACAGCAGTTGCTGGTATAACTCTCAGAAGCAAAGCTTATCCTAAGCTTAGGCCACAACATTATAATCCTCCTGACTGCTCATCTAACAAAAACTCCAGTGGGATTCAAAAAATGTACATCCTAGCAAACAGTCACTCTGAAGATAATCCAACCATGTGTTCACTGCTTGTCAAGAATCTGCCAGGAACTATTGGGGTCAATGAGAGCAGGAAGGACCAGCTTTCCATGGAGCATGCATACAGAGGCTGATTAGGAAAGCTAGCCTATAGCACAGTTAACCATAAAGATAATCTATACCTACTCTAAACAGAGAGGTTAGTATGCACCTAATTTGAGCAAGATGAGTAGCCTGAACCTTTCTAAGCAAAAGGTTTTGCCCATACTGTCTTTGACCAGGTCAGGGAAGACTGTACCTTCTCTGGCAAGAAGGTATAGCCTGTGTATCTTTTGCCTTGGCAGTAGGGCTAGTACTAGAAGGGCTAAATTGTATATACTTGACCAGGAAGGCTATTTTGTGGCTCACTTGACAAGGAGAGCTAGTCTATACCTCATCAGACTAGAAGGGGATAGTCTAGGTCTCACCCAATCAACAGGAAGTTAGTTATCTATATTCAAGCAGGTACATTTTGTTACAAAACCAGTCTAGAAAAGTCATGTTGCATAGAATTAATTAAAGATGCATCTTTTCATTATTAATAATGACAGCTATATTGATTAAAATCAATGACCACCTGCATTTTGTCCCTCCATTTTCCATGAATTTTTAATATTCAGAAAGACAACAGCTGGATGTAATGCCCCTTGACAGCAAATATTCTACCCATCTTGATCATCGTTAAGTACCTTCCATAGAAGTCAGTAACAAGATAAATTTTCAACAATAGTAGGGTTTTTGTTGTTATTGTTTTTTTTTTTTTTACAACAAACTTGCAAAAAAAGTTTAGGAATTTGTTAAAAGATAGTGTGCCAAATTGGAAAAAAATTCACTAAATGATATATATTTTTCTTAAACAAAAGTAGAGGACCCCTCCACCCTCTGAGATTTGGCCCCATCGTATAGACTATATGTCTGCTAGTTCTTCCTCAATCCTCTCCTTAGCTACCCCTACTTGCCCAAATTTACTCTTTTGTGACTCCCCACTGACTCACAGAACTGCTTTCTACCAAGGATTCCACATCTTAGCTTGACTGGGACAGAGGTAGGCTAGCAATGTTCTTCCTTTCATCCATTCTCTTCTTCCTAGGGTCCCAAGAGGCTAGCAGCTGCTGCACACTTTAGGTAATCTTTCCATCCCATCTCTATTCCATCTGGATTCTATGCCTTCAGTGGATGGACCTGGGGTATCCCTACTTCTGCCTCTGCACCTGTTTGTAGAGCCAGACTCCAATCCCCACTAAAAAGAACTCCAGAGATCTGGGCGTAGTCAGCGACTGAACCATAAAGCCAAGGGTGATCCAACATCCATAGTGATCCAAAGACTGAAAAGCAAGCACCATTCCTTTGGTCCACAACCTGTCAGATTTTGGAAATAGCAACCAAAGAACTAAATACCCTCTCAACCATTGTGAGACCATATATTTACACCAAGAAATACCACAATGTCCTAACTACATCTGCCTAAATTTCAGTGCAATAATACAATTAGGAACAACTAATACAACTCAGAAGCCAGACATTCTATTGTAATGTGTCCCTTCCCCCCAAAAACAATTTAACTGAAGAACAAGATAAGTACTTTAAAATAGCAATTATGTATATCTTCAATATGTTCATCCTCTAAAGTCCACAATGAAGACTATGAAAACTCAAACCACTGTTAAATAAGGAAAGTCCAATGAGATATACAGTAGAATTTATCAAAACATCATCACTAAAGAAAAGTCTAATGTAAAATTCAAAATAACAAAAAAACTAGGAAATCAAATAAACACCTTAGAGGTTAAAAACAGATTGAGGGATGTAGAAGAGAGACTTTCATGTCTTGAAGACAGAAGAATTTGGTAGGTCACTCAAAAAAATATTAAAAAAAAAAAAAAGAATCCTGGGACACTGTGAAAATACCAAACCTACAAGTACTAAGTATAGGGTCAAGAGAGTATACCCAGGAGAAAGGCACAAAAATATTCCTAATAAAATTAAAGAAGAAAATTTTATAAATGTAAAGAAAGAGAGATGCCTCTAAAGTTATAAGAGGCCTAACAAACATCAAATAGATGGGACAAGAAAAGTTCCCATGACACATAATAATTGAAACAGAACATGGAAAGAATGTTAAAAGCTACAAGGTCAAAAGACCAGGTCATATATAAAAGCATATGCATTAGAATAACACCTTACTTCTCAATGGAGACTCTTTAAAAGCCAGAAGTACCTAGTCAGGTGTCCTACAAACTTAAAGAGACAACAAATGCTAGCCCAGACTACTATACCCAGCAAAATTGTCAAACACAATCAAGGGAGAAAGATAAATATTTTTGATAAAAATAAATTTTAATAACTACTTTACATCAATCAGGATCTGTACAGAAGGTACTAAAGGTGAACTTAATCTGAAAAGAAGAGAAGACAAGGAATACATAATGTGATAACAATTAATTTAAAAGGGAATCATAAACAACCACAACAAAAATAACATAAATTCATAAACATTGTTTATTAATATCTATAAATCTTAATGGTCTTTATTCCCCAATAAAATGACACAGACTAACATATTTGATTAGAAAACAGGATACTTCTTTTGCTGCACTCAAGAAACCTCCACCAAGGACAACCATCACCTCAGGGTAAATGGATGGGAAAGGATATTACAAGCAAATGAAATAAAAAAGCAAGCAGGTGTAGTCATATTAATATTGGAAAAAAATAGACTTCAAACCAAATATAATCAAATATAATCAAATCAATATAATCAAAAGATATAGGAAAGGAACACTACATATTCATTAAAGGAAAAATTCACCAAGAGGATATTTCAATTCTAAGCATTTATAAACCAAACACAAGGTCAACCAAGTTCATAATCTTATAGCTGTTCAAACTGGAGAGCTGCAGTTAATATCAGATATTAACCCTTAAAAATGATAGTGGGTGAAAGCATACTGTAGCCAAATATATGGTATACCATGAAGGCAGTTCCAAGATGGCAGATTCATGGCACAGAATATCTACACAAAGTCATTATTTTATGTAGACATACAAAGCACAGTGATGATATACTTAATGATATACTCGAAATCTCTAAAGAAAATAACAAGAAGGAGTAATATCCAACTAGAGTGGACTAGAAGAAATAATCAAAGTTAGGGTTGAAATCAAGCTACTTGAAATACAAGAACAAGAAATTACATGGAATCAGTGAAATGAAGAGTTAGCTATTTTAAAAAATTAATAAAAATATTGTAGAACTTTTAGTCAATTTAACCTAAGGAGAGAATAAGGATCCAAATTAATAAAATTAGAGATGAAAAGGGGCAGATTACAACACACATTGAGAAAATTTAGAGAATCATGAAGACATACTTTTGAAAACTCTATACTCCACCAAACTTTGACATGCAAAAACATGGATTAATTTCTTGATAAATATAGCTATTAATGTAAACTCAAGATGAAATAAATAAGTTAAAAAGACTCACAACCCCCAGTGAAATGGAAGCAATAATCACAAATCTTCCAACTTAAAAAAAAATGTCCAGAACTAGATGGATTCAGTGAATTCTACGATAATTTCAAAGCCATAATACCAATCCTCATTATATTATTTTGCTAAATCAAAATTGAAAGAAATTTTCTAAATTATTTTTATGAAATGATCATTCATCTAGTGCCCAAAACAGACATTCATTGGATTTCTGTTTTGAACCCAAAACAAAACAAAATAGAAAATTATATGCCAGTATACCTTATAAACATAAGTACAAAATTTCTAATGAAATACTTGCAAAAAGAATTCAGTAATAGATCAAAAAGCTGTCACATCAAGTTTGGTTCATGCCAGAGCTGCAGGTATGCTTGAACATATAAAAGTCAATAAACATAATTCACCACATAACTAGAGAAAAAGCCCACATGCTATCTCATTAGAAACAGAAAAGCCCGTTGACAAAATCCAACATCTCTTCATGATAAATGTCTTGCAGAGAGTAGGCATGCAGGGAACATACCTAAACATATAATAAAGACAATTTATGACAATCCCATGGCCAACATCAACTAAAAGGAAGAGAAACTTAAAGCTATTTCCACCAAAATCAGGAACAAGGCAAGGAGGTTCAGTGTCCACACATATTCAATAGAGCAATTGAGCTAGAGCAATAAGGCAACTGAAGGAGATAAAGGGGATACAAATAGAAGACTAAAGACTTCACCAGAAAACTCCTACAAATAATAAACACTTCCAGAAAGTAAGCAGGATACAAAATTATCAAACAAAATTCAGTAGCCTTCCTATGTACAAATGAAGCAAAGAAACAGTACCCATCAACATAGACTTAAAATATCTTTTGGGAAATATAACCAAGCAAATGAATGACTTGTTCAATAAAAACTTTAAATTGAAGAATATATCAGAAGACTTTGAATGGTCTATTGAACTTGAGGATCTGTAGAAATAATATTGTATAAAGGGACATCTAACCAGAAGCCTACAAACTCAAAATCCCAGCACAATTCTTTATAGAAATAGAAAAGGCAATCTTAAACTTCATAAAAACCTAGAATATCCAAAACAGTTTTGCATAATAAAAGAACCATTGGAGGTATCACTATTCCAGATTTCAAACTGACAACTTAATAATGAAATAGAATTGATGTCCTGAACAGATTTCCATTAATCTACAGACACCAGATGCCGAAAATACATACTGAATAAAAAGACATTATCTTTAACAAATGCTGCTGGTCAAACTTGAAAGCTGCGTCTAGAAAAAAGCAAATAGATCCATATCTATCAACTTGCACAAAACTCATCTCCCAAAACACCCAAGACTTCAATATATGACCAGGGACTGAATCTTTAAAGGTAGAAAGTGGGGAATAGACTGGAATATTGTAGCACAAGAAAGGACTTTCTAAACAGGATACTGATAGCACAATACTAAAACCTACCAACAGTTAAACAGGTTCATATGATGCAAAAAAGCTTCTGTATAGCAAAGGACAGCAACATTAAACAAATGCCATACCCTACAGCATAGGCAAAGATCTTTACCAACTATACCTCTGGTATAGGGCTACTACCTAGAATATAAAAAGAACTAAAGAACTGAACATCAGGAAAGCAAACAACCCAATTAAAAATGGGTTACAGAACCAAGCAGAGTGTGCTCAAAAGATGAAGCACACATGGCTGATTAACAAGTAAAACCATTCAACTCCCTTAGTCATAGTGACCTTTGTGACTATGTTTTCTTCTCCATGTGGTTATTTATAAAATATGTCTAGTATTAGAAATGCTCTTCTACAGGGTTGGGTGAAGTTAGATATAAAAACTGAGCATCGATTTCTGTATCATATAAATCTACTTCTTCTCCCTGAGAGAATGTTCTAACTCTTTCCTCATAAATCCCTCTAAACCTTGAAGCATGGAAAGTAGCGCATTGAGTGACTATTCCTACTTAAGCAACAGGCATCCTCACACAGCCATTTGATCTCATTGCTAATAGTTTGATAAACTGTACATTAAACCATCTTGTGTGTGTGTGTATTCATTGAATCAGCATATTTGTTTCCAGGGATCAATTCCAAAAAATAGATTTTATGAGCCAGAAGGACATACCTCTTCAGAGCTTTTCAAAAAGTCCTTACTGATGAATTGCTTTTTCAATAAAATTAGTGCAGTGAAGACGCTCTGTAGATGCTCTCATGAACTTGCCTGGGGTTTTCTGAGCTTATTTCCTCAGACATGGCTCCATGGCTTCCACGGCTTGATATTCACAGCATACTGGCTGCATCTCTGACTCCTTTCTCACGGCCTCTGTGCCTGTCTCTCCCACAGAATTGAAAACTGCTCAAGTGCTTGGTGAATGTCTGCTCACGTGCATTCATCAAGCCTGCCCTTAAGGTTTACACAAAACCTCTTGGTTGCTTGAGATAGTAGGAAGCACACACACACACAAAAATGTCCCAAGGAGGAATGTGGGAGAAAACTGCCTTTTGAACTCCTTCCTTGTTATAAGTAGCAGATAGTCTGATAGCTAGGACAGTATCCTACAAGACTCTCCCCCCAAACCTATCACCAGCTGTATTTTTTTAATGTTTCCTAAAGCATTTCATATTTAACATCATGTGAGAGAAAAAATAAATTCTGGGTATAATATTATATATACATACACACATATGTGTGTATACATATATACATATGTACACACATATACATACATAAATATATATACATAGATACATAGATACATACACACATCACACACACACACACATACACACACACACACACACACACACACACACACATATATATATATATATATATATATATATTTCCAGACTCAAATCAGTCCTTTTCAGATTGCCCTACAAGTGCCACATGTAACTAGAAGTGAAGAGCATCAGTTAGATTTTTTTCAGAACCCTTTCCAATATGATTTGGGTTTGTAGCTTTATCACCAAGGCAACTAGAAATTGTTTCAAACACTGCCCTTGGCCTATAGCCTCTCATGGGTTCTTGGCCACTTACACTTTTAAATTCAGGCTACGTTGCCTTCCAAATATGCAAAGACAATATGGAAGAGATGTTCTTGTTCAAATGATGAAATTTAATTTAATTTTCTTTTTTTGTTTCTTTTTTAAAATGTCTTACATGAGTATTGTATTTACTTACATCATTTACATGCTCTCTCCTCCTTCTCATTTCCTGTGTTTCCACTAATTCCTGACCTCTTCTTTTATAATTATCATTACACACACACACACACACACACACACACCACAGAGATATATACACACAGAGACACACATACACAGAGACACACACAGAGACACACACAGACACATTACCAAGTCCATTTACTTGCTCATATGTATGTGTTTGGGACTAACTCTTGCAATTGGAAAACTTAGTAGAGAGCTTGTCTCTGGAGGTCCAGCCTGTACACTGCCTTAGCTGTAGGGCTAGCTCATGTTGGCCCCAGTCAGAGGACTAACCTAAGCCATTCTCCCTCTCTCTGCAGCCATTGCTTGCCTGTAGCTCTTCATCTAAGGGTAGGACACTGCTATGTCTAGAAGTCTCCAGTGGTAGCAGGGAAATCCTGGTCCACTGTATTATTTTTCCATCTTGCTGGAAGCAGACGACCCAGCCAAACCACTAGTTCTCCCCACTCAAGTGATTGGAGTTATCACTTTTCTGCCCTCTATATGAGCCTGTAGCAGCATTAGTGCAGAAATGCAGTCCCTAGTGCCCTGTAGAAGTACAGGGCAGGGCAGGGCAGGAAAATAATGTCAAAGGGCCAAGATGGAATCATCCCTGAAATCTGTGGAACACAGCAAGGGCAGGGGGCCCTGCAATTAAAAAAAAAAAGATTCAAGAATAGAGGAACATTGAGAACATGTGCTTATACTCCAGATCCTTTTGCTTCCTTTATGCAGAGAATAGGTCCAAGGACTCCAACAAGAAGTAGAGTTAGAGTCAAAGCTTCTATGCCTTCCTACCAAGTCATCTGTTTCTTGCCTTTGAATTCTCCACATCCCCAATGAGACCAAGATTTGAAGATGAAACCATGGAACAGGCATGAAATAGGCAACTCAGCCAGGAAAATATCTACCATTATTCCAAAGTTACTGTTGCCCTCATTCCTAACAGAGCTAAGGAAAATGAGTACTCATTAGATGGTCTCCAAATCTTCCCATCTGTCAGTATTCTGGGCAGTTGGTACCAAGGTAATTTTGTGAGTCTTTTAAGTTTTATTTTATTTTTATTTATGCATATCCATGAGTACGTGCACATGTGTGCAGGTACTACCAGAAGACACCAGAGGTATTAGCCTGGTTGGTCTACAGAATGAGCTCCAGGACGGTCAGGACTATACAGAGAAACCCTGTCTCGAAAAGAAAAGAAAAGAAAAGAAAAGAAAAGAAAAGAAAAGAAAAGAAAAGAAAAGAAAAGAACAAAACAAAACAAAACAAAACACGACAGGGAGATTAGGTAACTCCCTTTTCTTCTCTGATAATCTATGTGTTAAAATAATGTTGTCTATTATTCACAAAGTTCATTTAACACTTGATCTGAAGTCATTCGACTAAATGAGACATACGAATAATGTTAAAAAAAACTAACATCAATTACACAAACGAATAACGTGGTATTTTGATAAAATATCAATGGTGGTTGATGGGGTTAATATGCAGCCTTCACTTATGACATCTAACGTGTGGTAAATGAGGTATCATATGATTATTTCATATATGCAGAAAATTGTCTGTGTTGCTTGAAGGAGAGCCTAAACTACATTTATTGGGACTGCTCCATGTGAAATAGCAATGTGCAGAAGTGGAGGGTAGAAAAACACTGAGATTTATTACATAGAGTGAAGAGAATGTAACTGCTTAAGACAGTCCTCAACATTTTGAAAATGCATATTTTCTAAACTTTTGCCATGCTTCAAAATGAAGAAATCTTCATCTAAAAAGCACATGAACGTGAACTTCCAAAGCCCGTTTCCCAAGGCAGTATGCTTTGGCTATGTGTACACTGCCATTCACTTGTGAGGATCATATTTTTTTTTCATGTCAGTCTAACTCCATTTGCATAATCATTTGATAGTAAATATGAGGGCTGCAAGGGTGTAAACTTTTCCATTTGAATAAAAATGATGTGCACTAATGGAGCACCCCACGTTCCGAGTCAGTAGCACTTCCGGTGTAAGCACACCAGGACTCATCAAATTGGAATCCTCTGCTCTTTTCCCACTCAGAAAACACTCCAGATCAGGCAAAGCTCTTAGTTTGCATTCTGCAAATGACTGTGCTGAGATAACAGAGATAACAGTTATCCATTAGAATAAATGTTGGAAAAACTGCAAACAATCAAGAGGCTGCCTGGCCCTTCATTATCTCCTCTTAAGGACATTACAAACACTGCTGAGTCACAAGGAAAGTACAATTTCACAACTTTAATGATTCTAAATTACATCCTGAAGCCAGTATCAGGAGTCATTCTGTTAAGTCAATTTCTGTGACGATATTGGGTGGAATGGCAATGAATATCCACATACCACTATTATCAAACACCCACACTCTAATGGGCTTCTCATCATCTTCCCAAACTCTGCAGCCTGGGCTAGGTTCTCATCAGGCCCCTCACCTGCTCCCAACTACTAGGTTGTCAATAGAACAGACAAGACCAGACAGGTGATCTTCCCATGATGACAGTTTAATCTCGAAGTGTTCTTAAAGAACAAAGACCAATCCATTAAACCAACAATTCAATCAGCCTGTCCTGGTGTTTTACTGCAGACCAATGTCTTCAGCAGCTTTCTCTGCTTGTTAGCTATGATGAAGGCTACAGAGCATGCCAGGGAGTTTAGGTAACCAGGTGAAGTGAGGTTACATTTCCTGGAATACTACAACATTTTCCCTGAGGTAAAGTCTTTTATAGAGGAAGTTTAGACCAAAGCAGAGCAGAACAAAGAGGCAAAGAGTTAAAGTTTATTCCAAGCATGGCACTGCTAATCATCCTAAGAAGTCAGGGGCAGAGACTTGGTCATTTGCGACTTCACAGTGTGTTGGAGAAACAAGGCAAAAGCAGGTTGTTCCTTAACTTGTGGTACAAGCGTAGTAACTGGGCAACATTTCGTAAAACATTTTTGACATGTCCTTATTCCTGGAAGTCACATGTATGATGGTAGTAACAACCTCAGATTCTGTATGCTCACTTCCTCGGCCTGGAGGTTGTATCAAACACTCTGTCTCACTCATGAGGTTCATCCTATGGTGTTAAAACAGTCTTGAAGCATGGACCAAGCAGAAGGTCAGCAACAGAGTCCACAGAGAGTCTCAGATAGTGAAAGACAGCAGGATGGGATGGTAGAGTCCTGTGGACCTAGGGGGCTATGGCTCTGAGGTAGACCTGTGATCAGCATGGTACAATGGCCTATCTGCACACAGTGGTGCCTCAGCGTATCTACCCAGCACACTGTGCTCACAGAAAGAAACTGGGTTCCTCCCAGCTTGATGCACAGCCAGGGCCCTGCATTTAGTGGCTGTTAACAAGTTATGATTGGCAGGTACTGAGGCACTATCATGCACAACAGGGATGCCATGATGTGGCCTCAGAAACTGTAGCAGTTATCGTTCACAAAGCAGGGCTAAGAAGTCTGAGGAAACTGCTGCCTTTAACAAATTTGTGTCTTTATCATTTTTTTTTCTGAATTTCTTAGATAAAGATTCAGCTGCAACCTTTTCTTTTAAGTTTTTCTTTTCCAGATAAACGGGTATGAATGTGTTGTTTGTGCATGTATCTGTAAGTACATGCAGTTTGTATATGAGTGTGTATAGCATTCTTATGTGTACCTGGTGTGTATACATGTATATGTTTGTGTATACATGTGTATGCGATGCATGTATGTATTTTATGTGTGTGTGTGTGTGTGTGTGTGTGTGTGTGTGTGTGTGTGTGATCTGCTAGTGCACAGTGTGTGACACTCATGTCAAAGCTGGAGGTTGTCACTGACATAGTCAGGGATTCTCCAGACTGGACTGTAGAAACAGGATATTCTCACTTATACTAAGCCTGAAGGGTGGATCTGGTAGAGGTTCACACTCATGAACAATCAGTTCACAGAGACTCATCATGTTAGGCTGGCACACAGGAGGTAAAGTACAGAGCAAAGGTATTGGAGAGGAAAAAGATGGGACTGAAAACCATTCAACTTGATCATCAGATTTCATTGGAGGTTCTGGAAACCAGTAAGGGTTGCTGGGTTCTCAACAAAGGCCAAGTATTTCTTGGACATAATAAAATGGGAGTAGAGTATTGGTGTGGGCAGCTCAGGAGCTAGAAACCTGGAGAGACAGAACATGATGGGTGAAAAAGAGTCTGGTAGGGGATGATGAATACTTTTATCTATCTATCTATCTATCTATCTATCTATCTATCTATCTATCTATCTATCTGTTTATCTATCTATCTATCTATCTATCTATCTATTTATTTATTTATTTATTTTAGTTTTAGTAATAAATCTTTCAGGAAACAAACACTTGAAGAGGGCTCTATTTTAACCATGAAAATCAACAAGACCAAGGGAAAGAGCCATGTGAGGAGTGAATATGGAATGTGGCCCACTGCTAAGGATGATGTCCCCTGGGTTTGGTAGTGTCTGAACCTGAAATCACGAGTCTCGTGATGCCTGTTGAACCCACTGTGTCTCTACAGCATCTAGAGTGGACGTGTCAGCATCAAAATTAGAAGGTTTAGAAACAAACCTTTGGCAGACCTCAGTCATGTGAGCAAGAGGAGCTAACATTGAGTTTCGAGGTGGAAGACAGACAACACTCATGGAGATATGAGCAAGGCACTGGCCAAAATGCTTATCAGGAAAGAGCACTTGTCACCAAGCCTGGTGACCTACCTGAGGTTAATCCCAAGGACCCACATGGGGGAAGGAGAGGACTAGCTACTGACTCCCCAAGTGTGCCAGGTGTTTGCCGTGCCCAATAAGGATAACAAAATTTAAGAAAGTGAAAACCTGAGGGAAGTTACAGGATCCAGCCACAACCGGGCAGGTGATGTTAAATGTTCCAAAGCACCTTCCTTAGAGTGGAGCTTATATCCTTATAGTGGCATCTCCTTCCTTAGAGTGCCACTCCTTATATCATTACATCTTAATCACCAAGAAGAGTTTCATTTATATGATCCCCCAGCTGGGAATGGATATGGGTAATTAGGATGCCCTGCCATTCTTTACTTAATTTATATTTACGAATTTTGCTGAGCGTTTGCATTTGTGTATTTGAGAATCTCAAAGACATGTTTAAAGTTAACTATTTCCCCACTGCATTAAGTTTAATACTTATCAAGGAAGCATGCAAATGGAAGTACTTGAAAAATGAGGTATTCCTTTAAATCCCATATACAATCACAGGACCACAAAATGCAGTGGAAAACAAGAACATAGAGGAAGGAAGTTCAGAATTGTATTAGGGAAAACAGCACATAATTGCTTTGTGAACTGTCACCTTAGCCCATCCAGGCTGCTGGAACGGTTTGTTCTGGAAATGTCTTGAAGCCCAGATCAAGGATGAGCAGTGTGTGTTTCAGGCAGTGTTTTCCTGTCTTACAGATGTGTCTTGTCTATCCTCCCAGGAGACCAGAAGAAAAAGAACAAGCTCTCTGGTTCCTCTAGTAGGTAGCAACTCTCCTCATGACACTGGAAACCTAGAATTTAATTACCCCAGTCATCTATTCAGTCAAAGTTGGAAGTAAACATTTCAACATGCAGTTGTTTGGGTAAACAAATCTTTGCCCCACAAATCTATGGGATGTGGCAATTTCACAAAAGTTATAATTCACAGCCATGGGTTAAGAACATGCCGGTGACTAACTGCTACATTCTCTGAGTTCAGTTTGCTTATAAATAGGAAAACCTGCTTCTTTTTTGACAAGATAGCTCATGGACAGGAAGCTAGGACTAAATTCTCAACCTCTCATTAGATGGCTACCAAATCCATAAAGTAAGAATGAGTGGGGTAGTGAAAGGAGGAAAAGAAGGAAGAAAAGAAAGAAAGAAAGAAAGAAAGAAAGAAAGAAAGAAAGAAAGAAAGAAAGGAAGGAAGGAAGGAAGGAAGGAAGGAAGGAAGGAAGGAAGGAAGGAAGGAAGGAAGGAAGGAAAGACTCAACATTTCTATGATGAGCTAAGTGGAAAGGAAACCACAAAGGCTTGTAAGTTGTAAAATGAATTACAATCAAGGTTAGAAAACTGAACAAGGCTTTAAGACATTTGAATCTCAAATCTGCAGGAAACAGCCCCATGACATTATTTTACTTTTAAAATCAATTAGGCGGACAACTGGCTTCTCACATTTTATGAGCAATCCATGAATTTTAATTATTTGTTTTTTTAAATGATTTACAAGTGTTCCTGAAAAAAAATAGTGATTAATCAAGTAGAATGCTAGCTTATCATGGGAGGGGGGCTTTATGGCAATTAAGAAACACTAATACAAACATGGAGAAAGTACATATTTCCACATATATTAATTAAACATGTAGTTATTACAACAATGAAAACTTATTGCTAATTATTTCTACTCCCAGAAAAAAATAGTACCTATTCTTTGTAGTATGCTATCTGCTACACATTACTGTGGATTGGAGCTAACAAGGTTTCCAGACTGTAACTAGAAAGAAAACATAGATTCCCCATAAGGAAATGAAAACCATCACAGAAAAAAAAAATGAGGATTTAGCATTTCTCAGGGCCTTGAACATGCTAAAGTATGCACATAGGGAAAATACTTAAACAAAGTGGCACTTGCTTTAAATCACCAGATAGCCTGCACACCAGAAGCACAGGAGTGGATCTTTTGGCTCTTACAGATCATTTTTCTAAATGTTGTTCAGAATCTCCTCCAGGCTGGCTATGGATGCATTGCTAAGAAGAGGGATCCATGCTGTGATTGATGTGCAAATGCTTGAGATGATAGAGAACACATGTAATTGCTTAAACGATGGTAGGCATCTGGCATTAGAACAGAACTAACTAGTCGGTGCTTCCATGTCCTAAGACATATCAGCAATCAGCTCAAGCTGGTGAGGTACCAATGAATGCGCCCTGAGGTCCTTGATGCTGAGTGTCTTCTGTAAGACTGAGCCCAGGACAGCTCCTGACTCCACATCAGAGGAACTGACTGACACTGGAAGCAGCTACCGAAAGAGAACTAAGAATTTGACATCAACTTCGTTCTCCACCTCACTTCTGATGTTCATTTGCTCTCAGAGGCCCAGATGGGATTGGAAGAATGAATTTATTTTTCCTTGAAGTTGATCCAAGACCTAAGCTCTTTTCTCACTGCATTTTCCTGCTGTGGGGTAATGTTATGGTCTCACTATTCCTGTCTCTCCACAAATACACAAGCTGAGAGCTTGTCCTAAAGGTGATGGTGTTAGATGCTGGGACCACTGAGACATCATAAGTGATTGTTTTGCTAGTGATTTATACCCCAGAGAGAGGCCTTCATCCTATCACTGAGTGACCCACAACATGAAGATAGCAGCTATCATCCAGAAATGGGGTCTTTGAGAAAAATTAAACCTGCCTGGAACAAGCAATTCCCATGTTCAGAATTGTGTTCTTTGAGCTGCCTATGGATTTGTATATCATTAAGACTGCCAATCCAACTAAGCAGGAGTAAGTAATGTGACTCAATCTTGCTCATGTGTACTGACTTTTTTTTTTTTTAAGGAATAAATACAATTTAAGTAGGAAACGGAAAGCGAATTAAATACTGCCATTCATGTTTTATGCAAGAGCTCGATTGCTCTCCATTACAAACTCATTCTTGCCACTTGCTAAATAAAGTGCATGTAGCTATAGGAGCTGAATAATTTCACCAGCCTCTAATGAAGCCCTCTGATGACTCAATGCAGTGCCAGGCTGTCTGGGAAGGTGTGTGTGCTCTTGCCTGTTCAGTATTCCTTCCATGTCAAAGTGATCATGACTAACAACAATGCAATCATCTCCTTACTGCTGATGCTTTCGCATTGTGTATGGAGTGTACTGCACAGCTGACTACTGTCAAGTTAGACCATAAATTAAATCATCTCAACCTGTCTGTCTTTTTACAAGCTTACATCCAGATCTCAGCCCTCTCATACCTCTCGAGTGGAGTTGCCTACCAAGCTCCTTCATAGGGTGAAGAACCCACCCATTTAACTAACACCAGATGGAAGAAAATTAAAGGAAGGACTGGCATGTAGCTGGTGGCCCCAGATTTCTTTTTTCCTGTTTTAAATAGGAGAATTACAGCTTCTATTAACATTTTGTATTGCTTGAACTCTATGCCTCAGCTTTCAAAAGCACAGAGACATGGCACTGCTAACTGGTACAAGGAGAAGTTGGACAGAACAGGTGCAAACAACCAAGCATGAAGGTACTGATTTTGCTGATGGATCAAGCATACATCTGGGGCTAGACTGTTAAATGAAAAGGGATAAGAATTGTGAGGATTTTAGCTAGCTGAGTTTAGCCTTACCCTAAGACATTTGCATATCAGAGTGGACAGAAGACACTCAGTTCCATTTCCATCGGAAATAACTACCAAGGAAGAGTGGCTAGGATTTAATAGCAAAAAGGCTGTGCATGACCTGACAATGCCAGCATCCCAAGGCATGCAAACCTGGCCTTCATGAACAGATATGTTAAAGAAGTCAGGTCTGAGAGTTGCAGGCCATACTTGTCATCCTAGCTCATGGGTAGGCTACTCATAGATATTCTACAATTGTTTGCAGAAGTAACAACGCTTGCAAGGCAAGAAGGCTTTTCCACATCACATAAGTTGGTGCTGTTTAGAGAGAATCATTATTGCATACAGTCAGTCAGGCAGCCCACATTGTGACTTTGAGATTTTGAGCCTATAGTCAATACATTCTTCTAAACAATTATCACTTGGGAGAATTGAAATGTACTTGGAAAGAAAAGCCTCTCAAGATGTTGCCAAAGGTCAAACAGCCCCAGATAATAGCATCAACATTACAGCAGCTTCATTAACAGAGTGAAATTATATGCTTCTATTCAAGTTAATTAAAATCGCTTAGGGATCACACACACACACACACACACACACACACACACACACACACACACACACACACACATGTATCTGTCATTTACCACTATATCTATCATTATATCTATCATACCTATCTATTATATTAATCTACCTATCATCCATCTGTTAATATGGTAAAACCTTTCTAAAGCTCCTAATATAGTGATTTTGAAATCTTCTCTTGTGCTTTCCATTGCCTCTAATTCCATAGTGCTATAAAGAAAATATTTTTAATTAAAATAATTGAAAATTCATTTCCATCACTAAGTAATTAACAATTTTAGACATTTAAAAATCCCTCATATTCTACCATCTTTCAGATCAGCCCTTCCTCTCTGATTTTAAACTCATTAATTCACTTTTAATCCTCTAAGCATTTGCAAGTTTGGACAACCTTTGTTGGAGTTCCTCAAAAGACCTTACTCACAAAGAACACGGAGACTGCTGCCATTGCTGCAAAACGCGTGAGTATTTTTATTGATCCAACATGTTGGAGACTCCCCTCTCAGCACGCAGACCAGAGGAGAGATCCAGTACAAAGAAAGAGCACACTTATTATACCTTTGTAAGGGACAGATTTGAGCAACAGGGTTCTCATTGGTGTAGCAAGTAACCCTTTCAGACATTGGTTGGTTTGTATAGTGACTAAGTAACCCTTTGGCCTAGTGACTCACTTTGTTTGTCCCCATGGTGGGTTATTATGATTTGGTCATCAAAGTAATAGTACATTAACATTGTAGCTATTAACATCAGGGGAATTCTCGCAACAAGGTCAGGGTGGTTTGTGGCCTTTGTCAGAATTCAGTGTGGGGGAGGGGCAGGAGAATTGCTAATCATGTTATGGTTATTTCTCAGAGAACAGCTAATATTGTATTGGTAGCTACAGGCTTATTCATTTTAACTGCTAAAACTATGTTTTTACACTTGTTTAGTCAACCTGCTTCCTTATTTGGCTCTGTACTTGGCCTGCTAGGACAGTTTGGAAAGACCTTTTCGAAGGGGAAAGGTACTCAGTGGTCTTGAATTCATTTTGCATATTACACTTTCAGGGTCTAACCTCATCTTCTTGAGAGAGGTGGTCCATCACCTCCATTTAGCACCTGCAGATATCAGTGTCCCAGTCCATTATGTGTGCCAGTGTCTTCTATCTCAATGTGACAACATCTTCTACTTCAGTCTTCAAGTCCGAAAGCATGAATGTACCAAGGAAACCATGACAATCTAATGATTCTGTCCCTTAAATGTCAAAGCCCCCAAATTGCATGTCCTTACACTCCAAGGCCAGAGGTAGGGAGGCTGTAAAGCAGCAGTAAGAAAAAGGGAAGAGAACTTTGAAGTCTCCTGTTGTTCCACTGTCTGACCATGATGGGAACACGAGTCTCCAGCTGAGAGACATTTCTCTCTAGTGTGTGGTCAGATTCAGTTCCAGGTCTATGTGAATGCATAAGCAGCTTCTCCAGCTCTCTCTATTTTTGGACTTTTGTTCCCAGTTATTACCCAGCTGGAGTGTCATTGAAATCACATCACTTTCTATTTTTTCTTCTTCCAAACAAATCCATTTTTCTCTCTACTCACAAGAAGTCTATCTATCTCTGTGCCCACGTTTCTAACTACACCTTCCATGATGCTCTCCTGTAAGTGCTAGCCAAGGACGGCCCCTGCAACATCAGAGAAACCTCGTTTTATGAACCCCTCTCTTCCAATGATTGCACTGGTATCTCTATGAACACCCTCCCTAAAGTTCCCAGGCTCTCAACTCAACTGCTAGATATATCTCAATGTTCATGAACCACTCACGACCCACATGTAGAATAAGTTAATATGCTCACCATCTGTGGGATCTTTCTCACTAAAAAATATATTCAACAGCTTCTTCTATTTGGAAATACAGTTAACTTGGAAATGGAGACCTAGGCTTCTGCCTTCTGTCTTATCCCCTAGGGCATTGAAAGTCAGAATAGGTATACTGGAGTCACTCAATAACAGAATCTGTATACAGGAGTCACTCAATAAATATTGACTAGAACCTGTTAGGTTGCTTTTCAAACTACAGAGTGCTCTTTGGAAATCTGCTGGCCTCTGAGTCCTGCTCTCCTGGAGCCCATAGGACAAGAGAATCCTCATTCTAAGTGTTCAACTATGTGGCCTCACTACCATCCAGCCTTGAGACTTGTGACCAAGAAGAATCCCAGGTCTGTGCCTAACCTAAGGAATGCTTTGTGACTTCACACTGTGCATAGCTCCCAGGTATATTTAGATGGTGCCTCGTGGAGACAACTGGGCTAGAAGAAGGTAACAGGTACTCTTCCTGTCAAAACATGAAGGTATTGTCCATTCAGGCTGGGAGGATATGACTGTTGGAGCTTGAGGTAGCTGGTCTCATTACATCCACAGTCAGGAAGCAGAATGACTACCACTGCTCAGCTTTCTCCTCTTTTAGTATTCAGTCTATGCCAGCACCTAGAATGGTGCCACCTACAATGGTGCCAAGAGAAAGGTGGAATTCCCTATGTCAATTGACCTAATGAAGGTCATCTCTCACAGGCTCATCTACTGTAGACCGTGTCCTACAGAGTTACCCAGAGGGTTGCCTCCCAGACTGTCTTCTTTACTCAATCTGTGTTCTATACAGGTACATGGCTTGTAATGACAGTTCTTGGGACTCTAGATGTAGTGTCTAATCATGTAATCTCCAAACTGAAGAAATATAAAAATTTAAAGAAAATTCTGCTAAATCACAGGACTCCACCCATGGCACTACCTGCTAACTAAAGATCACTGCCTTTGTTAGATACAATGAACTTTGAATAAACACTTGCATACCTCTGAAACCAGCCACCTGTACTAGCAGTATAGTCCTGTGTTGCCAACTACCTCATTCACCTAAGGCATTAATGGTTGCCATGGAATCAGAGTGCTTGCAGGCCACTTCTTTGCATCATATTTATTTAAATTAATAAATAAATATAACTACATTCCATTCACAAAAAATGGGCAAATAAAAACTCTATGATGATTGCCACTTTTATCCTATGGGGAAGATTTCCCTGTTTAGCCTCATGCCTGGTAAAATCTTTCAGCTCTGTGAGTGTCCTTTCCAGACTAAATATATATCACCACAAAACAGGTGATCAGTCTCAAAGTCCAGTGAACTCCTAATCTGAATTGAAAGACTTATTTATTTTTATTGAAATATATATGCACAGCTGTGTGACACTATGTCCATGGCAGACTTTGGAGCAGTGTTTCTCAACCTTCTTAATACTCTGACCCTTTGGGCCGGGCGTGGTGGCGCACGCCTTTAATCCCAGCACTCGGGAGGCAGAGGCAGGCGGATTTCTGAGTTCGAGGCCAGCCTGGTCTACAGAGTGAGCTCCAGGACAGCCAGGGCTACACAGAGAAACCCTGTCTCGAAAAACCAAAAAAAAAAAAAAAAAAAAAAAAAAATACTCTGACCCTTTAATATAGCTCTTCAAGCTGTGGTAATCCCAAATCATAAATTATTTATTTTTTGCTATTTCATAACTGTAATTTTGCTACTGTTGTGAATTGTAGTGTAAGTATGTGTGTTTTTAGATGGCCTTAGGCAACCTCTGTGAAAAGGTTCCTTGCTCCCCAAAGGGGTCACAACCCACAGGTTGAGAAACACTTGTCTAGATGGTATCATATCCCCAGGAGCCAGAATTGCAAGTGGTTGTGAGGCCCCAGAAGTTGGTGCTGGGAAATGAACCTATATGCTCTCAAAGAGCATTAATTGCTGAGCCATCTCTCTAGCCCCAATTCTGAATTTAGGGCAAGCAATGATACCCTTCCTTTTCTTGGCATCTCTTCCTATGTATCCTCAGCCAATTATTCTCAGATATTGCCCCGCTCCTTACCAGTTTTCACCCAGTTTCACCTCCTCATCCTCTTGTGGCATGAGTCATTGTCACACCCAGCTACACTTCTTTTAACACCACTGCCAGTCATCATTGTCTCAATAGACCCTTCAGTTTGTTTTCCTGGCATCAATTAAACCAGGTAGATTGTACCTGTGGAATTTCCAAACCTCCATGGTTTGTAAATGACAAAGATAGCAAGCTCTCAGGGTTCAATAACCCCTGACAATTTTCATTAGGCTCAGGTATAGAAGCTGCCTTGCTGATATGTAAAGAAGATGAGTTGTAGTTTATTTATTATATTTAGAAACACACTCAAGTTATGAAGTCATTGTGACAGGCTTTACATATGGATGAGATGAATCTATACATAGATAAGAATGCCTTGTGTCTCTCATCAACAAGGTCTATTTTTACAACATGGAAAATCCAAAACAAGGTTCAAGTAAATAATAATAATAATAATAATAATAATAATAATAATAATAATAATAATAATAACAGAATAGAAGTTAAGTATAATAGTCGAATCCAAAGTCAACTCAAACTGAAATGTTGGAGGATGTGGATTCTCTCTATTCTCAAAGGCTAAGAGGCCACTGAAGATTTTTCTTTACACCTCAGGGAAAACTTGCTTTGTAGCACAGATCCTAACTGCATTCTCTGGTGGTACTTATTCCAACAACTGCAGCCAAAAGCGCAGTTAAGAATCAAGTGCAAAATGTATTTAACTCTGAAGATGGACCAGTTTGTCTTTGACATTTAGCTCCCAGCCCTTCTCTCCAACGTTAAACACTGTGAGTTCTATTGCTATATGCTAACTACATTTGATACTTAACCTTATATAACACAATCACATATTACACAAGACTGTCTCTGAATGTGTTCTGCAATACAGTGCTACAAACATGAATTAACATTAGTTCCTATATCAGCAACTTCTTCTTTGTATTATTAAGTTATATCTTAGTCTCTGCCTGGACTGTCCCATGTCTATCCACTCTCCACCAATAAGTATTCATTTCAGTGTGGGTACTCCATGAGTAATTGCAAATATTTTATGTGATATGTTTAGAAGACACCTCCTTCTATCATACAGAGAAAAAGGAAGGGTGCCTACTCTTCCATATTTTACATTGCTTTTGCACACATAGTCCAGTTAATATACATGAATAAAAGAATGAATGAATCAAGCCAAACAAGCTAAGATGTATGTGTAATTACATGAGTGTATATATGTGTTNTATATATATATATATATATATATATATATATATATATATATATATATGTGTGTGTGTGTGTGTGTGCGTGTATATATATATGTATATATAAGTATGTGTATTTACACACACTCAGCCACATATACGTGCATTTATATGTACATATGTATAAAATCATTTATATGTACATATGTATAAAAATATGTATGTATAGTCCACTAGTCAATTCACTTTGTGTATATATGAAAATAATATGCCATTAAATGTTAAATTCCTCTTCTTAGCTAATATCTTAAAAGAAAATCTATATATCCCATGTGTTATATAATTAAATGATTGGGAAACAGAACACAAACATCATTTATATCACCCTCAATTTGTTATATGCTCTTCAGTATTTGTTTAGAACCTTTAGCATAATTATTTTACGATATTCATGTGTAAACTATAAAAAGCTTTCGGATGATGATAGCCTAGAGTATCCTTTCAAAATTCTTTAATTGTTTTATCACTTGAGGAAATAAAGTAAATACATACTAGATTGTAATACAGACCTTCAAATCATATAACTAAAGAATTCTGTCATTATAATTAAACTACTTCTATTGATAACAGTTGAAGAAATGATCCAAATTGGATTTTACTTCTTATACCATAAAAACACCATGTGTTTGAGCAAACCTTTACTTCCTTGTGTGGAAGTGAAGATTAATCATGCTTTGGAAGTACAGCATTACATGTATTATATAAAGTCTGTACAAGGATTCTCCTTTACTTAATCAAATGATCACACCTCACTATACTATAGTGGACAGGATGGGTCTCTAACCTTCCCCATAGGAAGGTAGAAAGTGACAGGCCTCAGGCTGCATCTGAACCAAGACAATGATTTGCTAAATAAACAACAGATGGACATTTAACTTTCCTGGTTCCCTGTGATTCCTCATCACTGGTGATAAACAAAAAATAAATGTATGCCCTAAGCGCTATGCTTGGAAATTTACTAGATTTGAGATTCTCAAACAACTTCTTGCCTTGAGCCTCTGTTGTCTTCTAATTGAAATATGGGCAGAAATATTTGCAAGTTAAATTACACGCACTGAATGAAGATCCGAGATCTGGGAAAACAACATTGATTTTAAGGTGCTCAGAGACAAAAAACAATATGCATAATTTAATACGGTCATCCAGCCCAAAGCCATGAACACATAGTCACTGCAGGGCCATGGGGTTTGGTTGGAATAACATACATATTAGAAAAACAGTAGCCTTAATGTCATCAGAACTGACATTGGGCGAATTGTACGGCCTTGATCTCATAACACAGCAAAATACCATTGTCCTAAAACTATTTAGGCCGACAAATGAGGTACTGAACTCCGGAGTTGATGCGATAACTGACATCCTCACACTTCTAAGTGAGAATGTAGTTCTGTATCTACTGGTTCTGTGTCAGTGGAGTCAACCAGCCATGAGGCTAGAACTCCTTTTGGAAAACTATATAGAGCCAGGAATGGTAGTTTGTTTATAATCCCAGTCCTTGGCAGGCTGAGGCAGGAGGATAGATGAATCAATGCCAGCCTGGACTACAAAGAAAGATTATTTCAAATATAAGTAGTGAGCCAATGCTAAATATGTAGATACTTTCTCTTGTGTTTTTCTTGATTCCTGGACAATGAAATAAAACAGCAATTTACATAATATTTATATCATATTGATGATGTATAACAGTTTCTCCTGAGACTGAAACAATCTATCATTTAGGAAAGCTTCTTAAACAGAAAAGTAAATAACTCAAACTAGCCCCAGAGTCCCTGAAACTAACGAGACTCACAAGATCCACCTTTACCAGGTTCAACAACAAAACCGGAGTTGACTACCAAACCGAAGGAATCTAAGCTTCAAGAAAATCCTCTACTTGACAGTGAATTCCCACTTATAAGTAAGTAGACACCATGTTTGTCTTTCTGGGTCTGTGTTACTTCACTCAGGATGATCTCTTTGGTTTTTTTTTTTTTTGGTTTTTTTTTGTTCCATCCATTTGCATGCAAATTCCTTGAGGTTATTTAAAAACAAAAACAAAAACAAAAACAAAAAACAAACAAAAAAAACAACGTTTGAGTAGTACTCCATTGTGTAAATGTATCACAATTTCTTTTTTAAATCTGTTCTTCAGTTGAAAGACCTCTGGCATCCTTTGGGTATATACCCAGGAGTTTGGTGTAGCTAGGTCCTTAGGTAGATCAATTCCCAATTTTTGGAGAAACTACCATATTGATTTCCAGAGTAGCTGTATAAGTTTGTACTCCCACCAGCAATGGAGAAGTGTCCCATTTGCTCTGCATCCTCCTCAGTGTGAGCTGTCACTTGTGCTCTTTATCTTAGCCATTCTGACAGGCGTAATGTAGAATCTCAAAAATTGTTTTGATTTGCATTTCCCTGATGGCTAAGAATGTTAAACATTTCTTTAAGTGGATATTAGTTGTAAAAGATAATCATGCTATAATCCACAGACTTAGAGAGGCTAAGTAATAAGGAGGGCTTAAAGGAGAACACAGGGATATCCCTGGGAGGGGGAAATAAAATAGATTTTGCAAGTAGACTGGGGTTGGGGTAGGGATAGGAGGTGACTGGAACTGATAGCATTTCCTGGGCAGGGTGGAAACCCAGTGCAATGGAATCTATGTGGGTGACTCTCCTGAAGACTTCTAGTAATGGCAGATACAGAGGCTGAATTGGCCATCCTTTGTAACCTGGCAGGACCTCAACTAGAGGGATTGAGACACCAGAGTAGCCACAAAAGCTCAGACCTACAGTTGTCCTGCCTTCAAGATGTGCTACAACAGGAGCCTAGTATAATTGTCATCAGAGTGACTTCCTCCAGCAACTGATGGAAGCAGATGCAGAGCCCCACAGCTAAATATTAGGAAGAGCTTTTTGGAGAATCCAGCACAGGAAGAGGGGGGAATGGAATGATCCAGACATGTCAAGGACACCACAGGACATAGTCCACAAAATCAGCTGCCTGGGGCTCAAGTGGGTTCACAGAAATTAGGGAGCCTATACAGGTGTAACCTTGGTCCTCTGCATATATGTTATGGTGCATAGCTTGGTGTTCTTGTGGAATTCCCAACTGTAGGCTTGGGGGCTGTTTCTCACTATTTTGCCTCCCTTGAGGACCCTTCCCCTCCTACTGGGTGGCCTCCTCCAGTCTAGATATGAAAATATGGGCTTGATCTTATTGTAACTCGTTACACCATAGTCTGTTGATGCTCCAGGGAGGCCTGTTTTTTTCTGAGAGGAGGTTGAGGGGGATGGATCTGTAAAAAGGAAGTGGGGTGAAAGTGACTGAGAGAAGTGTTGGAAAACTGCAGTTGGAGTGTAAGACATGATAGAATATTAAATAAATAACAGAGGAGAAGAAAAAGTAGGAGGAAGAAGAAGAAGAAGAGGAAAAGGAGGAGAAGAGAAGAAAAAGAAGGTGAAGGTGGAGGTGAAGGAGGTAATGGTGGTGGTAGTGGTGGTGGTGGTGGTGGTGGTGATGGTGGTGGTGGTGGTGGTAATTATGATGGTGCACAGCCAAGCCAAACATCAAAGAAAAGTCTAGCTGCCTGGAAGAATCAGAAACTAGCTGAACTGCCTCGAAGAGGTTTAGACTGAGACAATACGGAAAGGGTACTATTGAATCTGTTGAGCTACCTGCAGGTTCCCAGATTTGTGAGCTATCATCCATGCTGGGATGGGCCTTGCTGATGCAGGTGTCTATGAATCATTCCTGCTCCTGTAACTGACCCCTCACCTCTATCCCTCTAATTAACCCTAATAAAAATCATTGCTTCACCAAGCTCAACTTTGCTAGTATTATACATTGGTCTGTCATAGGATCCAACCTTGGCTGAGCAGATTTTCGTTGTGTCTCCTAGGAAAAGTTTCATTATATAGCAATTGACTGTGATAATTTATCTGGAGCTAACTTAAAGTACGTAGGAGGATCTATATAGATTATGTACAGATATTATTTATCTTTATTTGAGAGGCATGCAGTTACCAAGGGATGTTGTATTGACATTAAAGAAGTGCTGTTACAATTGTATTTCATTCAAAAAATGAATTTGAATCCTTATTTCAGACTATACAAAAACTATATCCAACCAAGTAGGTACTATGAACAAATTTAGCAGTTACAATCATGAAACTCTTTAGGGAAAACACAGACATACATCTTCATAAACAGAGGACAAGCTATCATTTCTTCAGCATGGTGCCTGAAGTATCCGCCAACAAATATAGAGGACCAGTGGGGGAGGTGAGAGTATTGATATCTTTGGCCTGAAAAAAACCATCATTAAAAAAGTGGAAAGACAAACCCACATCCAGAGAAAATAATTGTAAATGAAATCTGCTAAGGATCTAAAAGCAAGTTTTCTTAGGGAAGACTAACATCTCAAAAACAAACAGACAAACAAACAACAAACAAAAACAAAAACAAGGAAAAATAGGCAAAGAATTAAAAAAGACATCTCTCCAGAGAACATATGCAAATGGACACATACAGAGAGGTTCAAGTAATTAATCCCCAGTGAAAGAACTTTAAGAACTCTAATGAGGAGGTACATCCGACTGACTAGCAAGGCAGTGACCAGACAGACTATGGCAGGAACTGGCAACAAGGCAGAGAAACAGCAAGCAGGGAACACTGGTCCATTATGCAAAATAATATATCACAGAGATTCTAGGAAAAGATATTATCTCTTCCAATGTTTAAAAATAATGTCATTTTGTGATTTTAAAAAAGCCAGTCCTAATTATCTACCGAAGAGAAGTAAAAACATATAGCCAGTGAAAATAGTGGTCAATATTCTTAGTAGCATTATTTAGGATATCTGAGATGTGGTCACAATTTAAAAGTCCACAAACAGAAGACAAGATATGTATGCAACATGCAGTATGCACATAGAATGGAATATTGTTGATCATAGAAAATAAAAAGTACAGAGGCAGGATACAGTGTCAGAACATTCTCTCAGAAACATTAGGCTGGTAACCAAAGAGATGGCTCAGGAGTTAAGAGCAGTAACTGCTTTTGCAAAGCACCTAGATTGGAATCCCAGCACCTATGTGGCAGCCCACAACCAACCTGTAATTACAGCTCCTGCAGATCCGAAGCCCTCTTCAAATCACAGTGTAGGGTCCTATGGATTTCCATTGTCTGGGGAAGGAGGCACAGAGGGCAGGTTGTGACTTACGTTGTCCTACCTCCCTTTCATTGTGAGCAATTGTCCAAAATGAAATCATGGTGTGGTTACATCATGATGTAAGTATAAAAGCTGACTTGTTCATATGCTTTAAGTGGATCAGCTTTAAGAGTCATAAAGTATATCTGCTTAAGATGTAAAGTAAAATGTCTTGGAATGCTTCCACAGTCAGGATTAAGATGCTCCAGAGAGGCTGGCAGCACCTTCCAAACCTTTAAATGTTGACAGCATGGAAGGACAGGTGGGTGGTATCTGAATGTCAAGAATCCTGCTATCATGATGCTCCTATGATGCTATACCTATGCATGTGGATATTCGTATACTTGTGTTTAATGGAAACATTAAAAGCTTTATTTTAAAATAATTCTTCATCCTCTTACAAATGCATCCCCATGAACATTGGCAGACCTCTATTTAAGCATCTACTCTATTCTCGTGAAATGGCCATGAGGTCATTTGTGAGGCAGAGGGAGGCATGTATTTGTCAGAATTATCTTCTCATCTACTTATGGAAAAATAGGGTGATCTTAGGTATGTTCATCAGTTATTTATATAATCTCTGGCCCTCAGCAATAAAACAATCAGAAGTTGTCACATCACACTGTTAACTGTGACACTTTAGAACTCAAAAAGTATGACTCTTGATTTACTTTAACTTATTTTAATTAAATGATGCCCCAAGAGGGATCTCGGAGGCTTTTCTATCCTTGCTAAGGTTAAAGAAGTCCTTGCTCATTTCCTTCTGGACTGAAGTTCACTTCTGAGAATCTACATAGCCAGCTTCAGATATAGGTTTCAAAAGGAATAGCTGGCTATGTCCAAGGGAAATGAGAATCTTGGAAAGGCTTAGCAAAGAAAGTCTTAAAAATATAGAAAGACTGTTAATGATAATACCGTGATTGTTATTATTATTTTTTTTTTGTAAAGAGTCTAGTCAAGACTAGGAAAACAGACAGTGCTTAGGATGAAGAAATCATGTCAGAGGCAGTTTAGTCCATCTCAAGCTTCATGATTCTCATGACAGATGGGAAGAACTGCATTCTAAATATGGTCAGAAAAATGGAAGTTCATTTATCCTTCAAGACTTTTTTTTTTTTTTTTTTAGCGGATGCTAACAAATGATCTAGTGTTTTGTGCCTAAGGATGCCTCTGGAGAGTTTTCCAGGTGTTGAGAAATCACAATACAGCAAACAAAGCAAACCAGAAAAGATGTAAATGACAAGCTGTTTATTAAGACTGAAAGGGAGAGTAAAGGCAATTAGATGTTCTTATTAGCTACAGACAAGAAGAAACAGGGCAGAGAAAACTTCATGCCAGGTGGGAATAGCGCTGGAGAGAGATCCCTACCTAGTAGAGGAGGTATGTGGAGGACTCGAGGCCTCCTGGGACGACTGTAGATGGAGAACATGAGTCTGTGAGCACTCAATCCAAGAAGATGGGAGAGAACAACTCAGATGGGGTTCAAGCTGAGACTGCAATTTCCTGGAGAGTCCAGGTAATAGTGGATGGGGCACATCTGATGACAGTTGCTAATCATGTTTGCTCCTAAACTAAGAATGACTCTCATAAAATCCACAATAAGCATGAAATGCAGTTTCCAAACTAGAGATAGGCCACAGAAGAAGAGAAGAAACTCTTTTAAATATCAATCCAAAGCACCTAAGTATCATTTTAAAATATACTGTGTTATATTTTAAATTCCACTGTTTCTTACAGAGGCAATATAAAAAAATGCACAGCAATTAAGTGCCACAGATGAATGGAAGGTTATTTATTGATGATTTCTCAGGAAAAAGGTACTATATTATGTAATATAAGTGACCCACTATAATGGATTTTGGTATAATAGACTTGATCCCGTTATTAATTCCAATGGCTATAAAACAGTTAAAGGGATTTGGCTATGAATAAAATTAGCTAAGAACAACCATGGACCCAATTGTACTCTTTCTTTAATGCATATTTTATAATCTCTTTTTCATAAAAATGTAATCACTTTACAGTAAAATACAGATAATTTAAAAGAGAAATGAAAGAGCAATTAAGAGATCTATAACTAAGAATGGAAATGTATTGAAATCTATCTGTGAGCGCTTTCCAGGCACAGTCATCCCATCTATGTCAGATCTTCCAAATGGCCAATAAGGAAAGCATGCCTGCTCTTAGAATTCTAAAACTCCGTGACAAAGGACAACCAACTCAACACACAATGTTTCTTCCCTGGCAACCCATAATGAGAAAGCAGAAGATGGATACAAGAGGATGGAAACTCAGGGGCTAAAAGCACTGGCTTCCAGGGAACCTGGATTGGATTTCCTGCACCCACCTTAGAACTCACAAAGGTCTGTAACTCCAGCTCCATGAGACACAACCCTCTACTGGCCTCTAGAGAAAATGCATGGACACTGTGCATATGCCTACATGCAGTCAAAACATTGATGCACATACATTTTTAAAAAATCCTTTTAAAAGTGGAAAAGAAAAGAATTGCTGAAGATGAATACAATAGACCACAATAGAGTGTGCAACCAAAACTACCCCACCCTGAAAGATAGGGTTTAATGCTTGCATGGGTCATATTGGCCTGGAGAAGCTGACTCATGTCTACCCAGGAAGCCACTGGGGAAGAGGCAAGACCACTATAGACATCATGTTGAAGTTTATTATGGAGGGGAAACTTCTGACTTGACACCACTGTCTGCCAGATACCTGCCTCCTTTCAAGAAGCCAGAACTCATACCTTAATAGAAATCATACAAACACTATGATGGAAGTAATGAATTACAAGTGGAAGGGAGGGAATAGAAAGATACAATGTCAGTCAGGACACCAGCATTGGAGAAATGACCATCAGGAGCAGACATAAGCTTAGCCTGCTGTTTCTGATGGCTCACCCTCCTCTTCTCTCATGCATGTGAAGAGAACCCTGCATTCGAGGAAATACTCTGGGCAGTATAAAGGAGCTCTTGTTTCCATATTTTAAACAGATCTCTACTTTAAACCGCATCATTGATCAACTTCTCAAAGAAGTTTGATGTCTGGTTAGGATGGAATGGAATCCAGAGTAGTCTAGCATGTGTTGACACTTTCATGTTGTATTTTCCTCCCATCTTTGTAACATTCAAGGGTCTAAAAGCTTCTTGCGAATCTGAGAATCCATCTCCATGAACTCTGTATAGTCTATCTCACTGTGTGGATCAGCACTCAAGGGTTTCCATCTCCTGTAAGATTCACTACTCTTTGTTCAGTTTCCTGGACTGTATTCTAGGGCACACCAAAATATCCTTGAAGAGGATGTTATCTGTGAAAAGTGCCCAGAGATCTCCTGCAGAATTGGCCCCTTTCCTTTCTCAGATTCTGGCAGAGTTTTACTCGGGCAAACTAGAGAGGCATGGGATAACTTCATTACAAATAAATTGGAGAAGACATGAGAGAGACACATTGCATATAACTAGGCTCATCGGGAATTCATTTGAGTTAGAAAGATAATGTTTATCTGTTAGTGTTCAATGTCTATTTTGGGTCTGGTCTTTACTTATGAAGGAATCAACATGGCAAAAATTCTACATGGTGATTTCCGCCCCAGCCCCCAAAGTTCTTCTAGTTCTCTAAGAAACATTTTGTAGGTTCTGTGGCCACTGAAGAATAACAGAGGCCAGATTCACAGTGGTGATGGCACGCTCACCTTACCTCCTTGGGAAATAATTCCTTTACATCAAGCCTAAGAGACAGTAATTATCAATGTATCCAGACTACATGAGTACCTAAGAGTTCTCCAGAAGCCAGGACCTTTCCATGGCTGAGATGACCTGAACTTCCCAACCATGATACATATTCAATCCCTGGTCGGCAAGGTGGTGTCTTAGCCCCGGGGTTCCATTTATTTTTTTCACATTGAAATGTGCACATTTCCATGGATGCATTTGTGTGTTTGTGTACAAATATGATCTCATAAGAATGTCAACAGGCACAGAATTCCCTCCTACCACAGCATCATTAATAACAGGACTAGTGACATCACATTTGGCTTCAACCTTGTGGCAGGGAAAAACCTAAATACTGCAATATCTGTGTTGAAACTTCACATTGTTCTTAGGGGAGTTAGTCTTTCTGTTCCTATTTTATGTATATGGAGATCAAAGTCTAGTGAAGAAGCTAAGCGTGTAGTCCATAGTGAGATCCTACAAATGCTAAACACTTGGAGCTGGAGAGATGACACAGCTGCTATGGGTGTGCATAGTTCTTATAGAAGACCTGAGTTTCCTTCCCAGCTCCAAGTGACTCAAAACTACACACAACTCCAGCTCTAGGAGATCTAAAGCCCTCTCCTTGCCTCCATGTCCCATGTATATACACACAAAAACACATAATTAAATATAAAATTAACCTTTAAAAGTAGTAAACACTAATGATATCACACTCGAGTTGTCAGTCCCTAATCTAAGTAGGAGAAACTTAATCTATTAGCAAATTACCAGTAATTAGATAATTACTATACTTATTCAGGTTGTAGATGCTTATTCCAATTACAATATAAGATCTGTTCTAATTCTTTAACTTGGTATATTAACAGAATCAACATTTCAGACACAGTAGATGAGATCCTAAACTGAGTGTAACACGACCATGTGCCTCCAGGCCCAGCAGATTAATTTTGATTCTCTGTTGACTTTCTCAGGTATTGGGTAAGGTTCCTGTGACTTTAATAGATCCCATCCCCTAAGGGAAGACTCAAAATTTGCTCACAGCCTGTAATTTTCCCCTGTGACTATCTGACCTGTAAATTTTCATGAGAAGCTGGAACACATGTAAGCCCACATTTCAAGGTCATGGCAATTTTTATTCTTTGATCAACAGAAACTTGTCGAACAGGAGAGCAAAATAAGACTCTGCTCTGTACTTGACAGAATAAAGGTCTTAGGAGTCAATGAAGCTAATAATACCACCAGCACTTTGTAAGAAACCATGTAGAGTTTGGTGGAGAATGCCCACATTACTTTTATCCATTTGTATGATGTCAGACAAATATATTTGGGGGAAACTATCAAATGTGTAAAATCAAAATGCATGATACTGGCACCAAGCTAGAAAAGATACTAAAGTTATGTTAATTAGTTAATTGCATATTTAATAAGAAATGTACAAAGGTTCTGTGCTATGTTTAAATAACATAGCCATGAGTCACTGTGTTTTTAGTAAACATAAGAGTGCTATCTATATCGCTATGAAATTATGCTTGATTTGCTTAAGATGTAGTCAATACTTGCACACTTTTTTAACAGGAAGGGATTGGCAGTCTATTGGGGACCCTTCTCTTTCATGTCCAGGCTGTTACTCTTGGTCACAGAAAGACAGACACAGCTTTGCTGAAAAGTCAGCATATTTATAACTGGAATTACCTCCCTCCCTCCCAATGCCACACTGCTCCAACCCCTTCCCACTTACCAGGTACTCATATAGAGAAAATAAATGAGGATTCTCTCTAAGGGCACCAGGTTTGCCACACTTGTCACACCACACATGCAGCCTATTCTCATGTCACTTAAATGCTTTAAAGTCACTACACACCAAACTCTATTTTTAAGTGGTCTTTTTTTTATGAACATGAAAGAAATTGTTGCAGAAAATGATCTATTCTAGAAATCCCATCAGCCTTCAGCCAGGCCAATCTGGAAGGGTCCCTCTGTACTCATCTAACAGGTCTCCAAAATTGAAAAAAATAAAAAACAAAAACAAAAACACACACAACCTATTAAAGATGCTTTAACAAAGACATCTGCTTCAAAAAAGACACCAATGAACACATAATGATGCTTTTGTGGTCACCTTTGTGGAAGGAAATCAAGATGTTTGTTATTGCACCTGGAGGCTCTCCTACATAAAAGTAGATTTGGGGAAACTCAGATTTTTGGAAAAGCCAGAGTTAAAAGTCAGAAAGCTTACACGTTTATCAAAAGAGCATTTTACCAACACTAGCTAAGCTGTCATAAGGGTGACTCTGTAGAAATCTCCCCTGAAAGATGTTGTCCTTTGTGATTAATAGCCAGGAAGCTGCCATGTTTGTTTGTCAGTGTGCGATGTGTGCCTTGCTTCATAGTATGGAGAGGATCCCCACATGTGAGACATCTGCACTGTATTCTCTTACTCTATTAGTAAGCTCCACTCTATCAAGGTGATTTATATCTCATTCAGTGGGAATTCTGTGCACTGCAGATTAGAAAGATTGACTGGTTTGTATAGAGTTTCAGCACTTTCTCAGCATGTTGGGGAAAGAACTTGAGAGTTAGAACTTTTGTCAGAATTCTACAATTTCTATGAAACAAAAGGAAAGAGTATATATAGGACACTGTTATATTTATTTTGAAAATCTGGTCCTGATGTCCCAGAAAGAAATTTGGATCTCAGGGCTTTCAGGCCTAGAGCTGAAAACTGTACTGTATGAGTTCTTGGCTTGTCCTATGAAGATATGTCATATTTGTCAAGAAATAACACCTCCATGAAATTAGTGAATAAAGACACATGGATGGGATGGTGCCAGGAGAGGTACCCTGGCCCTGTGTTTGCTGTATCTATTAGCTAGCAAGGTTAACCCACTGTTGCCACTTTAGCTTTGATGCAACACCTGGGAGAGCTCTTAGCAATGTGATTAATGGAAACAGCAAACAGAAGGTCATGAGATTGAGGTCATTATACATAAGGGACCTATATATACTTGCTCCCCCCTCTCTCTCTCACACACACACATACACCTTGGGGGCACTGTCCCAGGGTCCACAGTCTTACTCTTTGTTATTGAACAGCCTCTACCAACACAGCCTCCAGCTTATTTCTACTTCTGTAGGTTACTCATCTAAGCATCTTGACAGGTTCCTCATCCCCTTTGCCATCTGTTCCCCCAGATCCTAAATCCATCTTCCATTGCTAAAGGTATTACTCATGCATCAGCTCTCCACAAACATTTGTTTCTGAGAAGCTGTCATTAACACACAGATATGCTTTGCTCTGTCGTCAATTCAGAGCACAGTGTAGATTTTTGATCAGGGCTCTTGTTCATCATTTTTATTGGCATACATTGTTTTCATTGATTTTGCCAATTTTTCTTCTCACTATCTTTTATTTCACAGGTGTAGAACATACTTTACTCATCTCTGCGTTGGAAATGAGTGGTTAAAAACCACTTGGTTCTTGGGAAACAATCATGTCCTGACATGTTTAAGGTCATATTTAAGGGAATAATCTAAGACTAAGTGGTTTTAATTAGAGTAGATACAGCACTGTGCACACAGGTGCTAGCTAAGTGTCTGGCTCAGTATCTCTTGGCAAGGGCTGTGAGATCTTGAACATATAGCAGTGGTTCAGTTACTATGGGAGAGGTAGCAATTTGGGGATCACAGTCCCTCAGTCAACAGGGTATTGACACTTACAGGTACATTCCAGTAACCTCAAGAATCAGGAGGAAGAGACAAGTTGATCACAAGTTCAAAGATGAATTTGTGCTTTCATTCAAGCATACTTTAAAACACACACACACACACACACACACACACACACACACACACACACACACAGAGAGAGAGAGAGAGAGAGAGAGAGAGAGAGAGAGAGAGAGAGAGAGAGAGAGAGATTAGTTTATAAAGTAGGGATTTATATATGGCTTTATTGACCAGTCTTGTTTTTACTTGATCCTCCTTCCCTGACCTATTCTAATCATTAAGGGAGAAGGAAAATATGTAAGTGGGGACATTAGGGTTAATTATGAAACAAGAGTAAACTTTGTGCAAGAGGGTTCCTGAACACTGAAAACTGCTAATCTGTCAAAAGTTGAGCACTGTAACTTAATTCTAATTAAGGATTTAATTCTTCATACACCTATGCTTTGTACTTACTCTAATGAAGTATGTTTTAGGAATACAGTTGGTTTCACTTTAGACAAGCTCATAGTTGGTACCTGGTTTTATCCAGAGTACACATCTGCTTGTTCCCTTGTGCAGTGTTGTTTGGTGGTCTCAGAAGTTTAACATTTCACTTTTTGTATAATAATCCCATCTGTTCTTTGTGCAGCTGGGAACCTGTCCATACTCTGACCAAGGCCAGCTCCAGCCCAGTGCTAAGAACCAATAGTCAGAGCCTGGACCTGTTTTCTTGGGAAAATGACAGGTTTCTTCTTTTCTGCTGGGTTTGCAAGAATTGAATATTGGGTTAGCTGCCACTGGACAGAATGGGGTGATATGATGCTAAGAACAGAAGCTACATTCATAGACAAAAGCCATACAAGGCAGCTGCTGCAGCTTTTAGGACCTGTGAGGCATCCACCCCTCCTCTGCTCAAAATGTTATGTGAGCCAAACTATTTGCTTAATTTGAAGTGTTTGGGACTGTGTTTCATCAGACAATAAACTGTCCTAACAAGACAAACTATGATATGAGAAAGTCTTATAAGTTCCCACCTTTGACATGCTCCAAACCTATATTAAGTCAATGATTGATGGACATATTGTCTTATTTGGATACTTCCAGAGAAAAGATTCTATGAAAAACTTGCAGATTACATTTATTTTGGCACAAAGCAGTGAACCTTGAGTTCACAATTCCCTTCAAGGGATGAATTGACTTATGTTTATACTTATATGTTTATATTACCTTATGGTGATAAAAATGTGGTCAAGAAATTTATGTAACATAAAACGTCACACTCAAGCAACTCTTGTCATATATAGAGCAGATATAAGAGAGACATCTGAAGAATGGCACAAAAATAGTAACGGGAGTATGAGGTGTTGGGAGTATGAGGTGTTTGTTGGCCATGTAGCTACTTTAATTCAATTCAACTAATTTTTTACTTGTTGAGACCATTGAGATCTCAAACATCATTTTTATTTGACCATTAGATTCAGAAGCATTAAGTGCTGGGAGATGTTTTATCTCTCAAATAAAGGGAAACTAAAAAAAAAAAAAAAAAAAAACTTTGACAATTGAATATTAATTAAAATGCCTAGCAATAGTATGAGTACTATACAAGAAGAAATAATCTTTGTGTAATGGCACACAATTTCCTCAAAATAGGAAAATAACACTCTGTGGGCAGTAGTTCAAAAGTGGAGTAGAGGTCCTACTTACAAGCCAATACATTTTAAGTTTATAAAGAACTCAAATGAAAAATGCATTAACCTACAAATCTGCATCTCGGCCAGAGCAGAATTAAAGAAGAGACTGGAAAGCTTGCAAAGGACCAAGGGAGCAGACTGCTCTTTGTGGGTTCTGTGCGCACCATGCCTCTCCATGCTTGCTATTTTAATTAACCAAGGGTCAATCAATAGTAGCTATTGAATTAACTGTCTTTCCTTTGAGGTGGCTGAGACTTTTGAGGCATTTATTCAATCAGTTGTGAATTAGCCAACGAGGAACAGTTTAGTGGCGTGCTTGTGCTTTGGTGGCCACAGTAATGTGTTTGTCTTCTTTAATAATGTCAGCTATCTATTATGGTAGATGGAAGAGGCAGTGCAATTTCTTAGCAGGAAATTTGGAATTACTTCTGGGTTATTTAGCGGAGTGTGGAAGCAGCACTTAAAAATGTGGTGTCTTTGGAAGGCTCAGAAATAGCAAAGTCTTATTTTAAGCTAGTTTGCTTTACTTGGAGAATGACTCCTATATTCTAGCTAAATCTGTAATACAGCTTTATCTCAAAGGAATCTATAATGTTAGTTAACTAAGAGAAATGTATTGCTAATGGGTGAGGATGAGCTCGCCATTGTTAAGAAAATGGATCAAATTGCAATTCTATAGAACATGCAAATAAATTGACTTTTCTAGTTCTTTCATCTCATAGGTTTCAATTATATTCACCCCTCCTCATTTCATCCCACATTCAACCTCTCTTTTCTACTCATCCAACTTTGTCTCCTCTTTTATTTTGCCCATCAAGTTTCATCTGTGCTGTCCAAATATTCATGGTGTGTGGTCGTCTCCTGGAGTGTGGTTGGTCTACCAGTGACAATAATCTTAGGGAAAACTGATTCTCCCTCAGCCAGCAGCTATCAACTCTCAATAACTTCTTGACTAGGGCATTGGATCTGGTATCTATTTATCTCTTCATGCACAAATAAATTTAATTACCTAGGGCTGAATGGAAATGTTAAAGAAACACTAGATGTGCATGTGCATCTGGGTATATGACTGGAACTAAACACTCTAGGAGTTGAAAGGAGATCCTATTATCATTGGTGTTCTGCATTCTTCTGGTTTATCTTCTAAGTGCCACATTCAGTACTCACAGGTTTGGCAATGTCAGACACTCACAGTTGGACCACTTACAGATGAATGAGAAGATAGTTCTGCCTACTGGGAAGACCAACGATCAGGCTCAGAGAATGCTTTCAATATTACAGAATGAAACTGAGCCAGCAATACAAATTAACAAGGACTTTTTAGATCTTTTTAAGATAAAAAAAAGAAAGACAATGTGTTATTTGGAACCAATTCTTCCAGTAGCATAAGAGCTAATTATTGGGCAATATTCAATTGGATCTGATAAGGTGGTGAGAACAGAAAATGCCTCTTCATGCAGATGTCTGTTTCCCTTGGCCAAACTCAATAGATCTTATCTTTTGTAAAGCTAGGGGATTTCGGTCTTCAATCAGACTAAGGAAAGCGTGTTTCCTCCTCTCTCAGTTCACTTAATAATCTCTGTTCCTGAGAGTTCTTCGTACTCTGACAAGACTAGATCACCTAAGTGAAGAGGGTGTTTTGAGAAATGCACAAGACAAAATAGCAACAGCTGTGAGACTACACTAAGAGTTGTTACATTCAGAATCCTTGCAGATGCTCTGAAGAGTAAGTTAAGAACCAGAACAAAGCTGCATCAGTGAGTAGCCAGAATGTGTGGGACCATGAAAGGTTTGGTTCCCAGTTGAGCTAAGGTTTGAAACCCTGGAGACCCTGAAGGGATGGTAGGTGCTTTGCCTGTTCCTGGGCACAAGGACTCTGTCACTAGTCACAGCCTTCCATAGATTTATGGGCATCAATCACATAAGAGCAAGGCCCCAAGCCCCTCTATATGTAGAGGACATGACTTGCAGTCACATAGGCTTAAGACAGATCTCCATTTTAATGAGGTACCTAAAGGTCTGGAGGGTTTAGTCAATAAGCCATCCTTCTCAGAAATTCCTCCCTGCAAAAGGTATTCAACCTCAGGCCCATCCTGAGAAGTGAGTATGGTTCTAAGCATCTAGTGTCTGCCATGACAAAAAAAAAATGCCTTAAAACATGGACTGTCTATTTTCATAGGGATTCATGGTAGGAAGCCATGGAGTCATGGTGCAGAGCCATGGAGAAAGACTTTGCCTTATAGAGCAGCGCTCTACTCTCCTTTAGAAGGCCTTTCTGTACTCCCAGCCATGGGAGTCACCAAGGCCAAGCCCAAGGCCAAGCCAAGGGCTGACAAGCCAAGAACTATACCCCTGCCACCTGTGGGACCAGCCAGAGCTCCTCCTTACCCACACTCCAGCCTCTGACTAGACATAGCCTGTGTGCCCCCACTCCTTTCTCAGTTCTTCTATGGCTCCTGGTGGTGCCTGGGTGTCCAAGAACCTGAGAACCACATGGCCCCAATGTTGTCGAAGGCCCAGGGACCCTCAAGATAGCTCTGGCTGTCCTGTGCCACAGAGGGGGCTTTCTCACCCAGGGTGCAGTGTCCTGCAGGTTCCCTACAGCCCAACACCTGCCCTGCAACAGCACAACAGCTCCCTGAGCAACTGAGCTCTGTGGCAAAGTGGATTTGGGCCCCATAACCCTCCAACTTGCACCTAATGTGGGGACAAACACACGACCCTGAGATTAAGAGTCCTGCTTTACCAACTGTGCTAGTAGGGCCCTGGGTTCAATTATTGCTAGAGTAAGACAGGCTGAAAATCTTTTGAACCTTGATGTTTTGGACCTAGACACACATTCACTTGCATTTGAAATAGAAATGAAGATCTGTTTATGTCCAATTCTGCCATTCTGCATTTGAGCTATGACTCATTTGTTCTTTCAGTTCAGTTGTGCTCACAAATTGGACTTCATTATCCAGTTGGGATATTTTAACTCCAGAAAGCTCTTCATTTTGTAAACTATTTCAGAATGACCATTGGTGCATTTTTCAACCTCTCACACAGACACAGTGTCATTATGGGATGCCAAATTTGCACAATCTATGCTTTCCAGTATTAAGTAATTTTCTTTCCATCTATGCTAAACCTTGAAACATTTGGCTCTGTCTGAAGAGTAATTTAGGATGTTATATCTGGATTGGCGTCACTTGTGCCATGTGTTGAGGCTACCATTGTTGCTATATGCATCACCATATTCAAGACAGACCCAAGAGCAAAGAATGACCCAGCCCAAAGTGTCTTCAGCATGAAAGTTGACACACTTGACTCAGCCTGGTTGCTTATGGATTCTGAGGTACATCTCTGAACTCGCATGCAGTTCCATGACTTTTCTTATAATTTACTTTTGTGAAGCCCTTCCCCTAGTTATTAGCCATTCTGTGATTTTTTTCATACTGACTCTAAAATTATGAACAAACATGTCTCACTGGGCAGACCCACTCATGTTAATTATTTAAAGCTGTTGTAAATAAAAATAATTAAAATTTGCCAACACTTACTGCTTTTCAAGTGAGTTGTCAAATAAAAATGATGTTTGAAATCACAATGATCTGAACAAGTAAAAAGAAAATTGGATTGAATTAAATTAAATTGACTACATGGCTACCAGAAAGTAACTGTGTGATGGTGCTATGATGGAGAAAAACAAGAAATAGATTGAATGATTCCTGATGTTTTACAGAAATGTTTACTAGATGATCAAAAGCAGAAAATATCTAATATTCTCACAGATGTCTTGGATGTTGTGAAAGAGCTGAATTCTCTACATACATGTAAGTGTTGTCCATAACTTTGCTCTCCTATTATGAAGACATAGAAAGATCTATAAAGATGTCCAGTGATTGCCTTCTATAATGCAGGAAAGCAGAGCCATTCCTGCAGCATGGGCAACCTCTTAGTGTTCAAAATGAAAAAAGAGAGGGCATGACATTGGCGGGGATAGATGGATGTATTAGTTGGAATCTGGGGAGGTTCAGAGGGGAATATGAGCAAGGGTATATTTCATTTTTATACATGTATGAAATTCTTTAAAAATGAATAAAAAAAAAAAAAAGAAAAGATTTGCAGTGTGTCTGAAGACATAGGATCATTGCCCCAAGTGTCAGAAAGCACAATGTTCAACATTCTATATCAGTGCAATCCTGAGTAATCACTTATTTTATGAACACACGAGGGGTTGAGAATCCCATTAAAACTAACAAATAAACACAAATCAGAAATGAATAAAACTAATTATAATTATGAAGCAATGCACAGATATTTGGCAGTCCTTGGGAGGGAGGTGGGGTTTCTGCATAGAAAAGGGAAAAGCATACTGTAAAACATGTGTGTGGTCATGTTCAAAGGCGATGTCCAGCTAAGCCAGAGGGAAAAAGAAAGAATGCTTTGCAGAGAAGCAAACCAACAGGATTCTCAGAGGTCTACAGCAGCTCAATTTGATTTAACAAAAGGAAACTCAACCTGGGCTCCTCCCTGGCAAGCTCTTATCTAGGATGACAACTCCTCTAGCATTCTGGCTTCATCTGATGCTCTCTGGGTCTTTGAACTGAGAATTTCGCGCATACAGAAGATGGAAGGTCAGCATACCACATTGTTCCTTTGATCTGCAGTAGCAGCCAGTGAACGTGTCTCAAAAGGCTAAATTCTAGCCTTTGAATCACAGCATGTGGCAGTGAAATTAGAGCCAGCTTGGCTCTGCACTTATTAAACTAAATTATCATCAAGAGTAAATGGTAAGAAGAAAAAAGTAGTTCATTGGACCTGAAATTCTATTTATCCCTCCAATAGGTTTGTCCAATGACAGCATTATGGAATCAAACTTTAAAAACTCAGCGAGATGCTGTCTGCTTCTGCATATCACACAAGTTCACTACTCTTCAAGAGCCCTCATGGCTTCCTGATAAACTTTCATGTTGTACTTTACTCCCCTTTACCTTTGAATTTTACTTAAACAAAAGCAATTACAGATTAGATCTGTATCTGGATGGAGGAAGCTGTGAAGTACTAGTTGTCATGACCACATGAAGCTGGATCTGGATACCCCCACCTCTTTCCTAGGGAAGGCTAACTGATGATGGAATTGATGGAGAAAAGGCATAATCATTTTTTGAGGCTCCTTAAAAACGAGAAAAGAGAATCCTGTGGATACAGTCATCAAACCATATGGCCCAGTAAAAGTTGAACAACCAACGAACACAAGCACTCATTGCATTCGTTTAAAATCTCGTGTCTCTAGCTCCATATGTAGCAGAAGATAGCCTAGTCGGCCATCTTGGGGAGGAGAGGCCCCTTGGTACTGCAATCTTTATATGCCCCAATACAGGGGAACGCCAGGGCCAAGAAGTGGGAGTGGGTGGGCAGGGGAACAGGGAGGGGACTTTCAGGATAGCGTTTGAGATGTAAATTAAGAGAATATCTAATAAAAAAATTGAAAAAAAACCTCACGTGAGCAGAGGTGACATTCTCAATAATGTCCTATATCAAGGACAGGTTTCTATCCTAAGGAGCATACTCTCTACTCACAAAACACATGCACCTTGGAGCTATGTCCTCCTTGTCTTGTCTTCTACCTTAGTGGCTCCATTTCAAAAAAGAAACAAGTTGAAGATTATATTCCTTGTCCTCCTTGAATCAGGCTCCAGCTATACTGTTTCTGTCTTTGTTATGTCTATAGTTATGTCTTTGTATCCATGATATTAAAACTGCATTTCATTTTTTTTCAGTGCAATGAATTCTGAAAGACCCTGTATACTGCAGGCAGGGATTCAAAGGAAAGATAAGTGGTAACTCTATACCCAAGTGGGTTTCAGCTGTCCTTCAAACAGTTGAGTAAGGAAAGATTGAGTGGAAAGGGGGAGAACGGATGTAGGTAAATGGACTTCAGAGATGTCAGCAGGGGACAATTGAGGTGCACATCCTAGTAGCACCTGTGAGAAGGAGACTACTATTCATAATAAAAATGTCCCGCTATCTGTCACCAAACGAAATGCACTGTACATCTTTGTTTAGAATCACAGAATACAGAGGAAAGGGTAATGTTATTCGTGCTTTAGGAAAACACTTCAATACTGAAAACCAATTCTTTACAGAAAGCATCTACGTCTTTAGGGGGGTGGTTTACTGAGTTTCAGAAAGCCAATAATGTGTAAACAAACAGAATTTCTATACCCCCGGTGCAGGACCAAGTTAAGGACACTTGGCAATCACAATCTCTGGTCAGTCATGTTCAGCAACAGATACACCTCAAGAATGTGTATGCAAGCAAATACTCATTCTCCTGAAGAACTAGGTTGGATCCTTATACCCATCACCAGACAAGAGCTGGGGCTCGTGTGGTTTGTGGGTTTGGCTTACCTACCTGTTTTTCAGGCAAAAAGGTTTTTTTGTTGTTTTATTTCTAAATCTCCTACTGAAGCCCCAAGCATAGCACTGAACCTGTTGCGTGTGACACAAGGGTGGCATCTAGGTTTAGCCAGGGTCCCAAGAAGCCTACAAGCCCAGCACTGAAGCATCTGTGGAGAAGACACAGGTTCTCATATGATCCTCTGTAGATCTCTGAAAGCATGCAGACTGCCCTGGGGTACAGGAGGCAGGGATTGATCTTCCAGAGCCTCCTTAAAGTTACCATACAGAGCATGAGCAGCCATGAAAACAGATTTATTCACATGGGTTGGTAACCCCTTATTTACTGGAGACAGAGCTTTCTTTTTCCCCCATGGAAATTTCAGTATCTGCACTTGCCCCATTATCAGTGTTTCTTCACTCTCCTGAGTTGTAGTGGATGGCCAGCAGGGATCCAAAAATATTAAGTGGAAAATTCCAGAAATATGTAAATTCATCTGGTTTGAAGAACTTACTACAGTACACTGTTATAGTCACTGTCTTTCATTGTTAGCTATTGCAATTTTATTAAATAACTTATAAAGTAATCTTTATCCTATGAAATGTCCAAAATTCTAGGAATCTACTCTATGAGTCCTAGAGAGCATCCTTGGGTACAGGACATTCTGTTTAGGAAACACAATAAACTCTTATTAATTAACTACTCCTGTCTTGGTTACTAACTCAGCTTGGTATAATAATAAATGGCAAGAACTCTCTTAGCACTATTAGATGCCACAATAGTAAATGAGATGTAAGGCTGACCCCTGAAAGGACAACAGGGTTGCAGACATGGAAACATTACTGAAGTTAGCAAATATGAAAAGTTCTGAGAAAGCAGAAATGGTAAGCCAAGAGACACTAGATAGGAGTCCGCAGCAATGACCTTACCATATAGGGACATACTATACAGTGTGAGACAGGAAATATAACCAGAGGACTCTTACTAGCACAGACCCTCAGCATTAAAATATTCCTGGTGCCCACTAAAGAACTCCTCAGCTTGTAAGTCACCTACCTAACTATGCATGGCTTAATACTCTGGCTCACATGCATTTTCTTTTAGTAAATGAGTGATCCTACATGAGTACCATGTATGTACAGGGGCAGAAATTTGGCAGGACGATTATTGCCCCTCCTTTATTTGCTCAAAATTGAGAGTGACTGCTACCTATTGGAAAGAGGCAGGGATTGGTGTCTTGAGGCAGAACAGATAAAAAGACAAGGGATGTTGGGTAAATATGGTGGAGCAGGAACCACTAATCTGAGAGCGATTTTGTTCACAAATACACTAAGGCCTTCCAGAGTATTTTCATTATATACCAAGTACATAGGCACCCTGCTTCCAAACATTCTAGTCAAGTCCAAGGATTTCTTTCTTCCTCAAAGCATTCAGAGCCACTGAGAAAGTTATTGACTATTGTGGGATGGGTATAAGATGTATGCTTTAATTACCATACACAAATCTGTGCTTTGAAGAAGAGACTAAAGTCTAAAGGAATTCAAAAGTTTCAAGACAGAAACCCATTTTCAGGGGCCAATTTTCTTCCTATCCAATAAACACTGGGGACTATTCAGGAGCCAGAGTAATTAGGTATCTGCCAGATCAGATACCTCATAGTCAAGTCAGAGTCATCTGGACTGTCTGGGGAGGTTTGCTTTCCCTCGAAAAACAAGCAAGCAAACAGACAACAACAACAACACACATACACACACAGGAAAAAACATGAAAAGTTCCCTTCATCCCTACCCTTTCAGTCTGATAGGTATGAGCTCTGCCCAAGATGTTGGGTCCTCATTTCCTTCAGAGAAGGATGCTACTGATAGGGTGAATGATGATCTTCTGGGCATTATGGAGCAGTAAAATTCGAATCCTCTGTGCTGCATGCTGAACACCGTGCTAAGTGTGTTAAGTACTGTATCTAATGCATCAAGCATGGTGATTGGTCCTGAGGAGTTCAAGATACCATGTTAGGAGAGACAGCCACACAGACAAGTTTATCAGACAATGAGTGCCTGGGGGAAAAGGGACTCCTGAGGCCTACAGTATTTGTACCAAGTACCAAAGAAAAAGGAGGGTAGCCATGACCAGCAGGACAAGAAAGGTTTGTCAGAGGATGTAGTTGTGAGATCCTCAGAAGTAGGATAAGCAGGTTATGTTCAAGTCACTTGCAGTCACTGTATAGTGTTTGCATATAATCTACATAGGTCTTCATGGATGGATGACCTACGATATCATTACAGAGGAAGTGCTGAGCAAGTGGTTGTGGTGCTAATGTAATGGCATCAATAGAAAAGTCACTTTGTACTTGGTGTAGATGCAGCCATTTACTTTATTCTCATCCCAATCCTTGATGGACTAAGTCCTTGGATGTAGAGCCCAAGGCATGGAGGTCAGCCTGAAGATGGCTCTATCTGTCTTTGTTCCTTTGTTCTTTCCCTTTATTGTCAAAGGGAAAGAGTCAGAGACTTTTTCCTGGCTTGTTTCAAAGACCATGACAATACTTAGAATCCTTCAAAACCTTTTTGATATGTCTAAGCTTACACACACACACACACACACACACACACACACACACACACACACCCCTTTAGCAGTATCTGAAATAGCCTATACCACCTCCATATTCTTGTCCTCTAAGAATCATACACAGTTGTTCCATGTTGTGGCATCATCTGAATTATTTAAGCATAGTTACTTCACTTATTGTATAAACAATGCACACGTCTTTGTCTAATTTGAACACTAAGCATTCTGGAAGGTATTAGATGGTTGTGCTTAGGAAGCAAGAAGTATACAGAACTTGAGAGTCCTTGGTGTTTCAATTGAAGCTCAAAAGCAGAGCAATATAATCAATAACAATGGGTGTGGTTAAATGTAATTTGAGAATAAAGGGATTCATAAACAAACTCTTTAGTAATGCCAGTAGTGACATTTAGTGTGTCCTTGGCTCCCACAGTCCTGACAGCAGGTATAGTCCATGCTCAGTCAGTTCCCACTGCTTGTGTGCTGTGCCTTCGGGTCCCTATCCCCTCTCCTCTCCTTTAGATACTTTACCACACAGAATTGTTGACAGTGGTCTCTCAAATGAAAGTGACATCCTATTGGCAAAGTGACATCTGAAAGTTCATTGGGTCCTATATTGAGTAAGTAAGCACAAAGTCGTGTTGAGGATGAGAAAGGCTGCACAACAAGTAGATGACAGGACTTGTTTATTTTTAAGTGACTCATACTTATGTTAACTAGGCCTACAGACTTTTAGTTTAGTGGTGACCACCAATGAGGCAAGCTGTCTTGATATTCTATTACTACGCATTCACTGGTGATAGCAGTGTTTCACTAAGTGGCTCAGATCCCCTGTGGTTATGAGAAGGGTCAGGCACAGGCCTGGTGAATATTGATGCTTCATGATTTCCTTTGTCTCAGGAAAGCTTTTAGGGGGAACAATCCCTCCATTCTATCATCCAAAAGACAGATATCCAAAATAACTCAGCTGTCATATGCATCCCAGTGGCCTCTGTTCTTACTAAACCAGATATATCTTTGTTTACATTCCTAATTTAGATATCCATTTAAATAAAATAGCTGGGAACTTCACATGCATCCAATTTTGCTTGAGATAGCCCTACAGTAGAAATATAAATCTCTTATCCAGGATAGGCTTCCCTTTTTTGAAGAGGAGAGGGAATAATCCTGGAGGGATTTGAAAACGTGGGACTGGGAGGAGAGGAGTGCAGAGGGGCTGCAATTGAAAATAAAGAGGATAGATAGATAGATAGATAGATAGATAGATAGATAGATAGATGATAGAAAGACAGACAGAGAGACAGATGGATGGACAGGTAGATAGATGATATATCAATCAGTAGATAGATGATAGATAGATGGTAGAGCTAGATGATAGAAAGATAGATGATACACAATAGATAGATAGATAGATAGATAGATAGATAGATAGATAGATAGATAGATAGAAGATAGGTAGATAGATAGATGATAGATAGATAGATAGATAGATAGATAGATAGATAGATAGAGAAATAAAAATCTGTGTTCTCTAAAATCCTACTTTCACTTGTTAATTCTGGTTGTTTTATTAAGTGGAAAGGCAAAGACGATTGCATTTCCACGAGAGAGCTGGCCTGTCTTAGGCAGACTATTATGGAAGGAAATGCTATATGTAAGCAAAAGAGCTTCTTCACTAGCAGAAGAAATAATGTATTCCCTTAGTGTCCCTAGAGATGAGATACCAGTGCATCCCACCCCAGATACACACAGCTACCCTAAACTGGATAGCCTCAAGTCAATTATACCAAAAAGCTTAGCATCAACCTAGAGCACATAACTATTCTTTCCCAATTATCTTCTAGATAGATGTGCAAAATGAACAGTTGTCAGAATGTATTGTTCAAAGAGAAAGGTTTCTATGTGTTTGCTATGGAGACGTTTATGTCCATCCGCCGATGGTTGAATGCACAGATGCAGAATCCAGCCATCCAGACTGCCAAGTATTACAACTGAAAATCCGTAGCTGTGGAAATTCTGCCTAATTTAGTCTGACAGAGGTGTTGATTTGTTTGAAAGAGACATTCTAAAAGACCCGCTGACTCCTTTCCTTAATTACATTTTTGCAAGCCAGAACAACAAAAGCAAGTGAGCAGCAGAGGCTTGCAGGTACTCCGTGTGGTGTTTTCCATATGATGGTAAACAGTTCCGTCTCAAAGCACAGCACTGTGAGATCCCCAGTGGGAAATAAGAGCTGCTATGCACCTCTCTCCTTTGTCCATCCCTCAACACCCAAGGGCCGGATTGTCCAGCAGCCTGGGTACCAGGCACATTCTACCAGTGAGTGTATAATAACACGCTGTGTGTATGAACTGAGAAAGATTCAAGCTACAAATTAGATGTGGATGGCTTTGTAGGGAAAATATAAACTATTTGATTACTATGTTTTTCTAATAATATGTGGAAATATCTGTTACATAACACTAGTTACATAAATGAATAACATAAAGAGAATTCAATAAACAATAACATTAAATTATGTTTCCTTTTCATCCTTTTAATTTGGCTATTAGAAAATTAAATATGTGCCTTGTTTTGGTGGCTCTCACAACATAAATGGCAGACGTTGAATGATGGTTTTAATAAATTGATAAATTTTAAGTTAAAATATATGAATTTTAAGAAATGATAAGCTTAAGGGATGTTGCTAATTGGTATTTCTGGTGTCTTAAAACAGAATGATAGATCAAACTTTTTAGCTTTCATTTCATACAGAAGAGGACTTGGTGGTTTGTCAGTGTGAAATACCATTCTACTAATGTTGTTTAGCAAAGAAGAAATAGGAGCTAGACAAACAGGTCCCTCACAGACAGATGAGCAGATAGGAAAATGGGACACAGATAATGAAAATGGCACACATCTAGCCTTTTCTTCAATCTCCTGGACTAAGACAAAGTTCTGGTGAGATTTGTTTCCCAGGAGCAGGGTATCCTCCCCCATGCCACTTCCTGGTCCTGGTTTAGGTTGCTTAGATATGTACAAGGCTGGTCTTGAATGTGTTTATCTGAAGCTGTGGGCATATCAGCTCCCTTTCTTTGTTTAAACTGACCAACCAAAAATTAGATGGAGGACAATCTGCCGGAAGCCACAAAAAATCCTTAAAAGACCCTGGCACTCCAGCAGATTTGGATTTTGGTGCCTTCTCTGCTATGCAGGGAGATTTTCTTTCTCTGATAACTTTTAGTCACCCACCCACCTGCATACCCTTCCAGTGTGTGTGTGTGTGTGTGTGTGTGTGTGTGTGTGTGTGTGTGTGTGTTTCCTCACTTCTAATAAAATGTGTTATCTGATGCTGCTGGTTGTTTCTGAGATTTTTCCTACCCTTAATATTTTAATTATGGAGAAAATTAATCTGACTAAGGCTCCAAGATGATAACCCTTCCATACTGTGCTTCCTGGTCCCTTGTGATTGGGACAGAAGGTGCACTTCTGTCTGGGGGTCCATTATAAGTGAATCACTGAGCTACAGGGCTCCCTGTTGGAGTAGCTCTGGGGATGCATCAAGAAATGCTTATTCTCAGAGTGATGAGTGAAGGTGCAAACTCATCCAGCTGCCTCAGAAGCACTGAGATAAGGTGCATCAGATCTGACTGAGGTCTGTAGTGGCTTTACTGCCCTGATGGTGCAAGAGAGATACAGTGCTCAAGAGGAGACAAAACAAGATGTTAAGAACTGTGGAGTGACACCTCTTCTGCCCAGAGTCCATCTGGCTGCCTGTGTGAAGTATAAGCAGTCTGGGACAAGCACCTTATGAAAAAAAATTAAAGCAGATGGACTGCATAAAATGTTGAAATATGGACTGGAGAGTTAGCTAAGCAGTGAAGAGCACTGACTGCTCTTCCAGAAGTCCCAAGTTCAAATCCCAGCATCCACATGGTGTCTCACAACCATCTATAACAGGATCTAATGCCTCTTCTGGTGTGTCTGAAGAGATTAAAAGTGTCTTTGAAAAAAAATTATAGGAAAAAATCTTTGAAAAAATTTTGAAAAAAAGGTGTTGAAATATTCAACATTTCCAAGCTTCATTCAGATTATGTAGAATTAGTAGAGTTTACAATACAATTTGATACAGAAAAGATATGTGATTATGTCATATGCAATAGGGTGAGATCTGAAATCAGTCACAGAAATAAAGATACAAGAACAAATTAATTTTAATGAACTTAGAGAGAGATGAAATCCATCATTGTAACAGACTGCTGGCACATTCTTCATTGCTGTGCGGCTCCAATTGTTCTGAAAGCACATATATGATCTCTCTCCTGGGATTCCTAACAGTTGTTGCTGTAGCCTTCCATCTGCATTCCGTTGTGAGCTGTAAACATCCAGTGGGGGCATGGCTTTGATAAGGACTGTATGATGAGGTGGACTAGCTACAACAGGAGCTTGTTGGAATTCCAGGAGAGATGCAGTCACAGGGTCCCAAAGCCAAGCCACTCTAGGTATATGGTGTCTTAATGCTGAACTGGAAATGAGTTCTAATAGTGCCACTATGGCTTGACACTAACCTAACATACAAAATTTGAGAGTGTTTTCCCCCCAAAGAATTCAGAGTCACATAGAATCAATAAAACTGTACAAAAGAATCCAGTGATCTCCCTACAGAAGTCCCTTTAAATCTCATGTATTAGGGGTGCATAAGAAATATTTCTTCTTATGTTTCTCCCCTTATGGCAGATGAGAGTAACACCAATTGCAGGTTCTGGTTTCACCATGTCTTTTGCCTTAGTTTTCTGTCCTTGGCATTTGCATCTGGATTTTCTGTATCTAAACCTTGGACGAAGATCTTGGTGAATAGACTGTGACTTGGTCTGTGACAGGATAGCTCTTTTACTCAGAAGACCGTCAGTCCTGTCAACCCTGATCAAACAGCTCACAGGCTGAAGGACTATGGGTTTGAGGATGATTATAATCATAGAGAGAAGCAGAGATGACTCTGACTGTGCTAAACAGTATTTGCTCTGTCTTTTGTGGACCAGTTAAAAAACAAAAGCCCACATCTTTCATATCTCTGTGACAGGACCTCATTGCGTAGCCCAGGTTGGCCTTGTAGCCCAGGTTGGCCTTGAGACCCTGAATATTCTCCTGCTTTATTCTCCAGATTGCTGAGATTTAGAAACTTCTATCTGTTGACCTAGTTTCGAGCTCAAAGTTATGCATGGCATTCCCTTGTCTCTGAATTCTTATGTATTATTTCGATAAATAGACGCAAACATGCACATCCACCTGAATGTTTTATCAACAATAAAATAAAGTGCACATAGTCAAAATTGAGTCCCAGGTGGCAGGTCTTTTTTGTATAAACAGAGTTAACTACTCAACAGCCATCAAAGACTTAATCACTTAAAATACAACCTGTTTTAGGAGTACCTCCATTTAGAGATCATATGTGCATTTTATTAAGCTATTATTTTGATAATGCAAAACATGTCTGGTCTGTCAGCATGACTTTTAACTTATAATTCCCCAGTGTCACCTAGATTTCCCCAGGGTGCTGTCATCTTCCTGAGATGTTTTCCACTGGATCAAAGCCCAAGATGAAATTTCAATTACATTAATAAAATGAACTATTCATATGGAACTAATCTTCCTATAAAAATCTCTTCAAATAAAACATCAGTTTTGAAAGGCAGATAAACCCAATTTATTGACTTGGTTGCGAATTTTCCCAGGATTTATGCTAATGACAGCCTTGTACTTATATCATATGCAATAATGAATAATTGAGTGGGAAAAGTCTGCTCAATAAATTGTACTCACACAATGATGTGGCTGTAAATGCTGGTCCACTAATTACCTGCGGTACACACTATGGAATAATAGTTCTGATGAATCCTCATCTCTGTGGTCTCACTCAAAGTAAACAATACAGGAAGCATCATCTATAAACAGAAAGTAAGTCTCTACATTGACATTGCTATCCAAACAAGGATGCTCATACAAAGGAACCACCTCATGCATGGTGAAGCTTTACAGCTGTAGAAATCTGTGCATGAGACACTCTGCTTCACTGAGCAAAACTTATGCTACCCAGAGCTTAATTACATCCTATATAGCATGCTAATAGCCCATATGGTGATGCCTGAGAATGTCCTAATTGAAAGTCACTTAACATTTACTAAGACAATTTGAGTCCAACCAGTACTCCCTGACATTCCTGGCTAGAAGGGACACACTTGCTTTCACGGAAAGTAAATTACAATGCTACCTACGTTCTGATGACTCTTTCTAATTTGCTTATTTTCAGCTTTGAACACCTGTCTCAGATTTCATTTAATTATAATGAATCTATAATTAAGAATCTGCTAGGATTTCCATGGAATATTCAGTTTTGAGGAAATTGCATTAACATATTACCACATTCCAACAGTCTATAAATTGAAACTTCTGTGAACAGAGAACTGACTGAACTTCATCAGCTTTTTAAGAATTCCAGCATCCATGGCTCTTGTCCTCCCACCTTGCCTGTGTACTATACCTTGCTAGCTGGCTCTTTGTTAAAAGCATCTGCCTTCAAACACTCCTTTCTCTGACATCCCTTCCCCAACCCCAGTTTCTGTCTCTTTTATCCAAACTTCCTCCCCCAGCATCACTTCCATCCCAAACCTTGTCTCCCTTATTTCTAATGTTACCAAGTATACCCCTAGACCGCCTACTTATTCTAACAATAATTTCTATCATTTATTCTCAGAACTCACCTTTCATCTCATCCTTGGTAAAAACCCTCTTCTCTTCCTTCTAAGGCTTAATGAAGAAGCAACTAATTACTGGCCTCCCTACTTCCCTCTTGGTCTGCTGCAAACCCTTCCTTCATATGGGACAGAATGACTTTGCTGAGCCTCAGGGAGTTTAATGCTGCTTTCTTCCATAGTGTCCCCCCATCCCTGTGAGATTTACTTTGTCTCTGGACCACCATGTATCACTCATTCCTTGACCCCTTGCAAAGTACTCTATCTTTCTGTCATGACACTACACAGCTCAACTCTTCTTAACTCTCCTTAACTCTCCCTATTTATTTCAACTGTTTCTTCTTTCTGCCAAGATCTTCTCAGGCTCTTAACACTCAGGAATCTGACTTAATGTCACCCCTGCCTACGAGCTTTCTGTGGTGATTTTAGATCCATACCATTCCACTCTAGGACTAGTGTGCCTTGTCATTATCCTGTGGTCCCTAGTGTGAGCCTCAGGCATCCCAGCTTATTGAACCACACACCATCTTATTGAACGCAGGGAATTATATTCTCTTTTGTTGTTGTTGTTGTTGTTGTTGTTGTTGTTGTTGTTGTATTCACACCCATGTAGAATAATGACAGCTCATAATAAAAGCTGAATAAAATATAAAATAAACAGACATAAAGATTGTATGAACTAAGTGTCCTAGCACTTGATAGGTTTGAACAATGTCTTAGCTGCATTCTGTAGTCCTTAGAACCACTTGCATGTACTTACAGACAGCATATTTTTATTTTGATAAGTGTCTGGCCATATTAATGTTAGAAGTCTAGAAGACTGAATTTACTGGGACATCATACCTCTTTTTATTGGAGTAAGGACACCCAATGATATTTGCACAATGACCGCACTGTCTAACAACACACTTCTCACAAAGTATCTGTCAGCATCTCATGACTATGGAATAAGTTTTTCCAGAACTGACCATTGGTCAATTTTGTTTTAAAGAGGAACTGTGAATTATGTATGAAAATTATGAATTTAGCAAATGTTATCATGTGAAAATCTACCTTTACTGACCCATTAACAACTTTAAGGTTTTATCTCTTAAAAAAAAAAAAAAAAAAAAAAAAAAAAAAAAAAAGAAAATATTGTAATCTATCTCATGGGTTTAGTCCCTTATGTGACTTGACTTCAGTTCTCACGGTCCTAATGACTGTTGATGGTGACATTTGATGACTGTTGATGGTGACATTTGATGAAGCTTTTCAATTTTCTGTGCTTGTTATCCCTATTTTAAGAGGAGAGTCACTTCTACTCCTTCTTTGGACTCCAGATATCTTACAGTTTCCTTTCCACAAAATCTTGTAATAGAGCTGAGTCAAAATCACTAGGGATCAACAAAACCAAACGAAGCCTGGATGGCTCTGATGGGAAGCCACCTCTGAAGAATGAGGTGTCCAGGGCTGGTGAGATGGCTCAGTGGGTAAGAGCACCCGACTGCTCTTCCGAAGGTGATAAGTTCAAATCCCAGCATCCACATGGTGTCTCACAACCATCCGTAACGAGATCTGGAGCCCTCTTCTGGAGTGCCTGAAGACAGCTACAGTGTACTTACATATAATAAATAAAATAAATTAAAAAGAAAAAGTTAAGAATGAGGTGTCCAGCTCTGCTTGGCTCATACCAACCAGCAAGCCTCCGTGTCTCCATTCAGGCTTTGTTACCACCCTAATGAGAGGCTACCTGGCTCTTATCAGCTGCAGGATGCCCAGTTTCTAATAATATATTGATTCCTCTGACTGCTTTAGCACGAGCCTCTTTCTATAAACTCTGGGGTGGGTGCAAGCCGGCATCTGGATATTATAAAAAGGATTACATCATTAGGGCTACAAAGAGTGCCTGGCCAGTAAGTTTTTCTTGAGGATCAGGAGTTTTCAAAATTACTTGACAGAAAAGAGCTGCTTAATTCTCTTTTGTATTTAAAATTCAATGCCTAGGAATTCACATTCCAGTCACATTGAGATGAGTCTGAAAATTCCTCCCGATTCTGCTCTGTTTTGTGTTTGTTCATATATAATAATTATTTTAAAGCACACAGTCTCACGATGAATAGACATGCACACCAGTAAAAATGCTAATTGGGGTAAAATAACTAGGAGCTATTAAGTACTCCTTTCATGCATGCCTAATCGAAATTTCCAAATTGTTTCCACTGTGGAGAAGTTCACTGTATTAAGGAAACCCACTTCCTGCCTCTCCATCTCTAAAGTTCTTTGTACTCTGAGTTTTTTCTCAGAGATAGTCTATATAAACACACTCCACACTGGGCACTACTGCCCTCTCTAAACATCTCTGCCCACTGGCTCTGAAGGCAGTGTGGTATATGGTCAGGACCTAAATTTTCCATGCATTAAGAAAGTCACTAGCTCCAAAGCATAGAGACTGGTCAGGATAAGTAGGTGATAGCATTTCAGATAAATCTCACCATTCAGAGGAAAAGGCATTTATGGAGACATGCACATTGATACATAGATTTGTTTTCACAAAACCTTGTGAAAATTAAAGTTGGAAATAAAAAGCTATGAAAGATACCGTTGTTAGCTTTTACTCCTCCAGAACTAGCCTGGGAAGTGGTTGGATGTGGCATTCGGGTTCCTCTATCTACCTCCTTCTGGGATTATCAACATCATGAAAGCTAACCTATGTGACACACATAAGAGTCTTGGAACTGCCCTGACAGTGGTTGGAACGGGATTCAAATACTATAAGGAAAGGACTGGAAGTCCCCTGTGATCTGCTATTAACATCAATTAGTTTGAAGTGTGGAGAGTGGAGATTTACTTTGGTCTCTGCTCTGCAGACTAGAGAACATAGCACTCGGGGTGCACTTATTACTCTGTCTTTTTCTGCTTATGATTTTCTTTCAAAATGAGCCCATGAAAAATTAAAATCTCTGCCAGCAAAGGATATGCATGGAATAGCAATGCATCTGCTCTTGAAAGTTCCTGAATATATATATATATATATATATATATATATATATATATATATATATATATATATTCAGAATACAGTTCTCAGATCTGAAGTGACACACATAAAAATTAAGATCGGCGTCATTTCCAGAGAAGAGGTGACACACACCTGCTGTGTGTCAAGAAAGGCTACCGCTATCGTCCCTTATCTAGAAGAAAACCCCTGTAGTGCAACTTGTACCACCAATATTAAGGAACTATCAAAACATTGAAAATGTGCTCAGTACTCAATTGGGAGAAGTTTCCAAAATTCAGTCAAGTGTCTCACATTCAACTTTCAGTCTTCCACATTTATTGAAAGCTCCGTCAATTCTCATACCTCTATAATGCTCTTACAACACCCAGAGTATATCATCCTGAAAGGAGTCTGTATATGAGGAATCCAGTGCTGCCTGCTGGAGGGCAGTTCCACCATCCCTTGTTTTCTATGAGGCAATATCTGAAGGTTACCCAAGTGCAAACAAATTCATGCATGTTCTCAAGATGGCATGCAGTGCTCTGAGATCCCCAGAGAGCCAGGTTTGGGGTTGTTTCCCTCTCCTGCAATAGCCAATACTATTCTCCAGGGAAAACTGGATGGTTTTCTGAACTCTTCATTCTAATAACTTGGTTTGATTTTTGTAAGCTATGTGTATGTATGTGTGTCTGTGTGTGGTTATGTGTACATGCATGCAGATGCCTGCAAAAGTCAGAAGAGGATATTGAAGCCAGTAGAACTAGGGTTACAGATGGCTTTGAGCCCCCTGACATGAGTGATAGGGACTGAAATCCAGCCCTCTAGAAGGGCTTCTTAACCACTGAGCTACCTGTCCAGCGCCAGTTTGACTCTTAATTATAAATCATAATACTATTCCTGGATTATTAAAAAAAAATTGTTTAAACATGAAATTATCTCTTCCACCTACATTTCATGAATGCAATCATTTTAAAGTGCTTCTCTGAATTTCCTTAATCATGGCATATTTGCAAACTATAAGATTTTGCTTATCATTTCAAATCCAGACCTGCACTTCTCTCTTGCACTTATTTATTTTTTATCTTTTATTCTTTGTTTATTTTTGAAGCAAAATTCTTCTAAGATAAGAAATATTTTTTAAGAGCAAGCTAGGAAAAGTATGAATGTTCCCAAGGGTCTGAGATTTCAAGTGCTTCAAGGAAATGGAGATTCAAGGACCCTGAACACTACAGATTGATGGCTATGTTTCAAGAGGAAACAGAAATAGCACTTAGGCATTGACAGTGGCTGCCGTCTGGAATGGATTCTACTTCTAATTTCCCATTGCATCCAAGGTAGAAAGTACATCTCCTTCATTAATGGCAGCACAGAGCCCAGTATCCATCTAGCAGACAAATGCAGAAGTGCGTTTGTGGAGAAAACAAAAGGAATCCCATTCCATCCAAGGTGTATGAACAGGGTTTCAGTGTTTTCCCTTACATAAACTGATTTATAATGTGAAAAAAAGTGAATCTGAATGACTGGGAAGATTATGCAATGCTTTATGGTCATTTTAGTTAAATCACTTAATTAAATCAACCCACAATCGAAAAGATTTAGAATTTGATAAGTATGTATCTAGACTTTCTAATAATTTTAAAATGCCTTCCCACTGAAGGAGGGGGAGTGTATCAAATGGCCAATTTCTTCTTCCATATCTGCCTTAATGTTTTAGAATAATAGCTATAATTTATCACAACTTTTAATGGAGGATGCCTTATCTACCCTGGAGTTCAAACCTTGTAAAACCTGTGGATATCACCCACATTTGTCATGATCATCTGTTTTTACTTTTCTTGTTTTTGATTTCTGATTTCTGTGTGTAGAATTATCTAAATATCAGTGCAATTTTATTTATCACATCTAAGCACCATTTAAAGAAATTAATGATATGCAAATTTTTATGCCATATTCAATACAGCAAATATTACTCTTTACTGATTATTGATGCTGTCTTTTTTTTTTTCTGCTGTAACAAAACCTGTCATTCACATTCAGAATTATTTTCTGTGAATGACTTTTTCCACATACCTAACTTTGGTAATTTCTTGAGTTCTTACCAATCTGATCAATTTAGTGACACCTTGTCAAAAATAAGATGGTCCCTTCAGCAAACCCTTGCTATACTATGCATTAGTGTCTGAGTTCGGTGACTGATTATGGGATGGATAGGGGACCAGGGGAGGGGGAGGATAGAGGGAACTTTCAGGATAGTATTTGAAATGTAAATTAAGAAAATAGCTAATAAAAAGTATTAAAAAAATAAAATGGTCTCATTGTAGGATAATGGTGGCTGTGAGGAACAACTTCAAATGAAACAAATCCTACTAGGCATCATTTTTTTTTTTTTTTTTTTTTTGCATTGCTCTACCTGGATATGTGTGCAATGTCTAGTAGCTCAGGTGGGTCCTTTAAAGGATGAGACCAAGCAAATTTCTCTATGATTGGATGATTCATGGCTTACACTGAGAGAAAACACAGCCTGAAACTTTCATCATAAATTTCAAACGTACTAAATTAAAACATCCTTAGGTCATCTAGCCTGGAACATCACAGCAGAGCAGCACAGTAGTGTCTCTTGTCTCTGCAGTGGCTGTCACAGCCAGGAATTGTTGATCATAGCTCCTACATCGTGTTCTAGGCAATTCCATGGCTATATCCGAGATAAACCAAATTTGAAACTCAAAATGTACTTTCTGCCAGTCTATATCACTCTGTCACCAAACCATGTAGAGAAAAAAAATCAAGTCACAGAATTATAACTAGGGGGAAACCTGCTTTGAACTGCTCTTCACATGACCAGTGTTCCATTCATGTCTACATGCCTACCTGTGACTTGCTGCTGTGTTCTTATGAGCTGCCATCTTCTAAGGACTCCTCCAGGCATCTCCACCTTATGGATTCTCCAGTTATCTGCTGGAAACCCTTTTATCTACTTGTTCCTGGTGTGGCTTCGGTCTAGCCAGGGTGAGCATTGATATTAATCCAATGCAATCTATCAATGGTACACACATACAAGGAAACCCAAGATGTACTCTGGATCCCAAGGAGTTACCAGAAGCTTTCTAAACTTGCAGTACTAGGAGTGGGCTTCCATGTGTCCTCACTGTGACACAATAGGCTAAACTGCTCTTACAGACTCCTTCGAGGCACTCACTGTGGGTCTCTTCCAGGCAGACTTAAAGGTCATACTTACTACATAACCTTCAGAGACTTCTACGGTTCTGAGAGTCTCTTTAATAAACTGTTGCGATGCTGGGTGGTGGTGGTGCATGCCTTTAATCCCAGCACTTGGTAGGCAGAGGCAGATGGATTTCTGAGTTCGAGGCCAGCCTGGTCTACAGAGTGAGTTCCAGGACAGCCAGGGCTATACAGAGAAACCCTGTCTCAACTCCACCCCCAAATAGTAATAATAATAAAAATAAACTTGTGATGTTTACATAGGCTTGTCCTAGGGAGTGGCACTATTAGAAGGTGTGGCCTTATACGTGGAAGTGTGTCACTGTGGATATGGGCTTGGACATCTTCTGATGTCTGCCTGAAGGTGCCCAATCTGTTCCTGGCTTCCTTTGGATGAAGATGTAGAACTCTCAGCTCCTCCTGCACCATGCCTGCCTCGATGCACCTTGATGACAATGGATTGAACCTCTCAATCTGAGGCTGGATAGCCTCAATAAATGTTTTCATTTATAAGACTTGCCTAGGTCATGGTGTCTGTTCAGAGCAGTAAAACTCTAAGACAACTGTCAAGTCCAAGAATGGCACAGGGACACATGGAGGTGTAGTGATACCAATATTCCTTCCTTCCTTCCTTCCTTCCTTCCTTCCTTCCTTCCTTCCTTCCTTCCTTCCTTCCTTCCTTCCTTCCTTCCTTCCTTTCTCTCTCCCTCTCTTTCTTTCTTTCTCTCTTTTTTCTTTTTATGGGATATTTTCTTTATTTACATTTCAAATGTTATCCCCTTTCCCAGTTTCCCCCCTCCAAGAAATCCCCCATCCTATCCTCCCTCCCCCTAATTCTATGAGGGTGTTCCTCTAATCCCACACCCACTTCTACCTCCCCATCCTCGATTCCCCTACACTGGTGCATCTACCAAGCCTTCATAGGACCAAGGAACTTTCCTTCCATTGAAAGTTCACAAGGCCACCATCTGCATCTGTAGGATGTATACTCCTTGGTTGATAGCTTACTTCCTGGGAGCTCTGGTGTGTGTAGGGGGTCTGGTTGGTTGATATTGTTATTCTTCCTATGGGTTTGCAAACCTCTTCAACTCCTTCAGGTCTTTCTCTAACTCCTTTATTGGGGACACCATGCTCAGTCCAATGATTGGCTGTCAGCATACACAAGTGTATTTGTAAGGCACTGACAGGGCCTCTCAGGAGACAGCTATATCAGGCTCCTGTCAGCACGCTCTTCTTGGCATCCACAATAGTGTCTTGGTTTGGTAACTGTATATGGGATGAATCCCCAGGTGGAACAGTCTCTGGATGGCCTTTCCTCCAGTCTCTACTCTACAATTTATGTCCATATTTGCTTCTGCGAGTATTTTGTTTACCTTCTGAGAAGGATCTAAGCACCCATACTTTAGTCTTCCTTCTTCTTGAGCTTCATGTGGTCTGTGAATTGTATCTTTAGTGTTTGGAGCTTTTGGGCTACTATCCACTTATTAGTGAGCATACTGTGTGCGTTCTTTTGTGATTGGGTTACTTCCCTCAGGATGATATTTTCTAGTCCCATCCATTTGCCTAAGAATTTCATGAATTCATTATTTTTAATTGCTGAGTAGTACTCCATTGTATAAATATACCATGTTTTTGTATCCATTCCTCTGTTGAAAGACATCTGGGTTCTTTCCAACTTCTGGCTATTATAAATAAGGTTGCTATGTACATAGTGGAGCATATGACTTTATTACATGTTGGAGCATCTTCTGGGTATATTCCTAGGAGTGGTATATCTGGGTTCTCAGGTAATACTATGTCCAATTTTATGAGGTATGGCCAAACTGATTTCCAGAGTGGTTGTGCCAGCTTGTAATCCCACCAGCAATGGAGGAGAGTTCCTCTTTCTCCATATTCTCACCAGCATCTGCTGTCACCTGAGTTTTTGATTTTACCCATTCTGACTGATGTGAGGTAGAATTTCAGGATTGTTTTGATTTGCATTTCCATGATGACTAAGGATGTTGAAATTTTCTTTAGGTGCTTCTTGGCCATTTGATATTCCTCAGTTGAAATTTCTTTGTTTAGCTCTGTGCCCCATTTTTTAAATAGGGTTATTTGATTTTCTAGAGTCTAACTTCTTGAGTTCTTTGTATATATTGAATATTAGCCCTCTATTAGATGTAGGATAGATCTTTTCCTAATCTGTTGGTTGCCTTTTTTGTCCTATTGACAGTGTCCTTTGCCATAAAGAAGCTTTGCAATTTTATGAGGTCCCTCTTGTCAATTCTTGATCTTAGAGTATAAGATATTGGTGTTCTGTTCAGGAAATTTTCTCTTGTGCCCCTGTGTTCAAAGTTCTTTGCCACTTTCTCCTCTACAAGGTTCAGTGTCTCTGGTTTTATGTGGAGGTCCTTGATCCACTTGGACTTGAGCTTTGTACAAGGAGATAAGAATGGATTGATTTGCATTTTTCTATATGCTGATAAAACATTGAATCAGCAATATTTGTTGAAAATAGTTCCCCCCTACACACACACTGGATGGTTTTAGCTCCTTTATTAAATATCAAGTGGTCCTAGGTGTATAGGTTTATTTCTGGGTCTTCAATTCTATTCCATTGATCTTCCTGCCTCTCTATGTACCAATACCATGCTTTTTTATTTATTTATTTATTTATTTATTTATTTATTTATTTATTTATTTATTATCAATTTTGCTCTGTAATACAGCTAGCTTGAGGACAGAGATGGTGATTCCCCCCAGATGTTTTTATTGTTTAGAATAGTTTTCACTATCCTGGGTTTTTGTTATCCCAAATGAATTTGCAAATTGCTCTTTCTAACTCTATGAAGAATTGATTTGGGAATTTTGATGGGGATTGCATGAATCTGTAGATTGCTTTTAGCAAGATGGCTATTTTTACTATATTAATCCTTCCAATCTATGAGCATGGGAGATCTTTCTATTTTCTAAGATCTGCTTTGATTTCTTTCTTCAGAGACTTGTTGTTCTTCTCATACATATCTTTTAATTGCTTGGTTAGAGTCACACCAAGGTACGTAATATTTGTGACTATTGTGAAGTGTGTAATGTCTCTAACTTCTTTCTCAGCTTTTTTTTAACCTTTTAGAAGAGGAAGGCTACTGATCTGTTTGAGTTAATGTTATATCCAGCCACTATGCTAAAGGTGTTTATCAGCTTTAGGAGTTCGCTGGTGGATTTTTGGGGTCACTGAAGTATATGATCATATCATCTGCAAATATTGCTATTTTGACTACTTCCTTTCCAATTTGTATCCCTTTGACCTCCTTTTGTTGTCTAATTGCTGTAGCTAGAACTTCAAGTACTATATTGAATAGATAGAGAGAGAGTAGGAAGCCTTGTCTAGTCCCTGATGTTAGTGAGATTTCTTCAAGTTTCTCTCCATTTAGTTTGATGTTGGCTACTGGTTTGCTATATATTGCTTTTACTATGTTTAAATAGGCACCTTGACTGCCTGACCTTTCCAAGACTTTTAACATGAAGGGATGCTGAATTTTGTCAAGTGCTTTTTCACCATCTAATGAAATTATTATGTGTTTCTTTTTCTTTGAGTTTGTTTATGAAATGGATTACATTGATGGATTTCTGTATATTGAACCATTCCTGCATCCCTGAGATGATGACGCCCACTTGGTTGTGGTGAATGATCATTTCGATGTGTTCTTTCATTCCATTGGCAATAATTTTATTGAGTATTTTTGCATCAATGCTCGTAAGAGATATTGGTCTAAAGTTGTCTTTCTTTGTTTGGTCTTGTGTTGTTTAGTTATCAGAGTAATGGAAGCTTCATAGAATGAATTGGGTAGTCTGTTTCTATTTTGTTGAATATTTTGAAGAGTATTGGTATTAGGTCTTCTTTAAAAGTCTGATAGAATTCTACACTAAACCCATCTGGTCCTGGTTGTTGTTGTTGTTGTTGTTGTTGTTTGGGGGGGACTTTTAACGACTGATTCTATTTTTTAGAGGTGATGGGACAGTATAGATGGTTTATCTGATCCTGTTTTAAGTTTGGCACCTGGTATGTGTCTAGAAAATTGTCCATCTCATCCTAATTTTCCAATTGTGTTAGGCATAAGCTTTTGTAGTAGGATCTGATTAGTTTTTTAATTTCCATTGTTTCTATTGTTCTGTCTCCCTTTTCATTTCTGATTTTATTGATTTGGATACAGTCTGGCTAAGGGTTTATCTATCTTGTTGATTTTCTAAAAAAAAAAAAAAAAAAAAAAAAAAAAAAAAAAAAAAAAAAAAAAAAAAAAAAAAAAAAAAAAAAAAAAAAAAAAAAAAAAAAAAAAAAAAAAACCAAACCAAAAAACAGCTCCTTGTTTTGTTGATTCTTTGTGTAGTCCTTTTTCTTTATATTTGGTTGATTTCAGCCCTGAGTATTATTATTTCCTGCTATCTACTCCTCTTGGGTGTATTTGCTTCTTTTTGTTCTAGAGCTTTCATTTGTGCTGTCAAGCTATTAGGGTAAGCTCTCTCTAATTTATTTTTGGAGGCACTTAGAACTATGACTTTTCCTCTTAGCACTGCTTTCATTGTGTCCCATAAGTTTTGGTAAGATGTGTCTTCATTGCCATTAAATTCTAAAATGCCTTTAATTTCTTTCTTTATTTCTTCCTTGGCCATGTTGTCATTGAGTAGAGCAACATTCATCTTCAATATATATATATATATGTGTGTGTGTGTGTGTGTGTGTGTGTGTGTGTGTGTGTGTGTGTGTGTTTTCTGTTATTTTTGTTTGAATTTAAGACCAGCCTTAGTCCATGGTGATCTGATAGGGTACATTGGATTATTTCAATCCTCTTGTATATGTTAAGTCCTGTTTTGTGACCAATTATATGGTTAATTTTGGAGAAAGTACCATGAGGTGCTGAGAAGTAGGTATATTCTTTGCTTTAGGATGAAATGTTCTCTACATATCTGTTAGATCCATTTGATTCATAACTTCTGTTAGTTTCACTGTGTCTCTCTTTAGTTCCTGTTTTCATGATCTGTCCATTGCTGAGAGTGGGGTATTGATGTCTCCCATTATTATTGTGGGGTGCGATGTGTGCTTTGAACTTTAGTAAAGTTTCTTTTTGAGAGTTTATCTTGGTAGATTTTTCCTTTGACCAGTATGAAGTGTACTTCCTTATCTTTGTTGTTGTTGTTGTTGTTGTTTGTTTTTTGTTAAATTTTGGTTGAAACTTGATTTTATTTGATATTAGAATGGCTACTCCATCTTGTTTCTTGAGACCATTTGCTTTGAAAATTGTTTTCCAACCTTTTACTCTGAGGGAGTTTCTGTCTTTACCACTGAGGTATGTTTCCTGTATACATAAAATGCTGGGTCCTATTTATGTATCCAGTCTGTTAGTCTACGTATTTTTATTGGGGAATTGAATCCATTGATGTTGAGAGATATAAAAGAAAAGTGATTGTTACTTCCTGTTATTTTTGTTGTTAGAGGTAGAATTATGTTTGTATGGCTTTCTTCTCTTTGGGTTTGTTGAAAGATTGTTTTCTTGCTTTTTTCTAGGGTGTAACTTCCCTCCTTGTGTTGGTGTTTTCCATGTATTATCCTTTTTAGGGCTGGAGTTGTGGAATGATATTTTTGATAAATTTGGTTTTGTCAAGGAATATCTTGGTTTCTCCATCTACAGTAATTGAGTTTTGCTGGGTATAGTAGCCTAGTCTGGCATTTATGGTCTCTTAGGGTCTGTATGACATCTGCCCAGGATCTTCTGGCTTTCATAGTCTCTGGTGAGAAGTCTGGTATAATTCTGATAGGTCTGCCTTTATATGTTACTTGACCTGTTTCCCTGACTACTTTTGATATTCTTTCTTTGTTTAGTGCATTTGGTGTTTTGATTTGGTTTATTATATGACAGGAGGAATTTATTTTCTGGTCCAGTCCATAGAGTTCTGTAGGCTTTGTGGATGTTCATGGGCATCTCTTTTTAAAGTAAGACACATTTTCTATAATTTTACCTAAGATATTTACTAGTCCTTTATGTTGGGAATTTTCACTTTCTTCTATACCTATGATTCTTAAGCTTGGTCTTCTCATTGTGTTCTGGATTTCCTGGACATTTTGGGTTAGGAGGGTTTTGCATCTTGCATTTTCTTTGACTGTTGTGTCCGTGTTTTCTATGGTATAATCTGTTGCTGAGTTTCTCTCTTCCATCTCTTGTATTCTGTTGGTGATGCTCACATCTATGACTCCTGATCTCTTTCCTAGCGTTTCTAACACTTCGGTTGTCTCTCTTTGTGATTTATTAATTTTTTCTTTTTCCATTTTTAGATCTTTGATTTTTTTTTCCATTTCCTTTGCCTGTTTGATTGTGTTTTCCTCTAATTCTTTTAGGGACTTTTGTGTTTCCTCTATAAGTATTTTTACCTATTTACCTATGTTCTCCTGTATTTCTTTAAGGGAGTTATTTATGTCCTTCTTAAAGTCCTATATCATTGTCATGAGAAATGATTCTAGATCTGAATTTTGCTTTTCAGGTGTGATAATATATCTGGGACTTGCTGTGGTGGGAGAATTGGGTTCTGATGATGCAGAGTCACTATGTTTTTTTTGTTGCTTATATTCTTACACTTGCCTCCCAACATCTGATTATCTCTAGTGTTACCTGCCCTTGCTATATCCAACTGCAGCCTGTCCTTCCTGTAATCCTGGTTGTGTCAGAACTTCTTAGAGTCCAACCTTCTCTGTGATCTTCTGATTCCAGGATCCTGTGATGCTAAGATCTTGGGTGTGTCAGAGTTTCTAGGAGTCAAGCTGCCTCTGGGACCCTGAGATCCTGGTGTGACCAAGTACTTTGGATCCTGTGATCTTGTGATTCTGTGATCCTGGGCATGTTAGAGCACCTGGGAGTGGAGCTTCCTCTCCTTCCCTTCCACTCTTAACACCTCTTTACATTGATACCAGGACTCTTGACCTCCTTACATTGATACCAGGACTCTTGACCTCCTTACATTGATACCAGGACTTCTTACTTCCTTTTAGCTGACTCTGTGCTGGCTCCTAGAAGAATCTGTCTTTCTAACCTCTGACCTTGGCTCCCTGTATTCCCACTCCTAGATTGCATGCCGTATTCCCTTTTGTCTATGTGGCTTCCATTCGGACCTGTGTCTTCTGCATTTCTTCCTCTCAGCTCTTTTTCTCATTGTTTACTGATTTATTTTTCCTTCTGTAATTTTCAAGGTATCTATTTCTTTTTTTCTTATTTTATTATGATACATCGCCTTATATTTCATGCTGTATATTCTTTGCATGTGAAGAGCATAAAGCTTCTGCCCTTAACGCCATTGGTTGCCTGGGTTATTACAGGTTTTCTTTGCCCTCTTCATTTACCTTTCAAGCCTACATTAAGACACCTTCTCCACATTTCTGTTGGGTTCCCTGCTCTTACTGTGCAGCACTGAATTCCACAGTACACTGAAGTCTTCAGTAAGAGCAGTTTGCCAGTGGGATGTGTTGTTCACTTTATCACAATGATGATTACTCGCCTCTGACCCTGAGAGAACCCAAAGTATCATAACATCAACATATTTTCTCAGGAAACATAAGCTTCTCTGAACAAACTTCAGGTCTTCCTGTCAGGTGACAAGGTTTTTAGGGAAATCCAAGCATAGACCACTACCATGTATAATAAATCTAGCCATTTATAGTCCAGCAGAAAAAGAACCAGAATGGGATGATTCAGAGAAGAAACAAGATGGAAGTTGGACAACTGAGGCATGCTTCAGCAGTTCATATTCAGTAAATAAATATCTCTAAGTATATTTACTGCATGCAAAGTGAGTCTCTCCATTAACATTAATTTAATTATATTAGAAATTATATTCTACTCTAAATCTAGTAAATATCTGAGAAAAAAATGAAATTTTGGTTTAAAAAGAGTTATCAAATATATTTTAAAATTCCTACCACCTAAGCATTTTATTCATTCTTTAGTATTATTCTTTAAGTGGATTCATAGAGCAAATTAAGATGACAAAGTTTAAGTGTTGACTATTTTAAACAGCATAATTGAAACAGTTAGTGTCCCTTCAGGAAACACTACTCTACCTAAATATCAAAGCAGGAGCATTTCAGCAGAAGTCAGTCTTCTTGGCATCAAACTAACTTGGTATTCAACACAGAACTGGAAATACAGACACTGAAGGCAGACACTATATTACCTGATCACTTCAGTTGTACGATCTATGGCCAGAGAAAATATCAGTCACCTATTCCAGAAGAGATGAACAGAGAAGAACTTTATTTAACCCTCAGACAAAACCCTTGCTAGGATAGATGGGTTTGTTCAACAGGAACAGAAAGGAAGATTACACCAATCCTTCATCTCTCTTCTAGGCCCTAGGCTAGAGCTATATTAAGCCATTGGAAGGTGGAAGAAAATTGAAGTAGCATGCACCCTGATCTAGAAAAACTACCTATGTCCATGAATGACATGCATGCTTTCTGAAATGTTACCCTGAGTCTCAATGTTGAACAAAAGAATATTCAATATTCAAAGAGCATTTAAGTTTGTGTCTATAGGGTAGCCCATCGCATTCAGCTGCCTGGGACCTATCCTCAGTGTATGGCACTCCAGAAACCAGATACTGGGCCTGGATAATGGGCTTAAATAAATACCCTGTTCAGAAAATGCTACCTCTCAAACAGGGTCTGAAATTGCTGTTATACCTATGGAATGGTTTGGAAGGCCTGAGATTCTGACAATGGCCATATTGAAGCCCTCAGGAATATGAGGTTTCCTAATGGAAGAGGATCTGAAGGGGGTCTTCCCATCAACAGAGCTCATGAAGTAGCCTTACTTAGAAGACTGGAGGACTTAGAATATCCCAATGTTTTTCAGCTAAAGCACATCTGTAGTACTTTCTGAACTGACTGAGACAATAGAGTCATGCTAGTGTTTATGCATATAGACTAGTACCTAAGAACATACCTGGACCAAGCACCCCACACCCACCCCAGTCTTGCCAGTTGAGATCATCAAGGACCTGGTAAAATAGTTTATAAGCAGCTTGAATTTTCTTCATGCTAATTGTATTGTTCACCAAGACCTCAAACTAGGTTACAAATATGGTGACGAGTACTGGAACAGTCAAGCTGGCTGACTTTGTCGTAGCCAGATTCTATAGCTACTGGATGTCTCCTCACACCCCCGTGGCTGTTATGTCAGTACTGTATTCCTCAAGTTCATCTGCAGTCTACATGTGTAACACCTGTGGACAAGTGGAATGTCTACTATATCTTTGCTGAGATGTCTCACTGGATTCATCTCTTTCCTAGAAGCCAAGATGCTGAGCTGTTGGGTAAAATCTTTGTTCTCATTTGATTGGAATGCCACCAGTAGATATGGTCTCAGGGTATATATCTACACTGCCCTGAACCCCCCGGAACCTCTCTTCCTGCAGAGGGGCTTTGGCCAATTCAGTCAGCAGTCCCCGAAATGGAAAAGTATGAAACAACCAACTGTTGGAAATTCTGACTTTTAATCCACATAAGCAAATATCTGTCTTCTCAGATCCACAGCACTCATTAGTTCCATAAGGAAGAAAATGACCCAGAGCAAGATGTGAAGTGGCTGCCTTTCCCTGCTTCCAGTCACTCAAGTGGAGGGAACTCCACTAAAGAATCAGCTTCTGCCTTCCTCTCAGACTGTGGAGACTCCTCCAGCTTTTTATAGAGTGTTTTAAGGCTTAAATGGCATTCCCCTCTCCTCCCCATGAGGCTTACCCACTTACCCTCCTGTTTTTCTACACTAAAGGGTGGATCTATCTCTACTACTTCTCTCCCTTGCTTATATTTGAGATTCTTAGTTTTCATATAGGAAAATTAAACAAGGCCACATTACCACCACCACCACCAACAACAACAATACAGTTTGTTGCCAAGATAACACATCAAATATTCATGTCTGAAATGACTGACAAGTTAGAAATCTCAATTGAAATCCTAGGACTTCTGGAACTTTCTGTAGACTATGAGAAAACTTTGTATATAATTACAAGGATTTGTCTTTGACATAGTAATCAGGTAGGGGGCACACACACAGCCAAGCCCTCACCCTTTCATGATTGATCAACTCATTTTTAAGCTTCCCCACTGTGGCCTTCATAGCCATTGGAAACATTGTTTTCTTCTCTTCAATATTAGTGAATTTTGTTCTCAGGAGCATATCACTAATTTTGTATGATTTTCTATTTATTTTCCATACACTTGAAAATTGACCAGATGAACATATAATTCTTAAAATCCCAGGGATACTTACTATCCAGTATTCATTATTGCCATCTGATTGGCATTAGTATTAGTAGTTGTACTTTTGATTGTTCCTTTCAATTCTTTCTTTGTCTTTATGATTCTCCCCCTTCTCTCTCTTTCTTTCTCTCTCCTATCATCTATCTATCTATCTATCTATCTATCTATCTATCTATCTATCTATCTATCATCTCTCCTCCTAGTCATCTGGCTTATTCATGGAAGTCTCTTTACTGAATTTCCACAGCATATAGAATGAAATCCAGAGTCACAAGTCCTGCTAGGCTTTGTATGATCTGCCTGCACTCTGTGTATGTGTGTGCATGTGTGTGTGTGTGTGTGTGTGTTTAAACTTTTTATTCTTTTTTGATTCTTTAATTCATTCTTTGATAATTTTGTACTCATACATAAATGATTATATAAATTCTGATTCCAATGTCTTCCAGAACGCCTTAAACATCTCTTCCTGACTTCTTATCCCTTGTCCATAGCTCACTGATCTTTTAATTTGATATTTACATGTCTTGGAATCCTACTGGATTCTTGGACTTTAGATGCCCTGCTTAGCTAATTACAGTAATTATCTATGTGAACATTAACCACCGTGACTTGGGAAAATTGGTAGAATTCTACTTTAGGTAGGAATTTGCTGCCAATGGCCATTTTGGGTACCAAGTACTACAGGGCAGTGTCAGACACAGTCACTGCTGCCCTCTGCATGGGAAACTATGGCAGTAGTAAACTGCAAATGTGATGGCAAGAGATGCAGAGAGAAGGGGGAACTGGAGGAGGAGCAGAGAATTCATAACAGTGACAGTTCAGCTGGCTATCTACAGCCTACTAAGGCCTGTGGGTGAAGCTAGGATAGGCAGCTCTAGAGCCAGCGCCTTGGCGGTTCCGTGGATCTGTATCTTGCTTCAACAGTGTTTGAACGGAACAGACCCCCGGGGACTCCCACTGTACTCGCTTCCAGCCGCCTTACAAGTCTCTCCAGTTGCAGCCTCCGGGACCATCTCCTTGCCACCTTCGGCTCCTAGGACCAGTCTGCACCGTCTCTTCGCGGTTAGCTCCTACTCCGGATCAGCCATGACCTCTCAGATTCGTCAGAATTATTCCACCAAGGTGGAAGCTGCAGTGAACCGCCTGGTCAACTTGCACCTGCGGGCCTCCTACACCTACCTCTCTCTGGGCTACTTTTTTGATCGGGATGACGTGGCTCTGGAGGGCGTAGGCCACTTCTTCTGCGAATTGGCGAGGAGAAGCACGAGGGCGCGAGCGCCTCCTCGGGGGCCGTGCACTCTTCCAGGATGTGCAGAAGCCATCTCAAGATGAATGGGGTAAAGCCCAGGAGGCCATGGAAGCTGCCTTGGCCCTGGAGAAGAACCTGAACCAGGCCCTCCTGGATCTGCATGCCCTGGGTTCTGGCCACGCAGACCCTCATCTCTGTGACTTCTTGGAAAGCCACTTCCTGGATAAGGAGGTGAAACTCATCAAGAAGATGGGCAACCACCTGACCAACGTCCGTAGGGTGGCAGGGCCACAACCAGCACAGACTGGTGCTTCTCTGGGCGATTATCTCTTTGAGCGCCTCACTCTCAAGCACGACTAGGAGGCCTCTGTGCCTTCCAAGGGGCTCCCCCTCTGCTCTGCACCAGCCCCCCCTGGGACCTCCACCCGAATGAACTTCTCAAGCCACTAGGCAGCTTTGTTAACCGCCCTGGAGCCTCTGTCAAGTCTTGGACCAAGTAAAAATAAAGCTTTTTGAGACA
>LR749584.1:288821-296321 GCA_902729485.2 Mus minutoides
AAAAAAAGAATAGAGGGGAAAGAAGTTAATCAATTTACTAGTCCAGAGGCTATCATCCAAATGAAGAAAAATGTGCACTCATTTATCCAAATTTGGGAATAAGAAAAGTACTGACAAAGAACACATCTTATTTTATCAAGCTTTGGGCAGTATTTTTTTTTTTTTGTCAATTATTCCCTTTGTTTATTTATTTATTTATTTTTAAGACATTTTATTAGATATTTTCTTCATCTACATTTCAAATGCTATCCCTAAAGTCCCCCATACCCCCCTGCTCCCCAACCCACCCACTCCTGCTTCCTGGCCCTGGCATCCCCCTGTACTGGGGCATATGATCTTCACAATACCAAGGGCCTCTCCTCCCACTGATGGCTAGATTTGACTTTCTGCAACCAACCCCTGGGAAGGTATATGAAATGAACTGGCAAAGATAGCCTCCATCCCCTCCCCTTGCTAACTATTTCAGTATTCTGAGGCTTGGTTCAAGTATGAACTTCTGGATAAATCTGGAATTGAATTGCTGACCAGTGCTTATTTCTAACTAGTTTGTACAATAATGCAGCTCTTAGCTGAGCAGGTGGTGCATGCCTGTAATTCCAGCACCTGGAAAGTGGAGGCTGGAAGACAAAAGCAAGTTCCAGACTAGCCAGGGCTCCTTAATGAGGCCATCTCCAGGAACGAACAGGTAGATATCTCCTGCATGAGAAGTCTTCCAATTCTCTCTAAAATTAGTTTTAAAAATATTATCCTGAAAAAGTTTTTATTCTTCTAAATATGGGAGTTAATTAATAGTAATTTGTCAAAATTTATGATAAAGAAAAAAACACTGAAAACTGCCTTTGGGTATGTTTAAAGTTTTAAAGTTTAGAAAAAAAATAAACCCCGTTATTGACAAAGTGGTTTATTGTCTTCATTAGGCATGTTAATATGACATAAAGTGAAAAACATATGATTATCTTTAATGGGATTAAATAACTATTTTATTTAATCTATGAATCTTTCTCTTTATCTTGAAGCCTTGTTTCTGAGTAGATGATTCCTATGTCTGCCTTATGACAATTATCATAAATTCATATAAGGCTACATTTAGTTACAGAGATTATGCATAAATACATATGAGAACTGATTTATGTGTTAACCTGGCCATGCCACAGTTTTGGAATATTTGTTCAAACAGTATTCTGAATGGAAGTTTTGACAATGAGATTAAATTACAGTTTGAGCAAAACATGTTACCTTAGTAGAAATGGGTTGCATCTCAAAAGTTCACTACTTGAATAGAAAAAACAATCTGCTGGCCAAAGCAAGAGAAATTCTACCAGCAGTAGTCTTGAGACTGACAATGCAAATATTACCTGGGTCTCTGACTGACAACCTTCTTCAGGTTTTATTTCAAACATGTTTGCGTAATACCTAAGCCATCTCCACAGAATCAATGTATCTGCACAAACTTAGATTATAGGCTGTTCTTTCTCTGAAGTCCTCTACCAATTCAAATTGGCATAGTTAATATCATTCCTGTGGCAAACAGATCACTGAGCTTTAATAGTTATGACTATTTTTTTTTTAATTTTTTGAGCTTCCTGGTATGGCTTCATTTGAAGACATGATCATGAAAAACATTTGGAAGTCCATAGTCTACTCAATCTGTGAATTGTGACCCTTTGGGAGGTTGCATATCCGACATCCTACAAATCAGATATTTACACTACTACTCATAACAGTAACAAAATTACAGTCACGAATTAGCAATAAAATAATTTTATGGTTGGAAGTCACCACAAATGAGGAACTACATTAAAGGGTCACAGCATTAGGAAGGTTGAAATTCACTGGTCTGGTCTAAGGTGTTTTGAGATGTATGCTGGACACTGGGCATGAAACAATATAATAAATCATGAACTATAAGAAAATATACATGACCTGATAAGATAGGGAACTCTATGGAGGGAGAGACAAGGGTTTTTATCTCTTTCCATGTTCTTAGAGGTGGGAGGAGAAATAACAACTACTATATTTCCTGACATCTGTGAGGAATGTGGTTCTGGATTTTTTATTTATGCCTATTTGTAAGAAAAGAATCATTTACCAGTTTCTTTATGGCCACCCACAATATTCAACCCTCACACTACCCTTATGCTACACAAATATAACTTGCTTGGCTCAGATGTTCACTGTATACATGATGTGCAAATAGCCTGTTATTCTCAAGGACTTACTGATAAGGTTTCTGATCTTCCGTGATCCACTTAATGTTTCTTGGCCATTGCTCTTACATCACATAGGAAGACACTAGAGAATCATGCAGAAATCTACAAGTTTGTGGTTGGGTATGCATATACTAACATCTCCACTTCCCTTCTTACTGTTAATCTATCCTATATACTCAGAGCTTTCCATTACCAAACCAAGAACCATGCTGTTTGTTTGACTATAATCTCTGACCTGTCCAGCTTGTTTATTTCCACAATTGTGTTGGTATCATCCCTAACCTTCTTACACTGTTCTTGCCCAGACCATCAGTGGAAGGTGTCCTCTAGAAACACAGGCTATCAATGAATCAGAAGTTTGACCTGCTGACAATGGCCTCCTGGACCCCAATCCCCCTGTAGCCTTTCAAATCTCTTTGGCATCTTTTCCTGTTCACTATCCTCAGAATTCAACTTCTTTGAGGGTGAAAACTACCATTTTATCTCTAGAGCTTAAAAAAATTGAACAGCACCAAAAAGGTGCTGAATAAATATATGTTGAATAAATGGGTTTGTTCTAGTTTTGAATTTTAATAACATCAGGTAAACAAGGCATGGATGACTATTAAGCCAGAGAGCTTAACTTTAATAATTTATATAGTCCATGCCAGGAGACCATAGCCCATTGGCAACACAGATAGTGCTGGATAATTAGGCTCCTCTATTCTTTTGTCCTTTGTATATGGATTGTTGTAAAGAATCGTGTTTATTATATGCTTTTAGACCCATAGATACTGTTATCTATAAGAATCTTTGGATTAATTCTAAGAGCTATTGAATCAAAGTTTGTGGCCAGCTTAGTGTACAGAAATTTAAAACAAAGGGAAGAAAGATACTTGAACCTTTCTGATTTTTCCAAGGATACAAGTAATTCTCCAGGTCTCTGTATCTTGCTGCATGTATCAGCAATGACCACAATGATCATCTATGCCTTAGACATCTGGAGTTTAATAACAGAGGGAGAAACATTGAGACACATTGCACAGCTAATATTACCTGCAGTCCTTGGTATTTTGGTTTGGTGTAGGTGTTCATTTCACAAGTTTCTACCTAATCATTAAAGAGATGTACTGTGAACAGATTGCTTCCCTCTTACTGATTTCTCAACATGCTTGAGTTTTTGGCTTCATGAAGTCACTAAATGTGAATGTATTTTTGTGTCTTAGAAAAAAAAAAGCATATATTAGCCAAACTGTGATACAGATATTCTTGAAAGGCCAATGTAAGGAGATAATTAAAATACCAAAGAACATCTCACTGTCCCTTTAACATACATATTATAGAACACAGTGGTGCTTACACACTCATGGGGAACAGCTTGAGAATAAGCAAAGTATGTCAATTGTATGTTTTCTAATACTAATAATGTTCATTCAAGGGAACATTCAATCATTCAATAACCTACAGATTGAATGAAAAACTAGAGTGGTGTCCAAAATTTGCTGAGTAAAATGTATTTATATAATTCAACAGAAACACAAACATCTCTCATGCTACCTTAAGTTAAAATATTTATATTTAGAAAATAGAAACCTCAGTTTTTCAACTAATATGTGACCAAGATAAACTTAAGAAGTTCAGACTGTACTGTAGAATATGAGACCAGGAACTGAACTGAGCTTTTTGGGTATTGTGACCTGTCTCATTGGAAAGAGAAAACTCTACAGCAAGAGGGCCGAGGATATATGTACCTCAGAAACAAATATAATGGAAGGTCAGTGGTATGCCAATTCCCTCTGTAGAAAAGATTATATTTGAATATTTCAAATACCTCATGAGTTTGACTTTTAACTATATAAAAATGAGGGGAAAAACAGTGGAGATAAACTGTCCTCAAAAGTATTATCCAATGTTTTCAACCACCATCTTTCCTTTGTGGCTTCCATTGATAAGCAGGTATCTCCTAAGTTGAACAGCCTTGATCAAGGTCATGGCTTCTGTGTTGGCAAAGTGAAGTTTTCACAAAACAATGCTTTTATTGATTCCTTACTCATCTAATGTAGGAAAAATGGGCTTTTTTTGGAATTTCTTTTGATTTTGTTTTGCAGTATTATTTTTACATCCAGCTAAAATTCCCTTCATGTAATTTATCCAGCTGTTCATATGTGTGATGTTGCCTGATGCTAGGCATCTAAAACCAAAAGTTTTCTCTTGTTGGACTAACAATTAATGCTTTCTGTAAGAAAACCATATATGGCATAAGCCATATACTGTGATTCCAATATGGTTGTTCTCTAAGTCTGTGGTTAAGCGTGTGTTTAGTAAAGGTTTTCAATGTCTCTGTTAGACTTTAAAAACTAATTACAAATCTTATGAGATTCCTCCAGCTCTTAATGCTAGTATGTTCTATACCCAGTGCCCCAACAAAATAATGGCTTATAAGAAACTAAAGATGTCTTACTCCAATTTAAATCAATTGGCTTTTCATATGCTATATTTCAACATCATTGTTTTAAGATATTAAGTATTTGCATTTCCATTTTTCACTGGTAGTATTTTAATTTTTTGAGAATTTTATACATGAGTTTATACATGAATTTTATACATTTGTATCATCTTCATTCCTCCCTCCCCAACTGAAGTTGCTTCCATGCCCCTTACTCCATCTTAAATTCATGACATCTTTTGAAATTACACACATGTGCATGCACACACACACACACACACACACACACACACACACACACACACTATGGATTCCATTTAGTACTGTTCATAGTGTTGGACACGTATTTAGGTCTGACAGTGATTGTCCATAACTCTTCATATGCAGGTGGTGCCTTGTAAGATTCCCCCATCCATATATATCAACAAGTTAACTGGTGTCCTATGCAGGTCTTGTTTAGGGGACTGCGTTGCTAAGACTTCCTGGGTACAGCTTCCCTGTTGGCTCTAGAACACATTATCTAACAGAGCAATATGTGGTGTGGTGGTTTGAATAAGAACAGCTCCCATATGCTCATAGGTTTAAATACTTGATCACCAGGGAGTGGCGCTATTGAAAGGATTAGGACATGTAGCCTTGTTGGAGGAAGTGTGTTGCTGGAGGTGGGCTTTGAGGTTTCAAAAAACAAAAAAACAAAAAAAACTAATCTATACCCAGTGTCTCTTTTCTTGCTGCCAGTGGATCTGGATGAAGAACTGCTTTTCCAGTACCATGCCTAAATGCCACTATACTCCCTGTCATGATGACAATGGACTAAGCCTCTAAAACTGTTAAAAAAAAAAAAAAAGCTCCAGTTAAATGCTTTCTTTTATAAGAGTTGCCACCGTCATGGTATCTCTACACAGCAATAGAACACTGTATTATCATTTTTAATTGATTTTTAGGGCCAAAACTATATCTTACACTTAGAATCTTAAAAAAATGGAACAAATGTATTTGTCTAGAACTACAACGAATAAAAATTCCATCTCCGGAGGGAATCCACTCAAATAAAATGTCAGCACCAATGTTTTCAGTTCTCAGTACCATATGTAGATCACATTAGATTTCAAAGATAATTTCAAACTAAGTAGACCTTTGAAAAAATTCACTGAGTTTCAAACTGGGAAAACAGAAAGAAGTTAATATGGGATCCCAAAATGTGTAAGTTAAAGTTACATTACAATTACTATACTTGAGAGACCAAGAAGCAAACATTTCCTGTAATGTGTAAGTCCCTAACTTATATAGGCTGGACCAGCGCAGCCCACTTCCTCTCTTTCCAGATGTTGAAACCTCTTAAGTTGACTGGTCTTGTAAAATTTGCTGTTCAGGCAAAATAGTAGGTCATAAAACTAATTGTTGCTTCTATGTAACCCAGCTTGCTTACTCTGCTAAAAAGATGACTAGGACAAATGCAAGACATATATGTTAAAGTTAGATTCTGCCCACACATAGACACATGTCATCTTAACCTGTTTTACCTTTATAAGCCCTGAGCTGACATGGCTAGGGGCTGGATCTTGGGAGTATTTTCAGTTGCAATAACCAGCTTGTGTATTATTAGCCTATGTGCTTAAATGGTTTCTAGATAGATTATGTATTGTGAACACTATGCAAACAGTTGCCATATTATGTTGTTTAGGAAAAAAATAACAAGAAAATTTGGCATGTGTTCTTCATGGCAGAAGAAGTTTGTTTGTTTGTTTGTTTGTTTTTTCCTCAATATTAAAAACAAAATCTGTAGTTACGGAACCACAGACACAGAGAGCTGACTCCGTGGAAGCCCCAGATGCTATCAGCTATGAGACCATAGTGACAAGCTACAGGAGGTGTTTATACTGCACATAACCTTTCACTGTTTCAAACATGGTTCTATAGAATATATTGTGACATACTGAGAATATACTGGTATGTTCAGTTGCCTCTCAGTCTCAAACACACTTTGTAGGGAATATGGCAAAGACACTCCTATCCTATGTAATTCAATCCCAGTCCAGTTCTTATTGTTCATTTAAATATCATCTTTATTGTATATGAAAATAACTCCCTTATGGAAAACTTAAAATAGCACTGTTAAGAAAAGTCTACTTCCATTTCTTCTCTTTAAGAAGCAAGCTCATGAGTAGGCCTAGCTGGAGGCTCAAGAAGAGGTAAGAGAACTGGGCTTATCAACCTGCCTGATGGGCCGATGATTCTCAGTGAATCCGTGACAATTAATAATGACTTTGGAGGATCGAATCCCAGCCTTTACATAAAAGAGAATGACAAATCCTTGCACTGAGTCCCAGAGGCTCCATTTGGTAGATATACATATACTTCACTGAGCAACAAAATTATTAAAAAAGAATGATTTCAAAATTCTACACCATGATCCATGGTTGGGTACTCAAAGGGTTGATTTATGGGTGTGAGTACACAATCTGCTTGGCAATGAGACCAACTGTTACTTTATCATTTTTTTAGCCGAATTGTCGCAAGGGAAAAATTGGATTTTTAAGAAAGTAATAACTAGAGACCAATGTCATTTTTAAAAGCACACAAGGAGCTCTCCTGGCTCCCAGGGAGCATCTGCCAGTGAGCACTGGGGACTGTGTGTTTGCATTCATCACTGGCAGAAACAGGAGACTCACTATTTTTATTTGTAGTGGACAGAAATACAGATCTTCCCTTGCAATGAGGTCAAGTGACCTAGGCGGCTTCAGAGCAAAACAGCCACTGCCTTCTGGGAGAAGCAGAACAGATTTCTTTTTGGAATGGAAAAACATCTCTTAAAGGTTAAAACTGGCTTAAGGGATAACACATCCTGAATTTCTTGTTGACATC
>LR749584.1:301321-411766 GCA_902729485.2 Mus minutoides
ACACACACACACACACACACACACACACACACACACACACACACACAAATATATCTTAAAAAAACATTTTGTATAGGTATTGTGATTTATACACAAAAAAACTCATAAGAATATGTCAAGAATGTGACCCTTAGGAAGGAAATAGCATACATACTGTAGTGGTTTGAATATGTTTGGCCCAGGTAGTGGCATTGTTTAGAGGTGTGGCCTTGTTGGAGTTGGTGTAGCCTTATTGGAGGAAGTGTGCCACTGTCAGATTCTCATGCTAGCTGCCTGGAAGCCAGTATTCTCCTAGTGACCTTCAGATAAAGATGTAGATCTCTCTGTTCCTCCAGAGCCATGCCTACTTGGAACCTGTCATCTTCCTTCCTTGATGATACTGAAAAGAAACTCTGAACCTCTAAATAAGTCCTAATTAAATGTTTTCCTTATAAGAGTTGCCTTGGTCATGGTGTCTGTTCACAGCAATAAAATTCTAACCAAGATGCATACCCACAATACTCATGCATGCTCATTCCTGTGGGCAGTCCACACATTGCTAAACAAGCAGTGCATAGGTGCATGCAGTTAGGGCAAGCGAGTCACAGGATCGAGTGTCTTTAGTTATGCTCACTGAAGTCACACTCTACAATATTTTTGCATTCTGTAATTTTAAAATTACATCGTGTTTACTTATCTCAGGAAAGAGGATATGTATGCATGTGTGTGGATTTGTGCATGCCACAGCATACATGTTGATTTCAAAGGTCAAAATTCTAGAGTTTGACTTCTTTCTCTATCATGGGACTAGCCTAGAGATGGAAGGCTTGGTGAAAGGCACCATTATCTGCTGAGCAACCTCACTATCTATCTATTTGTTGTTATTTGTTTATTATTTTAACTGAGACAAGGGTCTCTAGCTCAGGCTAACCTCAAATACTCTTTGTCCTAGAGGATGGACTTCTGGACCTCTCTCTTCTGCCTCCTGAGTACTGGGATTGTACACATACCTGGCTGTGTCCTGATGGCGATGGAACCAGGGTATGTCCAGCTGAGTCACAGCTTTAGCCCTATATTCTGTTTTATACACAACTTGCTAATTGATGCTTATTACTTTTAATAGAATTCTGGGAGATTTTGTTTTCTCAGAATAAAATGCACTTATATAGCAACCCTTAGTTTTCTGACCTAGAAAACTGAGAGGCAGAAAGGGGAACCCAAAGCTGAAGGGGTAGCCCACGTAGAACAGGGCTCAGTGTTAACAACAGTCTATGTTTGAGGGTGCAGTGGAGATGTAGGCTTGCCTGTGGAGAGACTGAGTTTGGATTGCCTTTGTCCACTGTAGACAATAGTAAGCTAACTGGGAGTACTGTTCATTCCTGTACTCCCTGGGGGACTTCAGGGAGCTGAACACATATACTCTTAAGATACGTGACTGCTGGACACATATTCTATTATGTTTATTCTGTAATCACTGATTTGCACTGATCCCAGCTAGATATAGTCGGAAGCCTGCTAAAGTATTTAGGAGATAGATGGCTGGCTGACCTGAATTTCCCTGAATGTACTTTCTGAGTTGTTGCCCATGCCAGGGTGGGTGGTTTTGGTGATTCGGTTGTATGAGAGACACCAACTCTCTTTATAAGTAACTCCACGACACTTACCCATTCGCTAAGCTTGTGAAGAGTTGGTTCTATGTTCTCTTTGCCCTTTGTGTGCTATCTGAGGGGTCAGCATTCCTGTGCTTGTGCCCTGGAAATTTCATACAAGGATTAGAAATTTTATATTTTGTTTACTCTCAAAGAAATATTTTCCTTGAAAGCACATGTAAATGACAATAATGGAGAAGCCTGCAAGAAAAAAAAAATCCTGCCATTTATTTTTTTCTCTTTTTTTTTTTTTTTTTTTTTTTTTTTTTTTTTTTTTTTTTTTTTTTTTTTTTTTTTTTTTTTTTTTTTTTTTTTTTTTTTTTTTTTTTTTTTTTTTTTTTTTGGTTTTTCGAGACAGGGTTTCTCTGTATAGCCCTGGCTGTCCTGGAACTCACTCTGTAGACCAGGCTGGCCTCGAACTCAGAAATCCACCTGCCTCTGCCTCCCGAGTGCTGGGATTAAAGGCGTGTGCCACCACGCCCGGCAAATCCTGCCATTTATTAATAAGTACACCCTCTTGTTTACGTACTGTCCCTTATAAATTAAAGTATCCTCATGCATATTGAAGGCTGGGAGAGTGATTATTCAGTGGATAAAGTCATTGCCACAGAAGAATGAGAGTTGGAGTTCACATCTCACAAACCCTGACAAAAGCCAAATGCGTAGCATGTCTGAAATTCCAGACAGGCAGAGGTGAGGAAAGAACCGAGGAATCTTTAGAGACTCAGACCATATTATGTGGTATACGCAGACCCTGTGTCAAAGAAGATGGAAGGTGAAGACCAATACCCAAGGTAGTCATGAACTCCCACACACAAACAGCATGCTCACTTGTACATTCATACATATTGATGCATATCCACGTACATGCACATACATACACAGACAGAAACACACACACACCTACACACATGCATGCGCTCATGTGCACACATACAATCCTTATTGATGACTTTTATATAGTGCTCTTTCTATATTTGTATAGAATATTTTTTTAAATGATTGATATAAACTCTTGCTCAAAGTGAGTAAGACAAAGTTGTCGACTGATTTAGTACAAAATGATGAGATAATTACACGAGGCTCATGAACCAGGTGCTGGAATTTTTAGGGGGCAATTAATTGATTCAACCTAGGTGGTATTGTTAGGAGAAATTTGCACATATGAAGTGATGATTAAACCAGGCCTCTAATATCAGGAGGATTTTTCTAATTACAGAGGTGAGAAGGAAAGACCTCCTTCCTATAGGTTTAAAGAGAACATGGTGAGCAAAAGCTCCTTGGTATTCTGACCTGACTCTGTTTGGAAGAGCAAGCAGTGAAGCAAGATTGCCAGTCAAAGCCCTGCAGGATCCCTGTGATATCCTACTGTGTGAATCCATTTGGTATCCTGAGCTATAGATTCCACATCCTCTAGTCAGAGGCTGCCTGTCTGGCTGGAGCCCTGAGAAGTCCAAGCTGTCCTTTATCCCTGGTCTGACCTGTGATGGGTAAAGTTGGCTTCTGGGTAGACTTAGGAGGTGACTACTCAGTGGAGAGTTTAGGGGTCTCAAGGGTTCCAGTGAGTGGTGATTAATATAGTACTTGATCATAGGTTTTCTCCATGGACAAAATATTCTAATTCAAGCTGAATTAAAATTATATAAAGTAGCCAGGCAGTGGCAGAGCATGCTTTTAATCTCAGCACTTGGGTAGCAGAGGCAGGCAGATTTCTGAGTTCGAGGCCAGCCTGGTCTACAGAGCGAGTTCCAGGTCATCCAGGGCTACACAGAGAAACCCTATCTTGAAAAACCAAAAAAGAAAAAAAAAAAAGAAAGAAAAAGGAAAAAAAAGTATATAGTATGGAGAGAGAGAGATGAAAGAGAGAGAGAGAGAGAGAGAGAGAGAGAGAGCGAGAGAGAGAGAGAGAGAGAGAGAGATCCAAAATATCTGGATCATATAGTAAAGAGCCCAGACTCTGGGCTGGAATGTTCAGGGTAGAAGGCAGGGTATGTCATGCCCTTTAACAGGTAGGGACAGAGAGTTGGTGGGAGAACCTGGAGGCCAGGTACAGTTCTATGCTTTGGTATGGTAAATAGGCACTACAACCACTTCTCTACTGGCCCTTGAGTTTTTCATTGTGTTCAAAGTTTTGCTGTTTAATGGTTTGTTTATAAAAGCAATCAACTTTAACTTGGGCTTTAAGCATAGCAAAGGTGGAGAGAGTGGAAAAGGGACACCCATGTTTTAAGGAAGACTCAGGAGCCACGAGCTTGTTCTTCCACAGAATGATGCCATTCGTCTATTATGTAACTGTCAGTCATACAACAAGGACTACAGTCTTAAGAAGTGGCCTGCCTTTGGTTCTCAACAAGCACCTCCAACATGATCTACCTGTTCTACCCCCTGTAGGAAGTTACCTTTCACAGGAACGTGTGTAAATTCTCATGTTTGTAGGTCATCACATTTTAAAATTTGCCTCTGTGAAAACAGAGTTTAAAAGCTGTCCAACTGAATTTTAATAATCTAATCTGTAACTGAGACTTTGACTTTCACTAGAGATATATACAGAGTTGTTTTTCTTCATTTTCTTCTTTTTTTTTTTTTTTCCATCGATGCCATGAGTTTTGGGACCCTGTGACAGCTGCTGCAGCCTCAACCCTCAGTTCAAAGTCAAATTTACACTGTGCTTTTCTTTAATGAAGCCTACAGAATGGGGTGAACTCTGTCATACCCCCAGGACTTCATGAATATGAATAATCACTTCAAAAGGTCTGCTCTTCAGAAAAAAATGGTTGGGATATTCCATGCTTGACCTCAATTTCATAACAATGATTTAGGAAGCACCCTTCACACTGCCTTCCTCACCACTGGTGAACTTCGCTTCACTCCAGCTCAGTTAACGAGCCGGTATCACTAGAAAACAAGCCTAACTGCTTGAAAATATCGATAGCATACTTAATGTGAGCGCAATCGCACATATGTGCATTTGCAAACTATTAAAAGGCATTGGCAAAGAACTGAGTTTTGCTAACTGCCCCAATCTAGAGTTAAGAAACTATTTTTCTCTATGAATTCTAAATATTCTTCACTCTTGCTATTACTATGATAGGTAATTTTCCTAATGGACAGGATCTATAATCACATAGGAAGCAAAGCTTGTTCTAAAGAAGTCTGTTCTGAATAGAAATGTGAGATTCTGGTGATAAATAAAATGTCAACTTGTTGGGGATGTGTTCTAATGCTTTGTTTTATTTCAGCTCCCAAAAAGCCACTCTTGCAGACCTGATGGTCCCTGCCCCCACCCCCACCCCCAGATGGCTTTGATTGATAATAAATAATTGCTGTACTACCATTGGCTGGGCAGAGAAACAGGGTGGCACTTTTAGATTGAGTGGGCAAGAGACTGAGGAGAGAAATCGCCATGAAGGGGAAGCAGAGGGATTAGATGCTAGAGTTGCAGGAATGAACCAAACTAGCCATGTCAGAATTTGTGAAAATGGCCTGGGGCTACTCTCCCGATTGGGTCTGGGGTAGCACAGATGAAATGTTGAGTTAGCAAGTTGACTCTAGAAAGTTGGAAGGGAGAATGTATGCTAGCCTCAGGAAGGATTAGAAATGCCCAGCCATGCTAGTCAAGGCATATCAAAAATAGCTAGCTCTTGTGCACGTGTGTGTGTGTGTGTGTGTGTGTGTGTGTGTGTGTGTGTGTGTGNGAGAGAGAGAGAGAGAGAGAGAGAGAGAGAGAGAGAGAGAGAGATTCTCAAATCCAGAGATCTCTTGGGCACGTGCAGCACACACATGACCCACCAGGAGCCAAAGTGGTTGAACTAATTCATTGCTACATCACCTGTCTGGGAAAAGTGGGAAAAGTGAGAGATTCTGGGAAGTTCCTCCACAGATTTAAAGAGTGATTGAGTAACTCAGGAAGAGACTCTGGACCTGCAGAATTGCCTCCAAGTCAGGCAATGAACTCCAAAGCCTTAGTCGCTTACACTGGGGTGGGCTTTACAGAGGTGAAGTTGCTTTAGGGTCCTCCCTCCTGTAAGTCAATGCACTTTGATCTGTTATGGATTTTCTTTCTGGAATCAGAAGGTGTGTGTGTGTGTGTGTGTGTGTGTGTGTGTTTATGTGTGTGTTTGTTGTGTCTACCCAGGAGAAATTTCTCACACAGCAAACCTCTGGAAGTGCCTGTGATGGAGTTTCTAAATCAAAGGAACAGAGGTGGGAATTCGCCTTAACTGTGGGCTCTACCATTGCAGAGACTAGGATCTATGCTGCATAAACAAATGAGAGAACGCAAGCACCATCCATCTCTCTGCTTCCTCACTGCAAATGCGATGGGACCAGTCACTTCACCTAGATGCTACCTCCTTCCCTGCCATGACACACCACATCCTCCAAAATTGTGGGTCCACTTAGCCTCTTCCTCCTTTGCATGGCTTTTTGCTGGATATTTGGTCCCAGCATCCATAACATCCATGAATTTATTTTCTATTGTTCTGTATTACCCCAGCTAAAATAGTTCATCATTAAACCACATTTCTAAAACTAGTTTGTGTGTTATAACCTGAAGGGAGGATTTATATGATGATACACTTTTACTTCTGATAAAGAATATGTTTTCTATAATGAATTTTATATTTTACAAGACCACAGTTTCCAGGTCCAGCAGGATGCATGCCTGGAAAGATAAAGTTGTATATGGTAGGAGGAGCTTGAGAGACAATTATAGATAGGGTAGATGAAAAAACTGGACAGAAAAATTAGTATCCTATCTGTTCAATAGCTCCATGGAATCACAGCCTATTCCTAAGTTCTCTGTCTAAGGGAAGCTTTTCGCAGCCCAGGTGAACTCAAAATTAAGCCACACTTGCTCATATGCACTAGACCATGAGCACTGAGCAGAGTGATCAACCCTGTGTACAAACATATGACTTAGAAACTCATTCCCGAGAGCCTCTCTAGATCTTTAACAGGTAAGCAAATGAGCAAAAGAAACCATCCAACCTGCTTTCTGCTCTTGTCCTTCAGCAAGGCATTCTGCATTCACAACTCTCAGCTCATTGTTCTCTGTATACAACATTTTAGGATTAACCATTTCCTGTCAAGATCTCTAAATATAATAGTATTATGTTTTGTTTATAGGCAAGCAGTAAAAGATTGCCATTAAACACAGAGAGGTTTCGATGTAACATCTTGGACGGGATCTTTGTCCTATCACACAGGAACTGGTTTCTTCAGGGCATTGTCAGATCCTAGATGTATCAGGAAACTCACCACCATGGTGGCTGCTTGCATCTTGGTAGCAGGTGGCTATGCTATGAAGATCAACAGTTTGAGCTGAGGTGGAGGCTTGTTCATGTACTGTCAATGGGCTTGGAGACAGAGCTCAACAACAGTGTGGCATTGGATCAAGCAGTCGTGCCTCTGTAATGAGGCTCCAATATATTCTCTGGACACTGATGCTTGGGCATGCATCCCTGCTTGGCAGGATCCCATACCCTTTGTCACACATCTGTGCTTGGAGGTTAATGCATCCTGGCTTTATGGTGAGAGAGCCAGGGAAGCTTCGTGTTTGGCACCTGCCTGAGCTTAGCCTTCAATATCTCCCTCTATGACTGATTTTAATCTACACTTTACCCACAGCCAAGAGTTTAGCAGAGTTGGGGAGCTCTATGAAGACTCCAAGGGAAGTATAAATTCTAGGGTTACGGATCACTTTGACTATTAACTTGATAGGATTAAGTAAGGCAGAGGAATTACTGAGGCACATATTTGACTATGTCTGTCGAGGTATTTCTGAGCGAATTAATTAAGAGGGGTGAGAAAGTCACCCTGAGTGCTGGCAGCACAATGGGATGGGATAATGCCATGGTGACACCAGGCCAGGTGATCACGTTTACACATCTATCTCCACATCCTGACTGCAGATTAACCACGACCAGCTGCCTTATGCTTCCCCTCCCAGACCTTGCTTGCCATGAGGAACTGCATACCCTCAAACCATGCACCAAATATTCCGCTCACCCACTAGAAAAATAACCAGTACAGGTTATAAATGTGCCAAGCTGGAAAATGGCATAGGAATCAAGGTGAACATGAGAGGACTTTTAGATTCCATGGCTTGTTAAATCCAGATGTAAGTAATACTTCCCAAAGCGATCTTCATACTAATCACCCTTGAACCTTATGCTGGTCATGGAGGTGGAGGGAGCAAAGAACACAGGTGGATTGATCCACTTTGGACAGCTGCTGAGGGCTGGCATCATAGGGGTGCCATCTTCTAGTACCTGTCCTGCTAGCTCCAGGCCACTGAGACAGTTTCATTTATCCTAAGAACCTTATGCCTCAGGAAAATGTCAAGAAACAGAGATCTTTCAAAATTACCCCACAGCCCAAAAGCATAAAGCCGTTTAAAATGTCTTCTCTCTAGTGATATAAAAAAACAACCAGCCAAATCTTAATCAGTGGTTTTGTGCCACTTAAACAGTAAAGCACTTCTTTTCAAAACTTGAATTTACAGATTTTTAAACTAAGTACTCCTAGAATAGAAGAAAGTATTTTATGCACTATATCTTATTCATAAATTACTACTGTGGCAGAATTGATTTAACAATATCTAAAAATAGTTAACTATACCACTGACCATGGGATTCTTTGTGTAAACTCATGTACTTTTCTAACTAAAGGAACATTTTTATTAATTACTGTTTTTAACTTGTCAAAGATTGATGTGGTCAGAATTACCAAAGTTTGCTCAATGGGCTAAATAGTATATATATCATAAAGACCAAGCGCCAAGTAGGCCTCCACTAGGTTGCCTTGAATCTAGAGAAAACCCACCACTTCTGAAGCATTTCCTTCCACACTTAACTCTCACCCGAATCACTAAGTTTCTCAAGCCAATGGCCCCATCCTGAAAGGACTCAAAGCTCACCTCCATCCAGCATGGCATTAGAAGTCATGTCTCCATACAGAAATGTTTACTCGATTCAGCTTCTAATTGTTTAAATGAAATGAGAAGAGAGCTATTTAAACCAAGACCAAGTTTAACAGTTATGATCAACATTTTAGTTTTCCATATTTAATATAACCTGAAGCTCCTGTCTTCTTTTTCATACATGAGAATAGCAGTTTCTCTTAAGCTATGGACAGGGTGTGGCTCCCTGCATGGGCCATGCCCCACCCTTTCTGTGTTTGCCTTGCAATAGCTCTTCCATAGCTCCTCACCCATTTGATCACATTACAATCATTGTAATCCCAAAAGGAATCTCCAGAAGTCCATAGACTCATGCAAGCAATGCTACACTGTTAGGGGCAGGGGTTGGGAGGAAGCAAGACACAACCCTAAGCTCCAAATGAGTTTGGGTTGTGTCAAGGTTCGGGCTTTGGACACCTAGTAAGAGCAAAATATTTGCTGTTACCAGACAGTCTCTTAGGGTGAAAATGGCCTTGGTAGAGCAATTGCTTGTGGCCAGGGAAGTGTGAATAGGCAGGCAATATGATTTGGGAGCAGAGCTTTGAGGATTTTAGAAGGCCTTGCTGTGGTCCTGGGAACTCCCACTGTGGACACTGTGGGATTTAATCATTTTCAGCAATTGCTTGGAAACAACTCCCATGCAAGTTGGTTTATAGACCAATGTGATCTTGGGCTGGCTCCCTTTGTGACGCCTGCTGCATACATATGGTGCCTGTATTTATGACCACCCTGTTCAGGGAACAATGTTGTCTGTTAGGATAATTGTATTGGGCTGGTGACATGGCTCAGTGGGAAAGTGCCATGCCTGACAACTGAGTGCAATCCTCAGAGCCCACATAATGAAAGGAGAACCAACACGGGTTCGTTGTCTTCTAACTTCTGCATATACACCATTGCACCAAAGGAACCAACATCCTGACAGCAGGACCCATCAGCCAGTGACCCACCTCTTCTCTACATAAACAATCTGATGACAGCTGCATCATCTGGTGCATTGAGTCAGAATGCCTGGTAGAACCAGAGAAGATGCTGACAGAAACTGGACTCAACACAGCTATAATTTCAGGGCTTCAAGGAACCTCAGAATCCAGTGTGTGTGTGTGTGTGTGTGTGTGTGTGTGTGTGTGTGTGTGTGTGTGTGTGTGTTTAAGAGAGAAAGGAAGGAGAGAAAGCAATATTGATGTTATGAGCAAAATCTAACCCACATTCTCACTAAAGTCTCATCTTGTTTTCTCAATGTGGATTCCCTTTCCTACATCTCTTTGCAATCAGCTGAAATATGCTGTTATTGCTGTTCAAGTTTCAACCTTCCCTCCTGACTTAATCAAGTTTTATATAATCTTTACTCTAGCTATATCATAAGAGGGGTTTCTCATCTTCTACTTCTCATATGTCTCTCCTGGCTGCCATGCGAGATAGCACATTCACCTTAAAGACTGGGGTGACTCTGACCTAAGCAGACCAAACTCTCTCTGTATTTCTCACTGTCTTCAACCTGTACACCTTACTGTCTTCACAATTTATTCATCCAAGCAGCTGCAGATTTCTTCCCCTGGCACAGTCTTTAAAGCCTCCCTTGTCCAGTTCTTAAATAACTGTTCATTTATTTGCTTCTAGCACTTTAAAAGCCTTCTCCCAGAATGGGGGCTCATCTCTCATTGGAATATTGAAAATATAGTAATGCTTTAAGACCCAACCAATTATTTATATTTTTCAATACCTGCTTTTTCAGTATATATACTTTTTTCTTAGGGTGGGGGATTCTAGCTCTGGCTGGAACCCAGGGCTTGGTGCATACTAACCAAATACTCTACCATCACACTGTTTCCCTAGCCCTTGCAGTATATCTCAGTGTAAGAATTTGATATTTATAGGGCCTTTCCCCTGTAGTTGTCAGCTTCATCGAATCCTCTAGAATAGTCTGAGAACAAACACAGTTCCATGATCCCCAGGTACCCTACATGACCCTATATGAGTTGAGAGGTGAGCCACAAGGACTGAGAGCATAGAGTCAAGGAGACAGAAGGATAAAAGCAGTGGCAGGGGAGAGAAGGAGATGTAAAGCAGGAAGGGGGCAAGAAGGAAGATGCTCAGGGAGCTGAGTGGCTGCTCAGCTCTTTCTTTCACGTCTTTGCTTCACAGTATGACTCGCTGAGTCCTAGGAGTTGTGGGGGGTTCCCGCGTCCTTTGAGGACGCAGCAATGCAACAGGTACAATCTCCCTCCACTGTTTCTGCTGCTGATGGTTTGATATTATGGACTACACTGTCCTGTTTCCCTGAGAGAAGTGTTATGTCTCCCTTTAGCATAGAAACCCTTTAATTCCTTATTCTATTACTTTATAATCCTGACATAAAACACTGACCAAAAGCAAGTAGAGGAGAAAGAGGTTTATTTGAGTCACAAATTCCAATCATGGCCCATCATCTGGTATAACCAATGAAAGAACCTATGGCAGGAGCGAATGAAAAGGCCGTGGAAGAGTGCTGTTTACTGATTTGCTCCCCATGACCAATTCAGCCTACTTTCTTATATAGCCCTCACTTTCTGAGGGATGACACTACCCACAGTGGGCTGATCCCTCTCAGATCAATTATCAATCAAAAAAATGTGCCCCAGACTTGCCTATGGGACAATTTAATGGTGATAACATCTCAGTTGAGGATCCCTCTTCCTCAAATCTAGTTTGTGTTGAGATGATGATGACTAACCGGCATATTTTATCAAGAGTAAAATTAAGTTAGAAACATCGTGTGGTGCCATTATTAATAGAAACATTGACAGGTAAAATAAAAATCATGCTAATTAACTCCCTGTCTTTCTCACCCCAAACTGTGACTAAAATCACACAGGCAGAAGGGAACACTACCATTGCCTAAAGTCACCTTCCTGAGACTAATCAGTCCCTGAAAGCTCATACTTATGAAAAACTAGCAAAGTGTTTTTAAAACTTAAAAGTGTGAGCTTTCTTTCACACAAAGCTTACTAATCCACACAAACATGTTTGTGTGAATCCACTGACACATTGCTTAAACGCTGTGTTTCACCTCTACAGGCAAATCCAAGCCTAATGAATTAAACCAGCATTCCAAGCTCCGATGTTGCTGAAGGTTTTGGACATCATTCCTAATTACCCAGAACAAAAATTTTTGATGAATACACCATAAGAGGCAACTGTTGAAAAAGGCTGGCCAAGCCCCCAGGATGAGCATTCCTCTTCTGCTAGCAGGGAGGAAATTGTATTATATGTCACTGGCAACACTGATCAAGTCTAGTTGTGTAGTCAACAGACACTTGATTTAGCCCACATTTGTGTGTTACTGTAATATCTCTCAGGTCTACCTTTGAGCAGGAGGTTGCTGAGAACAGCAGGTGCTAATGGAATTTTCTCACCTTCTGTGGCCTCTGTTCTTAGGTGCCTCTAGCTACAGGGATCTTTATGTAATTCCTGCCTTCCCTTTCTCAACCCTGAAATCAGTATCCAGAATCAAGATGGGACACAAACCTGTAAGGCCTACAAGGGCCTTGTATAGGTGCCCTAAAAAGAACACTAGTCTATATAGTAAGTGGGATGATTGTAGACTTCAATTTTCAGGATGATGCTGAGCACTAGTTTGACCATTCTTAAACCCCTAACTCAAAACACCAGCACCCCTTGAAGCTGAAGAATCCCATAGTCCAACCACTCTGTGTCCTCCCTTTCTGTGTATGTCAATATGGGATATCAGGCTTCTCAAGTTAGACCTCTCAAGTTCTTGCCCCCTCCATCCTGTCAGATCAGGTCCTGCACCCTTTCTGCTTGCACAGCCTGCTGCTGTATATATTTATCACAGTGGCCTATCACTCACATGCATAGCCCTTAATGCTCACAGCTCTTAATATGTGACAAAATGCCAGACTCACTCATTCAACCCCATGCCTTACTCTACGCATAGCTGCCTCACTGTGGTTCACACATTCAGAGGGAAACCAACGACAAACAGTGGAGGCTTCAATTCCTCTGCTCTGAACGGTGCCCCTCAGCACCTTTGTGCTCATGACAGGCCCTGGTGTGTTTTACTCTCCCTGGGAGTAGTCATTTATGGGTTTCTCTCTGTAATTTCTAGTACTGGTGACTGCCTGGAACACAGTGAACTGGTGTGTTGACAGGTCTTCAAACACATGAAGCAAAGGGATGACAACTTACCCAGTGTCCTGAATTGGCCTAGAAGAAGGCATACCTTGTGTAATGAGACATTCTCTCCCACAATCAAGTCCCAAATGCTGACTGACATCGCCCATGCTGTTCTTGCAATAAAACTAGTCAGACCCTGTGTGCTCTCAATCTGTTTTACTACATGTCCAATAGGCAGTTCACACTTCACAGGTATAGGATTCTAATTCTTACCTGCTTTCTCTGATTTGTTCTTCTGCAGTCTTCTATCTCCTGGAGACAGACAGACATTTCACATCTTCCGTGAAGTTCAGAGATGTTTTCTCTCCTCTATTCTCCTCATAGTCTATACCTAGCCCACCATGAGCTTACTTTCCCTCACTCTCATAGCCTGCTGTCAGCTCAGTGACTGCTCCTGTCTGCTTTCTATGCCAGGAGGTAGGAAAGAAGGTTGCTTCCATTACTGACACACCTGCCACGTTGTGTCCTGGTATGGTTTCTAGTACTGTGTATTACAACTATGGTCCAAAGCAAACAGAGGAGGAAAGGGTTTTATTTAATCATATGACTAACCTTATGTTAGTATTCCATCATTGAGGGAAGTCAGGACAGAAAATCAGACAAGAACCTGGAGGCATGGACAGAAGCCCAAACTACAGAGGAATTCTGCTTACTGGCTTGCTACTTAGGGTTTGCTCAGCACGCTATCTTTTTTTGTTTTCGTTTGGTTTTTGGTTTTTCGAGATAGGGTTTCTCTGTGTAGCTCTGGCTGTCCTGGAACTCACTCTGTAGACCTTGAATTCATAAATATGCTTGCTTTTGCTTCCCAAGTACTGGGATTAAAAGGATGTGTCACCACTGCACAGCTTCAGCATGCTATCTTATGGTACTTAGAAGCTCCTGTCCAGGGGTGGCAACATTTTTAGGGTATCAGGGCACCGAAAACCAATCAACAATCAATAAAATGCAACACAGACCTATCTACAGGCTAATCTATAGACACATTTCCTCAACTAAAGTTTCTTCTTCCCATGTAACTTGAAAAACAACAACAACAACAACAAGAAAAAAAAAACTATACAGAACACATGTCTTTCCCTCTGCACAATAATGCCAGTTGCCACAAAGCAGGTATCCCTGCAACAGCTAAGGGGCATATTCCATATCCTCTCAACACAGCAGCATATAACTCTGGTAAACCTTGTCACATCAAATCACCATTTTGCTCAACATCTGCCAATGGTCTTGATCCCTCCAAATGAAATCAGTTTTTACACAATGCTCCTCAGTCACCACATGCCCTTAGGAACTCTGTCTCACAGGTCACTTCTCCAAGGTCAATGGCTCCAAGTCACTAACCCAGCAATGACCAGACTCTGGGACCACTGTCCTGGAAGCCCTGTAGCTTTTTAAAGCCTCTCATACTCTGTGTGCCTTTCAATTGCCACTTTCTCAGTCTGAAGATCACCCACCTGCCTTCTCAGCTTTGTGTTTTCCCATAGCTTTAATAAGTCTGTGCCTAGATTGTATCCTATGCCATATAAATACATTTTGTATAAATTTGTTTCCCTTTTCCTCGAGAATTTCATCACTGAACACAAGGAAATATGAACATATTTAAACCCCGTACGCCCTACAACTCCTTCCGTTGCTCCTCTCCATACAACACCCCCATCATAACTTAGCATTTTATGATAATTCACGAAGTCCAGTTAGAGCTGCGCATATGTGCATAGATGTGAAACCATCAACAGAGACTATACCTCTCCAAAAGGATTCTACTTCTCATGTCAACTATTAAATGAACCTTGCAAGACTTAGTACTCAATCTTGACCTCAGTGTCTTAAATGCCTCTCATCATGTGAACTTCAATTTCCCTAGATGGCAAGGGGAAGGTTTCCAAAGTACTTTACAACCATTTACAATTCCTTTGTTCGAATATCCAATTGTGTGTCTCCACTGATAAATCAGATATAAATGTGTATCAGACGAAATCTGAGAGAACACAATGACTTCAACATCTCTGCTCAGCTGAAGTGCAGGCTGTTTGCTGAAGGGATGCAGTTTGCCGAAGGGATGGGCTGCAGGCGCTGTGACAGGCATCTGAAGCTTTGTGAATTCATCTCAGCAGAAAAATTGGCGCCCTAAAACAGACCTGCAATGTCTACCTGCAGGATGCAAACATGGGGTGCTTCCAGGTTTCCAATCAACTGACAAGCTAATGTACTCTCCATTCATTTCATTAATTATATTAATGTGCATTTTGTTAATTAAGCTTGCTGATCTCACTTTGAAGGTAAAAATTTCCAAATGCTTACAAGTAGATAACAATCAAAAGACAGAGGAGGAGAAAGTCTGTATCATGTGGATATACTAAAATTTTAAAAATTACATGTAATATCATTGAAGATATTCAGTAACACACTAGGTATAGAAATCATTGGGAAGAGAGGCCCCTTGGCCTTGCAAACTTTATATGCCCCAGTACAGGGGAATGCCAGGGCCAAAATGTGGGAGTGGATGGGTAGGGGAGTAGGACAGGGGAGGGTATAGGGTACTTTCGGGATAGCATTTGAAATGTAAATAAAGAAAATATCAAAAAAAAGGAAAGAAATATCTTTTGGTGTATTGTAAGCCAACTTACTTCTTCAATGTGTTGGTGTTCATTTAGTTTTCATACATGGTCTCCAAAGTTGTCCTCCAGCTTACTGTGTATCTGAAGATGCCCTGGAACTCTTGAGTTTCTGTCCCAATTCTCCAGTGCTGTGACATTGGGTGTGCACTACAGGACCTGGGTTACATAGTTTTGTAACCCAGGCAAACATTCTAATGACTAAGCAATATGCACAGCCAGTACATTGCTTTTTTCACATTTATTTTATAGTCACATCTATTCTGATATTAAGCATGCATGTACAAAGAGAAAAAAAAAATCAGATGGTCAGATGGTTCAGAGCTTAGGAGATTTTGCTGTTCTTCCAGAAGACCAAAGTTTGATCTCCAGTACCCATATCAGTTGTCTTATAGCCATCTGTCTGGTGTTTTAAATACGAATGGCTCCAATAACTTCATAGATTTGAACACTTGGTCACCAGAGAGTGATGTGATTTGAAAGGATTAGGAGGTGTAGCCTTGTTAAAGGAAGTGTATCATTAGGGGTGGGCTTTGATGTTTCAGAAGCCCAAGACAGGCTCTTTGTCTTTCTCTTTCTGCTGCCTATAGATACATATGTAGAACTCACAGCTCCTTCTTCAGGACCATGTCTACCTGCATGCTGCCTACCATGATAATAATGGACTAAACCTCTGAAACTGTAAGCAAGTCCTCAATTAATTTTTTTTTTTCATAAGAGTTGTCTCAGTCATGGTTTCTCTTCACAGCAATAGAGCACCAAATAAGCCACATCTGTAACACCAGCTCCAGGATCTGACACCTCTTCTTTCCTTCACAGATACCCCATATATTTAGTGTACACACACACACACACACACACACACACACACACAAAAATATACACACATGGCAGAGAGGGAGAAAGGGGGGAAGGGAGGGGAAGAAAGAGAAGAGGGAAAGAGACAAAGGGATAGAAAACATTAAAAGGAATATAAAAATTATAAAATAAAAAATGACTTTACATGCTCTACAACTTGAGATATTAAAGTTTCTTTGTATTTTTGTTCACAGAAAATCAGGAAATATGGAGCAAAACCCCTCCTCCTTCCTCTCTCCCTCTGAGAAATTAACAGGGCACTAAATCTATTTCTCCAAGTTTATAACATTTTTATATTTCACTGTTTTTTGTTTGTTTGTTTGGTTTGGTTTTGCCTGTGAGTCCCTGGTGTTTTCTTTAGCTCTGTGGTGTTCTACAGCACAGCTCTGAAGTGGCCAGATCTTTGCATCATCTTCCCGGCTACACACAGAGCACTGGAAAGACATCTGTAGATGTGAACTGTTGCTGAAACTCCAGAGGTTCTGCAGGATAGATTCTTAACACTGTAATTGCTAGGTTAATACCAAAGGAAATTTTGACTTTTAGAAGGCATGAACAAATCACACACCTAAAAGCTTGCTCTAGTGTCCCTCTAACAATTTATAATTTATTTTTCAGATCTCTTTCAACATTGAGACTTACAGGTTAAACCCCATTAAACATGGAGGCTTACAGGTTCAATGGCATTGTATCTGTTTATATTTACCTGCTATTGGAGTTGGTAAGAACTGGTTAATTCATATTCCTTTACATTCTGTGCCCTGGAAATAATGTCCTGGCTTTTCTTCAACCATATATTTATGGTTGAAATATATTATTATATTTTGTTAGCATATATTGATTTTAACCACTCAGGTAATGTGCTAGCACCTTAATACAAAATATAAACAGAAAGACAGGAAATACCTCTGATGCCAAATTTCAAAGCTTCTACCAGCAGTTTCACGTTCCATTTTCAAAGTTTTCTTAAATCATGCATATTGCATTACAACACATTTATAAAGTGCAAGAAGGGGGCTGGTGAGATGGCTCAGCGGGTTAGAGCACCCAACTGCTCTTCCGAAGGTGATGAGTTCAAATCCCAGCAACCACATGGTGGCTTACAACCACCCATAACAAGATCTGACGCCCTCCTCTGGTGCGTCTGAAGTCAGCTACAGCGTACTTATGAAGAATAATAAGAAATGAATCCACTTCTGTACGAGACAGCTATACTTAAGGGACCCTGATATAGCTGTCTCGTACAGAAGTGAATGCTCATAATCATCTATAAGAGGGAACACAGGGCCCACAATGTAGAAGCTAGAGATAGAACCCCAGGAGCTGAAGGGGTCTGCAACCCTAGAAGAGGATCAACAATATGAACTAACCAGAACCCCCAGAACTTGTGTCTCTAGCTCCATATGTAGCAGAAGATGGCCTAGTCGGTCATCATTGGGAAGAGAGGCCCCTTGGTACTGCAATCTTTATATGCCCCAATACAGGGGAACGCCAGGNAAAAAACAAAAAAAAAAAAAAAAAAAAAAAAAAAAAAAAAAAAAAAAAAAAAAAAAAAAAAAAGAAATGAATCCTTGGACCCGAGAGACCAACTGGAGCAAACGAGCAAGCAGGGACGTCTGGAGAGCAAGTGGGGCAGAACCAGGACGGCTGGAATGGGTCAACTGGAGCAAGCAGAGCTGACTGGAGCGAGCAGGGCCGGCTGGAACAAGCCAAGCGGGGCCGTACGAGGGCGGCCTGGAGCGAGTGGGGCTGGCCAGAGCTAGCGGAGCCCGTGGGAGCGAGTGGGGTCGAGCAGAGTGAGCGGGGTTGACCGGAACAAGGGAAAAAATAAAAATAAAAAAAAATAATAAAGTGCAAGAAGATGCTTGACATTTTAAACATTGCTTTTCACTGGATGTTTTTATTTAGTATTTTCTATGTCAATACATTTAAATCTATACTGTTATAGATTATGTTTTTACATAATAGCCCACAATGCAGATGTATTTAAATCATTGTTTAATAGTTTTCCTTAGTAGTAGACATTTCAAATACTCATGATTTTACTCTAAGAAGTGATGTTTCACTCAGTGTCCTGAATCCCTTCAAGCTGAACTTATAGGCAGCTGTGAGCATTCCAGGATGCACTCTAGAAACTGAACTTGGGTTCTCCAGGAGAGCGGCAAGTGTTATTGACTGCCAAAATATCTCTTCTGTCTCCATCATGTATTTCTTAAATGCTTGTCTTTTTGCATTCAGAGGTAACTCCTTTTCATGCACACTTGTCTTTTAATGCTTGCTTTTGAAACCTGTAAGTTTACTATCTGAGAACTGTTGTTGAACAATAGTAGCTGGTGGGGAGTTTAAATATCATCCATACCTGTCAAGTGTGAGCTTTATGATGGCTCTACAGTTGACACGTGGATGTGAATTAATTCCTTACAAATAATAACAAATGTCTAGTTTTAAAGACAAAGGAACAAAAGTCCCTTGTGCCTAATCCAGTGAAATGCATAGCTAAAGTATGGTACAGGATTCTCTCTCTCTCTCTCTCTCTCTCTCTCTCTCTCTCTCTCTCTGCTGGAAGCTGAAAGTGTAGTGTTTTAGGTTCCTCCAATTGCTTCAGTGTTCATTTTCAATTCTGCACCCTGGGAACCAGGCCAGGCACTGTGTTGGCAAGATGCCCCCATCTCAGCTGTTTCCCCACCTTTTCTTGTTACCATCTCTGCTTTCTGGTTAACATGCTATTCCAAGCCTGCTCTGAACATAAAAAGGCTCTGAACAGACAGGTGGGCTGTGTCCCAGGTGACTTCACAGGTGATGCTGCCAGGTCACTTAGATGGTGGCTTCTATGGACCTGGATTTTCTGTTTTAGAATCTCCGGGTAGGACTCTAGGGAAAACCCATTCGATTCAGAGTCCTGTCTCCCTGTGTATGATCACTTTTGATTCATTTACTGTGCGCTTTCCCCCTACATTCTCTCATCTCCCCTTCTGATGCCAGAGGCTTAACACTCACCATCAGAGAAAGCAAGACAGTGTGAGCAATGTGATGTGGCTAGAGCGTGCATGAACATGCAGACCTGTGGGACTTGCATCTGATGGAAATTTGGCAGTTCAGTGTGTGAGGAAGGCAGACAACATTCATTTAAAATCTAATGAGGAAAGGCAGCTAATGATTCTGGGCACAAATAGATCTAAACAGAAGAATATCTCATCTACTGGAAGCATGTCTCTGAGTTTTGTGTGTGTGTGTGTGTGTGTGTGTGTGTGTGTGTGTGTGTGTTTGGAGGCAGAGCATGGCTCCAGTAAGTCTCCTTGCAAAGTATGCCAGGTCTCTTTTTTCCACACTGAGAACTCCCAGTGATATCCTGTTGCCAGGTCCCTTGCTGCTTGCTTTCAGAATTCCCTGCCTCTCTGTGAGTGGCAGCCAGCCACCCTTTCTTCTAAGAGTGCGCTTATCTCATTGCCAGTCCACAGACCACTTTCACCTTCCTACCATTTAAGAAAGATTGGAGAGTAGATTCATGTCATTCCTAGGATGACAGAGGCCCTTGGCCACTTGGAGGAGAGAGTCAATCCTGCCTGCTGGGACTACACATTGCTTATGTTTTATCCAAAGTGAGATTTAGAGAAATTACCTTCATGGAAAATTCCCTGCATGTGCCTTCTTCTAGTTCCTATTGTGAATGCAGCTTCCCTTGCTACGTCCCACTGAGAAATCAGAAAACAAACCTCATGCCTTTTGCAGATTTAGTTTTGCAATTAAATGTCAGCTCATCACTCATCTTTGCTGAAGACAGGCAAGCAGCCCCTTATGCATCAGGCTTTGCTCTGTCTCCTATGGGGGCTTCTTAGAAACATCACCAACAGCTTAATTCCCACAGGTGCAATTTACTTTGTAGCTTAGCTTAGAAGAACAGGCTTCCTAAGGAGCCTGCTCTTCCTCTCTGGGGATCTGCAAACCCCACAGCTCCCCCTGCAGCAGCTGTTATGGATATGAAACAGCAGACACTACAGAAACTTAACCGCAATGATCCTGTGGATGGTGGGACATGTAGACAGTGAGTAATGGAGCAAAGAAGGGCCATTCTCAGAGAACAAAATTCAGAGATATGCCAAGTGATAGGTTCAGACAGGAAAGACCACGTGTGGGGAAATATAAACTGAACTTTTGCTGCACGGGAGCTGCACGGGAGCCCTGAAGGTGGAGATTTGCCCATAGAACAATTCTAGAAAGAATCCAGTCTCAAATCAACTTGGTGATGCACACACACACACACACACACACACACACACGCATGCATGCACACACACACATATGTACACACATGTATACATACATGTATATAGATATAGATGCTAGATAGTTTAGATAGATGGATGAAAGATAAATGATTTTAAGAGTCAGTAAGGACACAGACAAACAAGCAATGGTGGGGAGATGCTACAGAACACTGGGAGGGAAGAGAAGCTGGGAGACACTCACAGTCTCCTGACTGTTGGATTAACACAACAGCCAAAGAAAAGAGGAATTATGTTCCCATGAGAACACTGAGCCCAGAGCACCTGTGGTGTGCTGGATGAAGGAGGGTGAGACAGGCAGAGCACATAATATCAATTTTTAGCCTTCAAACATGAAATGTATATGAAGTTACAGGGTTATCTGAGTTCACACTGGAGGGAAGAGGTGGAAACTGGAACATAGTTATCAAACTATGTTTGTTCAAGAAAGACAATAGATGATTCTTCAGGAGAGGCAGTTTATTCTATCGTATGCACACAAAAAGCCATTTGGAATGTAACAGGTGTGTTATGTAGAATCAATCTGACCTTCTCAGGAATTTGTCATCATTTATTGGTTGCACTCAGTGGCCTGTAAACTGTCAAATGAGAATATAAAAGCATACACCTGACAATTCAGTCATTGTAAGGATAACAGCTGATTGTAGGGTCCTATAAATTATGTCAACAAAGCTTCGGTACTGAAATATATCTACATGGTCACCAACTCACTAAGAAGGAACAGCCGCATCATGAATTTATTGGGAAGAGAGGCCCCTTGGTCTTGCAAACTTTATATGCCCCAGAACAGGGGAACGCCAGGGCCAAGATGTAGGAGTGGGTGGGTAGGGGAGCAGGGCGGGGGATGGGGGAAGGTAGAAAGGACTTTCAGTATATCATTTGAAATGTAAATGAAGAAAATATCTAATAAAAATTGGAAAAAAGAAAACAAAAGATCAGAGAACAAACAAAAAAGGAATACATCTTGAGTTAATGCAATTGGAATATAGAGCCTTGTGGGAACTTGCTGGAATGAACAACTGCTTCTTAGGGAACAGCGGTCAACCCACTAACTACTCATTGATTATCACCATTCTTCCTGATTCTAACTCCATCTTTCTTAAACACGGATAGACCTACATCAATTCAGGAAGTTCCGGGCATACCTTACCTTCTCTGGATGAAGCTCATTTGCATCCAGAAGCACTCACTATTAGAGTGGAATTGTTTCTCCCCTGGTTGTGTTATAAAGCTGGGTGTGCTTTAGTTGGTGTTCCAGAATAGGATTGGAGTCTGTTGTAGAAGTATCAAATAACACAGATTATGAGCCTTAATCTCACAGGGAAGACCATACTTATTATTTATGTTATTCTAGTTTGTATAAGGCATTGTAGTTACTCCCGTTCTTCTGGCCATAACTACAGTGAACTAGAATGTTGACCATTTGGCAGGAAGCCTTTTCTCGGCAGGACAGATGAGACATAGTAAGGTGGGCCACACAGCTTCTGGAAGCTCCTCAGAAATGCTGGGTAGGTCAAACAGTAAGACACAGGCAACGCACTAGTAAATAGAAACAGCTGTGCTCAGTGGGACCCAATCTGGCCAAGATTTTAGCATGCTGACTCCTGCTAATGATCTCTACTGCTGATTAAAACTGCCTATTAGAGACACACTGAACCCTGATGGCCTTTTGGGACATCCCTCCTGTCTGTAGAAGACCCAGACTTAGAGACCTGAAGGTGTTTTGAGAGAAGTCTGGGTTTGAAGAGCAGAGATTCATGCTCAGATCTGACTGCAAAACCTCTGGCCTCATTATCTACTTAGTCCTGAGTCTGCTCAGTGTTCAGGCTGCAGAGTCACCCAACACGTACACAGCGGAGGGTCTGGAGCTCAGCCACTCTACAGAAAGATGCAATTGAAAAAGAGGTAGAGAAAGTTCACACAGACCAGCTCCAGAAAACACTGGGCCACTAGTTACATACCGGGATGTCTCCTGTTATCTGAAACACAAAGACATATATGATGGAATATGTTCTTGCAATTGGGACCTGTCCTGTATCACATCCCTGCCTCCCCAGATTCATGTTCAAATCATCTGCTCACAGCCATCAAGGCTTAACCTGACCAGTTAGATAAGAACTTCTGTTGTGGAGGACACAGAAACTATGTCTTAGAGCTTTGAAGAGGGACTCTGACATGGGGACCAGACCACCATTTTAGGTTCATCTGAAGTTATGTGAGTATGTGACTGATCTTTGTGACAGCCACAGCTAGAGCAGGAAGAAAGAACTTAACAACCAGAACTCTCCCCTTCTCATCGTGCATTTGTATATTAACTAGCTATCGATTAGGAACGTCTGCTTCTGTGTGGCTTCATTTATTCATTTGTTCCAAGGAGGAACTGAATGGGGCATCTAAATTATCCTTCATGTTTCTATATGGGTCAGAAAAATGAAATTGATACAGATGAATAGACCTAGGATTTTACAAATAGTCATCTTTTTCTTGTTAATTATGTGTGCAAGGTGGCTGTGTATATGAGCACAGGGGCATGTGGAGATCTTGGATCCTTTGGAGGTAGAGTATAGAGGTGTTGGTGAGCTACCTAAAGTGGGTGCTGAACACTGAGGTCTGTGTCTGTGCATGCTGTTAACCACTGAGATATTGCTCTAGAAAGGAGTCTTCTTATATGCAGTACATGCTTAAGCAAGAAAGGTAATTGTTAGGAATCTAACTGTTGGAGTCCAAATTCTTGCATAGAAATTAATGCAGAATAAAAAAAAGAGAGAGATATATAGCAAGTACTTATCACTGTACTAAAGTATCATATCATTAAAACACAAATGATACTTTTATGTGAGGTTCCCTGGATAACTAGTATTTTGCACAGAACGCTTGCCATTAAACACAAACTGAACGACGGCTAACCTGAAAACCCTTAAACTGAAGCTGTATTTAGGATACTAAACCAAATGTCACCATTAGCTAAAATGTGCAGAAACAAAAACTCTAGTTAATACAGCCTATTGGGGATTGTTACACTGAGTGGAGGGTTGGTGACTCACATTGGGATGAGCTGTAACCAGGCTGATGGAGGGTCTCATTCTCTTCTCACCTTAATGCATGGTTCCCAGTGCAGAATGCATAATTAAAAGGGTGTGCACAGAGGAGGTGATCATCTGTGAGTTCAGAGGAAACACAAAGCGCTAGCTAGCGAGCCCCCTCTGACCTTGTCATGCCTCTCCTTGGATTGAGTACCAGCTGGAGAAAGCTGAGCTGATAATGGCCCAGCTGCATAGCCTAACAAGGTCTTTGTGATACAGGCAAGGTCAAGTGCTCTCTCATGTTGAGTATTAATGTCGTTGTGCACCGAAAGAGACAGAGAGGCTGCCAGGATGAAGACGGGACTCTGAGCAGGATGCCCAATTTCAGTCCCAGCCTCCAGGACAACCAACAGAGCTGGATAAAAAATAATGGTAAAAACAAAACAAAACAAAACAAAACCCAAACCAATACAAAACAAAACAAAACAAAAAAAAAACCTATACAAATGGAGCAGAGGCTGGGATAGTTTGGTAAAGGAGCACCTGTGCTCATCAAATATACTGCTTCAATAGTCACCAACATCGATGGTGTTTTGTTATGTTTTGTTATGTTTTTTTTTTTTAAATCACAGGTAAACTCATAACATGATGCTGTCGATGTCAATGTTAATGATATAATTCTATTTAAATGAATGTTACTCCCTTTAAACTCCATTGCATGTAAATTAAAGTTTGCTTATTATATTATAAACCCATGATCAACATCTTTTCCAGCATCCTCCCCTGAGCACATCTGACCATCCATGGCTGGAATGCTGCAACTTACATGTGTTATTTTCAATAATTCATGAATACAAGTATCTGCCTATTCATGAAACAAAGATTCTAAGGACGAATATTTTTGCAAAGTTTGTTTAGAAGAAATAATCAATTGAAATGAAAGTGAATACTAGTTACATTGAAGAGTTATTTCCTAGACATGGTCTTTTCAAAGAGCAGCAGTCTTTAGTTTTATGATATTAAAACCAATTTGATTGGAGTTTGCTTTTAAGATTTTCTGACAAATAATACATTCTCTAAAATTTTATAATATCCTCAATGTTCATTAGACTATGACGAATCTATGAGGAAGGAGGAACTGGAGAGTGTGGTCTGCCTGTGGCTAGCTACACAGTCTGGACTTGACACTTGTGGGGCCATGGACTATAGGATGTGGATAAGCATGAGCAGTGTCTCTTTAAGCTCCAAAAGCAGATAATTAAAGCTGCAGGTGCCTGTCTTCTGAGTTCCAACCTCTCAGCGACCTTGCATTGTTCTCATTGTGAGGTATTATCCAAGCTCAAAGGCACCAATATTTCCAAGCTAATTCCCAAATTGCTAAATTATTGTTTCATCATTTGAGGGTTTATTTTAGGATAAATTAGATGATGTTGATAAAGTGCTGTCATCATTTATTATCAGAAACATAGACAGCAACTTCCCTTATGGTATTTTGAGTCCCTAAGAAGGACTCAATTTAACTTTCAATAAAGACAAGAAATACTGTTATTGATCCAAACAACAAAGAAATATCAGACATTTTCCTGGTCGTTAAGCTTAATCTACTTCAAAAAAATTAACTCATGATGGGGAATTCCACACACACTGTTGGAATTTAGACTGCTAGGCAGGTGTTTTGCCAACAGAAGGGGATTTTCTCTGACCCAACGTTTCCTGGTTGTGAGGCTTCTCTCTAAGTAAATACATTGATGAGGAATGGTGTAGTATCTGATTCCTTTCAAGAACTTGGGAGGTAGGGATGGACTTCAGAGCTAGTGTTAGATCTCTGGAGGAGGGCGAGTATATGTAGGAGTATATGTAGGAGGGAGGGCTTAAGAAGTATAGCCAGCTACCAGAACAGTGGTTCTCAAACTTCCATCTACTGAGACCCATTAGGACAGTTCCTCATGTTGTGGTGACCCTCACCATAAAATTATTTCTCTTGGCACTTCATAACTAATTTCTCTGTTGTTATAAACCATAATGTAAGTATTTGACATACAGGATATGTGATATACAACCAACCCCCATGAAAGCATCATTCAACTGCCAAAGAAGTCAGAAAGCACATGTTGAGAACAACTGTATCAAGAGCATTTGAGGAAACACTCAGAAAAGACTGGATGCAAAAGCCTAGTAGATACTGTTTCCTCAGCTGCAATAATAAAATGGCACACAAAGGATTAAAAATAAATAAAACTGTTACTACATTTCTGGAGGCCAGAAGTCTAAGAGCAAGACTGGACCCTCCCAAGTCTTCTCTTTGGTGTACAGCACAGAGTGTCCTAAATTACAGGTGGGTGTGGACACAGAACTTCTGCATGCCATCTTACTCAGAATCAACACTGAACATGACCTGGCTTGATCTGGGATGGTTCTGGAAATTGACACCAGCTGGGCTCTGGATAAAAATGATTGCTTCTTGTACAGAAGTGCATGCTCACAGTCATCTATATGATGGAACACAGGGCCCACAATGGAGAAGCTAGAGATAGAACCCCAGGAACTGAAGGGGTCTGCAACCCCAGAAGAGGAACAACAATATGAACTAATCAGAACCCCCAGAACTCGTGTCTCTAGCTCCATATGGAGCAGAAGATGGCCTAGTCGGCCATCATTGGGAGGAGAGGCCCCTTGGTATTGCAATCTTTATATGCCCCAATACAGGGGAACGCCAGGGCCAAGAAGTGGGAGTGGGTGGGCAGGGGAGCAGGGAGGGGGGAGAAGGGAGGGAACTTTCGGGATAGCATTTGAAATGTAAATTAAGAAAAATATCTAATAAAAAATTTGAAAAAAAAAGATTGCTTCTTCCTGTGTAGGTAATGGCTCCCATCTCTCCAAGATCAGACCCTGAACACTTATCACTGAGTCAAGATATGAAACCTGGTGATAACTTTTCTCAGTGGATAAAACTCAATGTCTAAAGTTTTCACAAAAATTAGAAGAAACTAAGGGTCTGGTGCCATTTCCCAAAGCAACTAAACATATCTTCAATTCCAGAGTTTAAATGTGGCTACAGATGAATCCACTTTTCTGTTATTGCTGTCTGTGGTGGTTTTGGTGTTTTGCTCTGGGTTGTGTTTAGGTGTTGTTCTTAGATAGGGCTACACCATGAATCACATTCTAGACTCAATATTCCAAGGTTCCCAGCTCAGCCTCCAGAATGCTGCCATCTCTGATAGTAGAAAACACACCAGACTGCAATGAGACTATCATATGGAAAAGTTGAAGAAAGATGGAGAGTTCTACACATGTGTAAACAGCGTGTCTTGTGTTTACACACAGGAAATCTTTGTTTTTTAGGAGCTTGCAGTGAGTCTTACACGGTTGTCTGTGTTCTGCATGATTTAGAAGTGATTTAGAGCCAATAAGTGCATGAGCTAAAGTGTTGGCACTGCATGAGTGCATATGCTGAGTAGAGGGGGAAACATTTAAAATTTTAAAGCGTTTGCTTCATTTTTTTTTAATTTGTACATATGTGGGAGCATGCACACGTGAGTGCAGGCATCCAAGGAGGCTAGTGCCATCAAATCTTCAGGAGTTCAGAAAGTTCTGAGCCACCAGTGTGGCCTCTGCAAACTAAACCTGCGTCTTCAGGAGAGCAGTATACATCTTAACCTGTGAGCTATCTCCAGCTCCATATTGAAATCTTTTGGAGACAAGGTCTAAGTTACTTGAACTTGTGGTCTATTTGCTCCATCCTTCCAAATAACTAGAATTAAAAGCAGCTAGCTTGAGGAAATGCTTTGTAGATATCACTGGGATGTGGCTGTCATATAAGTTTTAGGTTGCATTTGTGACAGGTACAGGGATGGATACTTTTCTGGTTAGGAAGCTGAAGGCTGCTGCAGAGTGCAGCAGGGTACTCAACCAGGTCTTCCCAATTCTGAAACCCATGGTAGTTTCTCACTGCACCTTGCTCCTGTGACTTGATGAATCCAATCTCTCTTAGGCATCTGCTATGAGATACGGGCCTATTTGTACAATCACTTATTTGTACAATCTTTACGTCTCATTGCAAATCGATACAATGTTGCTTTAACAAAGGCCAAATTTGCTAAAGTATCAGAAGGCTAATACTTCATCATCTTCACCTGAAGTACTTGAATGTTGTTAGGAGAGTTAGATAACTCAGAGGCAGCTTTGGGAAAGCATCAGACGCCTGTGCGCACAGGTCCTTCTTCATGTTATGACAAGGAAGGCATGATTGCTCCATGACAATATTGGAAATGGAAGGAATCAGCCCAAGACACAGGATATATATATTCAGCCTATTCCCAAGATAGAAGATCCACTCCATAACTAAGTCAAAGCCCTGAGGTCCAGCATTTGTTCAGACCTCTGGACATTCAGTAGCCCATCCAGTGATGCTGCATGGCATACTAAATTCTCTACTAAAGGGAGCTATCTATTCATAGCTGCTGGAGAAGCTACAGAGAGGAACCTTGTGTTCTAGGAGGCTAGATCACATAGGAGCATGATTCCTCTTGCAAATGAGGTGTTGGCTTCAGAGCTCCACTCCATAAGCTCCTGTTCACCTCTGCAACTTTATGTTTTGGGGAGATGTTTTATGAGCAGAAGCACAACTGATAAAGTTGTTCCCACCGCAGTCTGACTTTCTATCTGACTGAATTTAATACTTTTTCTTGCCAAGGAGTAGAACTTGGAGCCTGAGATAAAGGGACAGGATATACTTATGAGAAAAGTTGTGATATGGAGTGTGTGTGTTCTTCCATCATTTATCTGGATGTCCAGTCACCCGTCACTATAGAATAATTTTCATGGACATCTTGCAGACTGCACAGGATGTTGATGCTCAAGTTCAAAGTCAGAGGTGCTACTGTGTGAGCATGTGCTCTGGGAGGGAGTGGGGGTAGAGAGAGTTGATGGGAGCAAAGCTAGTGTTTATATCTGTGAAATTAGCTCTCTACATGGAATGGATTAGAGTGTTAAAAATATACATGGCATTGCAATCCTGGTTCTGCAGTCATCCTGGAAATAACTTGTCAGTAACAGTGACATAGGTAAAGCAGGTTTGCTCAAAGATTCTGGAGAAAGCCACAATGACCAGTCTATTGTCTCTGAGAAACTTACAGAAAGGCCATCTTCTGAAAAGGATACAGAGGGCCATGTTATGTGGACCGCCAAGGGGATCATGAACTGATATTTTCAGTTTTTTCTTACATTTCTGGTAATATAACATAATAATATGTTTCTAAAGGTTTTAATTTTTAGATCTCTTAATATCTATTTTTAATCTAAAGAAAATATTATTTTACACAACTATTGCAATCTTTGTATTTTTAGATGATTCCCAAATTATATGATTATTACACTTAAGAAAATCTTCCTTCAACCTCTGATAGAGATAAGCAAGATAATAGCTTCAGTTTTCACTGTTTACTATAAGGAGGTTAATCAAGGTATTTATAAAATTCCTTTCTTTATAATCATTTAAAAATTTTAAATGCAAGCCGGGCGTGGTGGCACATGCCTTTAATCTCAGCACTCGGGAGGCAGAGGCAGGCAGATTTCTAAGTTCAAGGCCAGCCTGGTCTACAGAATGAGTTCTAGGACAGCCAGAATTAAACAGAGAATCCCTGTCTCGAACCCCCCCCCCCAAAAAAATAAAAATAAATGCTTTGAAACCAAAGCAGACAGGCACCTTTGCTCCCTCTGTGTGAGACCTCAGTCTGACCCTATCCCCATGCCTGGATATTTGCTCATGCTGCTATTCTATGTTTTACAGACACTGTCTATGACATGATCCAATCCCCTTGTGATTTTTTTTGACCTTCCTAAACAGCATCGTAAATTTTTGTTTTCCAGATGATAAGAGTAGATGTAATTTTACTGCCTCAAGCCCTCAGTCTTACAAGTGGAGACATGTTTCCAATGTATTTACTTATAAATTGGTCAAAGGCATTTCCCCTTCCTTCAAATATACCCAAAATAAGTTTTCCCTTCTCATCAATTTTTTTTTTCTGTCTGGATGGGGCTATTTACAGGGCAATAACTGCTCAGTGCTCCAGCCTGATAGGTTTGCAGTGTTAACAAGGAGGAGGAGAGACTAATTGGAAAGGGCCCAGGTCCTTCTTCCTATGTCCAACCATATAAATTACTTTCCTGATTAACTAGACTAGCAGAGGGAGCAGCCTCTGCTTTCAGTGTCAATTAGAAGTTCACATGGCCGTTAAATATTTAGGCACCTTGATTTAGATTCCCTGGCAAAGATCTGCTCTGGTTCTATTTAAAAAGAACATTATTTGTGCACCTGCCATATAAATTCTAGAATTACAGTGGGTTGCCGGCACACAAATGTGTGGTGTATTGTGACACAGGATTCAGAATGATAAAGAGTAGAACCGAGAGACTCCATGTTGAGCCTCCTTGGGTCTAAGCCTGCATCAGTGAGAGCCCTGGAGATTGGAGCTTGTATCTTGTATCTAGTACTTGTGTCCTGGAGGCGACATACACTATGCTAGGCATCATTAGATGACCAAGGTTTTGCCCAATGACCTTGGCAGCTAAAGTTTCATATGGGCTTACAGTTTTAAACTTTGAGAATATGTAACATCTGGGCAAAAGCATTGCAAAGGCAGAAACAGCCAAGAGCTCACATTTTGATCTACATTCAAAAGGCAGAGAAACTTACCAGGAATGGCAGGAGTCCCTTGAAATCTTAAAGATATCTCTGGTGAGACATAACCTTCTATAAGGTCACACCTCCTAATCCTTCCAGAACAGTTCAACCAACTGGGGACCAAACATTCAAATATACAGGCTTATGGGACCCTTCTCATTTAACCTGAAATACTCTATTCATATTGTTGTGATAAAACTTTTATGTACACATTGAATGCAGAGTATAAGTCGCTCAGATATTGATTTCACTTCAAAGTCACAAATTTGCAGATGCCAGTAATATTTCTTCTATATTAAGAAAGTGGCATTAATTTAAAAATTGATTTTTAAATTACAATTGTAGATTATAATGTAAAAATCTATCTGTTGTCTGATAGTGGAATTGTGTCTTGTGATATTAACTCATGTACAATTTTATTGCCATAGATAAATGATTCAAGTTACAGGTGCTAATGTGAGACACAAAGTAGGGTGAATGTCCTAATTTATATGCTACATGTGGCACTCTATAGTTGAATTATGTTTTCTTTCTACTGTTAATATATTATAGACCCACATGATTTAAATCCCAACAGAAAGAAAGCAAAATCAGTATTATTGGTCCTGAGCCTTTACTTCTAAGACAGATATATTCCCCAAGGACTATAAACACATCCAGTGTGAATATAGGAGCTTTTTACTTCTCAAATCCAAACATGTTTATGTGGCAAAGTTACAGAAAACAATCCATAACAAATTTTAATGCTGTGTTTTATACATATAAAAGTATAGTTTTAAATTTTGTGTTTCTTCCTAGTTTGTTTACTTGAATGTTCCCAGTTTATTAATTCAAAACTCATGCATTCCAAGAATATCTACAACAGTCCAGTGTTTCACATCAACCATTCTTTCTGTGAGAGCTTTGGTTCTAACTCTGGAGCATTACAGGGTGTCAGGTTTCTCCCTAGATAAGCTAGATCAAAATTAATAATACAGCTTTACCCTAAGTATACTGGATGTGTGTTAAAGAAGAGGGCACAGTTTCCCAAGATGAGTACTTAAGGTGAGCCCTAAATAAAATGAGATACAGTTTATACCCTGGCATTGGTACACAGCACGGAGGAATGCCACTTTTCAGAATACAAAGGATTTCAAAACTGAAGTGGTGTAGATATCCTAGAGACTTCAGGTTAGATATGCCTCAGTGGGTAGCTCCAATGGCAAACCCTTAGTTTAGTTAACACCCATTAAGAAATAACATGAAACCTGTGAGAAAACAATCTTTACACTGTGTGCCTTTTTGATGTTTGAAAATAGTCATTTTGGAAATTACTCTCCCCAAATTGAAGCCATGTTCCAGATTCTACCTGCTCTCCTGGACCATACTTAGAGCATCTAGAGTTCAAAGGTTGATGATCAAGGTGAATCACAAGGCCTCTGAAGCACTGCATTCTAAGAACAAAAGGTTGGTTTGGAGAAACATGACCAAACAAGCTATTAAAAAGGAATTGGACACACACACACACACACACACACACACACACACACACACACACTCATTCCAAGAGTCAAAGACTACTTTTAAAAAGCCCCAATGCCAGACACAAGAAGCCCTCTTTTGAATTGTTGACCCTGGCTTAGAACTGCCAAGAGTATGTAACTTGTTGCTCTTGCTGTTGGTTAACACCCAAAGGTCAAAGGCAAGTCCTTATTGTTGAAAACTCATGCACTTTAGACAGAGGGCTCAAAATGATACAATAATTTTAAGGGTTACAATAGTGGCACATGTACCTTGGTAATAACCAACAGTTCTTTAACTGGAAATAAAATCCTTTCAAAAGGAGAAACACTGTCTGGTACTAGAGACCTAGACAATTACTCAGTGCTAGGGCAGTGTCTTAGTTTATGGTAATTAGAGAAGAATCAAGAGCCTTTAATTTGCTAAACCAGCATAATCTCTAATAACAATCTAAATAAGTGTCCTTTTACCTACAAATACTTGTCCTTTTACCCTCTGTAAAATACCTTTTACCCTCATCAAGGAAACTCCTCCTCTTTGGATCAGATAGAGACCTTTATAAGGAACCCCGAGCAATCAACATGCAGAGTTTTAGACTCCAGTCTCCATGGATGCACTGACAAAACACTCCAGAGCATAAAGCTCAGGGAACCTTGACAATGAAGGGGTAGAAAGATGGAAAGACCTGGAGGGTTTTAGACTCTGTTGTCCCCTAGTAACACCAGAAGCTATATCCATAAAGACTTACCAACATGACCACCCAAACAATGAGCTGAACAAGAAGGAAAAAAATGGATATACCAAACTGAATGGTGAATAGCCCATGAAGTTTCAACACTACACAAAGAACTGTAGGCAACTCAGAGAAGAGGAGAGGTGGTTTTTCCCAGGAAAGAGTACAGCAATCATTTGTTCAGTGATGGAAACAGTCAGTCCTGAATACATACATGCATACACAAGTATATACACACACGCACAGTAGCAATTAATTTTTGTTTTTGTTTTTTTGTTTTTTTTTGTTTGTTTGTTTTTGTTTTTCGTTTTTGTTTTTTGTTTTTGGGACAGGGTTTCTCTGTTTAGTCCTGGCTGGCCTGGAACTCACTCTGTAGACCAGGCTGGCCTCAAACTCAGAAATTCACCTGCCTCTGCCACCCAAGTGCTGGGATTAAAGGCGTGCGCCACCATGCCCAGCTAGCAATTAATTTTTAAAAGGTTGTGAATTTGAAGGAGAACAGAAATGATTATATGGGAGTGTTTGGAGGGATGAAGGCAAGTGAAGGGGGAAATGTAATTAAATTATAATCCCAAAAAGAAAGAAATAGAAGCATCAAGTGCACGGTAAATATGAGAGTCTGGAAGGATGGTTTTATTGCAGCACTAAATTAAAACAGGAATCTTTTGCTTGCTTATTGCATATTTTTCCTGACTTTTTAAATAAGTACACCATTCCCTATGTACCCTTCATCATGGCACCCAATTCACTGAGTCCTAAATGTGGTCTGTAGTTTGAAGGCACACTCTGACTTTCAATGGGACAAACTTTAGTCAAAGGATTCAGGTAGGGATTTGGCAAAACAAAGATGTTTGCCGGTGTGGTGATGCAACAATCAGGCCAAGCATAGGAGGGCTGCTTAGAATTATATAGCAAGATTCTGTCACAAGAAAGACAAGGAGGAATGGAAGTTTAGGTCTCAGGTTCCATCCTCAGTACCTCCTTCATATGTGAAGGATGAGAAGAGAAAAGGGGGGTAGGATCATGAACAGAAAGAGGAGGATGGCGAGCAGGAGGAGGATAAGAAAGAGGAGGGAGGAGAAAGGAAGAAAGGAGAAGAGGGAAACGAGGAAAAGAAATGACGAAGAGGAAGAGAGGGAGAAGAAAGAGGAGGAGGTGATGGAGAAAGATTAGTGAAAGTAGGTGGAGAAGCAGTAGGAGAAAGAGAAGTTATCAGTACTGTCATAGTCTGACAGATAGGATGCCATTTGCTTAGGGGACAACGTTCATTATCTGCACTTAAAGGGAGCTGTCAGGTTCCCCTTATACCAGTTCTCTCATGGAGATTCCTAAATTAAACACCATCTGGGCCTTACCTAAGAAAAAGAAGCAAATGTCAATGAATCCCTCTTTATGACCTCAAAGTCATTCTAGTATAAAATCAGAAATGCTTACAGATTATACACAATTATAAAATATATAAAGACTAACAAAATTATAAGAGTAAAAAACTGATGATGATACAGAGAGATGACTTTGGGGGGTGAAGTGTTTGCTGTGCCTGTAAATGCAGGGCTGGTGGATAGGGCAAAGATTATAGATAGATATAGATTAGATAGATATAGATATAGATATAGATATCGATATCGATATCGACATCGACATCGACATCGACAAAGACATAGACATAGACATAGACATAGACATAGACATAGACATAGACATAGACATAGACATAGACATAGACATAGACATAGACATAGACATAGACATATATGTAGATACTCTTTAGCCAGACTGGCTGAAAATGGTGAGTTTCCAGGTTTACAGGAGACTCTGTATGAAAAAGTACTGTGGAGAACAATTTAAGAAATACTCTTGAAGTTGACCTATGACTGCAATGCATGAATGTACAGGTGGATATCCAAACACCCCCCCCCCACAGAGAGAGAGAGAGAGAGAGAGAGAGAGAGAGAGAGAGAGAGAGAGAGAGAAAGAGAGAGAGCAAAAAAGAAAAACTGCTAAATTGTCAGCCCTAAGGGGCTGCTGTACTACACTGTCATCAGACTCATTGTAATAATATTATTATCAATATCGTTTATCAAGCTGATGATTCTCCCCTGAGGGTCTATCAAAGTTGCAGAAATCTCTTTTAGGGAAAGCTGTGTGATATCATTTGCCTCCCTTTGGCTCAGATGTGTCATTGACAGGGCATATTTGCCTGCATCTCTTTTCTCATTAGCTTGAGGATATTAAAACAGTGTCTTTCACAGCCTGTGGGATCTTAAATGCAATACAAATAAGGCATCTGCACTGAGGATATGGTATGTGGTCACACAGACTTATATAAGCATGAAATGAAAACATAGAATCCAAAGCTAATTACACAGGACAGGAGAATTCCCCCTGCTATACAGAACCTGGCAATCATCTTACCCTTTGAACAACGACTTTACAGACAGGGTTCATGGGGGCTACAGTGGAGCCATCATGACAACACTGACCCTCCTAAGTACCACAAACCTGCCTAGCCAGCCGCCTCCAAAATGTGGAGACTTTGGAGAGAGAGGTCAGAGAAAACTGATGCAAATGATGAGAACACAAGTAGGTCATCATCTGATCACTGGATGTAGTATCAGCCTACAAGGAGCAGAGCCAGAGTCTCTGGGTCTGGGTCAGAATAGTACTAGAGTAGAAAAAAAAGTCCTATCTTAGTCTTAATGATAGGGTCACTATTTTTGTGATGAAACACCATGACCAAAAGCAAACTGGGGAGGGGGAAGGATTGATTTCACTCTCACAACCATATAACAGTACATCTTCCAAAGAAGTGAGGGTAGAGACTCAAGTAGGATAGAACCCTAAAGGCAGAAGCTGATGCAGAAGCCATGGATGGATGCTGCTTCCTGGTTTTCTCATCCATGGCTTGCTCAGCCTGCTTTCTTATACAACCCAGGAACACCAGCCCAGGAGTGGTACCACCCACAATGGGCTGTATCTTCCTCAATCGACCACTAATTAAGAAAATGACAAACAGAATTGCAAACACCCTGCTCTTAAAGAGGCATTTTTTTTTTTCAGTTGAGGCCCCCTGTTCTCTAATCACCTTGGTTTGTGTCAAGTTGGCAAAACTAGTCATCACAGATCACCTAGGCAAAAAGACCCTCTAGCCAAGTAGAGACTCTATAGCCTGGGTAGAGACCTAATATTCCAGACTGGCTTCATGACTGATGCTGCTAAGGGATCACCTTCCATGAAGGCAGGTTCAGCTTAAGCCATGCTAAAGAGACAGGCAGAATAATTTGCCCTTTGCTGAGATACTGTATCTTCCTTCCCTAAACTCCCACCCCAGCTCTGCCTCTACGAGCCATGGAACTCTGCTGTGTCTGTCCCCATTTCTATTCCTTTTCCTTCTTCCTGTCACATTCTACTGGGTGCTGGCCAGAACTTAAGCACCTTCCATAATCTCCTCCTTGGGCTTGCCTGATACCATGGGATGGAAGTCCATGACAATCTCAAAAGACATATGCTCTTTGATTCCCTCTTCCATTATCCTCCTTTGGGAATCTGGTGAGATCAACAGCTTGTTTGCTGCCCTGTGCTGTTTTTCTTTTAACCTCTAATAAAATTATTCTTGAAATTTTCTTTAATTCTATTCTCAAGATTTTTAATAATAAGAATGAAAAATACAAGGGAAGAAAACATTTTCCCATTGTCACTTGGTGACCATAAAGGGCTTCTTCAAAATTTCACTAACAATGTGATGAATTTTAAAATACATTGTGATTTAGCTGGGCAGTGGTGGCACATGCCTTTAATCCCAGCACTCGGGAGGGAGGCAGAGGCAGATGGATTTCTGCCAGCCTGTTCCTCAAAGTGAGTTCCAGGACAGCCAGGGCTACACAGAGAAACCCTGTGTCCAAAAACAAAAAAGAAAAAAATGCATTGTGATTTAAAAAAAAAAATAACTAATAACTTTCCACTTGGAGTCCTGGTCATCGGTCTCTGAGAGGACTCTGTCAAGAAGTCGAAACCTCAACATAAACCAAAACAGCAGTGTCCTAACCATGTGAAAGTGACATTTCTAGCCTCTTACCCAAAAGCATTGATTCTACACCCAGCCTTAGTTCTGTTCACTTAATGCTCCACATTAACATTACCTTCCTGATCATCGTTCAACCTTCCTATCAGTACCTATTCAGTCTACAGCTTGATCTTCCAAACATTTTGAAGAGAAATGAAGAGCAGTATATTCATTACCCACTCTTTTGTCTGGCATCAGACTTAATGCATCTTCTGGTTTTCTACTCTTGACGTCAGACTTTCCTCACCAGATATATATCATGTAGGAGCTGTCAGTTATTAACCAAGATAGGCCAAGGAGACTATGCATTCTCCTGCAGCTAAAGCTTTTCATGGATGCTCTAACTCTTTGGTGATCATTGGGCTGACATCTTCTGAAAGTCACTCAAGTAGATCTATAATTTAGTAATGCACCATGTAATTAAGAATCCTGTAATTTAGAAATGCACATGCAAGGGCTCAACAGCTCTGCTAAGTCGTCCAATGTCAAAGAGTTGGGCATGTTTTTACTGAGGTTTCGTGTTTTACTAGGTGAATGAGTTTTATCAGATCTTGAAGCATTGTTACTCAGAGGTGAGCATACCTGTCTAGACTGTATGATGGGGCCAGGATCACAGCTGTGAGCTCAAATGTTCTCCTTCAACAAAGCATGGCCGGGGCTCCATCCTGTTCACTGGATTTGGTAGATATGTCTCCTTTTCCTACTTGCCCTTATTTCCCTCATCTAGTTATTGTGCCTCCTACAGTGACAGTGCAAGTACCACTGCTTCTAAAAGCAGTACAATCACTTTCTAGAACTTTCCTTTGGTAGAAGCTGAAGGGCAACTCTCAACAGGTATGCTAATAGTTCACTTAAGCACACCTGCATTATTTGAGCATCCATTCTATGTTTTAGGCCATGAAGTTCCCCCACATAGTTCAGAGCTCTGAGTTCCTTGTGGCTCCTTCCCAAGTCCATTTTCCTGAACATTTTCTTCCTCTTAATCAGCCATCCCCCAAAAAGTGTACAGAAAGGTCTCCCCCCCTCCCCCGTATTTGAACCTCAATATTTTCATGAACTAAAGTCTATAACCTGGAGCAAATGATTGGCTCTCCATAAGTACAAATTTCTTATCAATATGAAGACTTATCAGTAGATATAAGCTTTTCAAGTAAATTACACAAATCACTGCCTTATCACTGTGCTTATTTAAGAACCAAGAGTTGAGACCTCCCTTCCTTCCTATCCACTTCAATATGACTATATCTCAGATCACTCACGTCTTTCCTGTTTCCAGCCCTTCTGTCCCCAGTGGCACCTGGGAAACTGAACCCTCATCAATGCTAATCATTTCACTCTTCATAGTTCTCCAACGAATGTGAGATTCTGTGACTACCTGGACATGATAATAGCTGCTGTCTATCACTCCTGCTTTCCTTCTCTGCTCAGCCAGATTGAGAGCCACCCACAGGCATTTACAGGAAGCCTACGTGACATGCTTGGACATTTGGAGATCTAAGACTGAGACATCTGCTCAACTTTCATGTGACTATATCGTCACGTGCTGTCTGCCCTACCATGTCTATTCTATACTCAATGCTGACTTTTTTTCTACTTATGTCAAGCAAAGGTGTCTTCACTCTATTCAAGATAAATTAACCCATAAGGATGAAGCATGAATAAGCTCAACTCTCAAAGCTTAACATAACAATTTTGTTATGGCTATCAAAATCCAGTGTACAAGTACCCAGGAATATTATAATTTATGTTAATTATTAGTCTCAAGAGATAAGGACTTGCTATTATCAGGAGCAGAGAGCTGTGGGGTTTACATATAGATACTGTATTTGATAGCATTTGATCCCAATTCTGAATTTCTAGTATGCTTTCTTTGCTCTGGCATATCCTCTTATTTGTGTGTGGTTTACCATTGTGTTGGCCAAGTTAGTCATGTTTTCCTGCCTATGACCCAACCCCAGCATATGTAATGGTGAGAATATATGGGGGTTCCAGCATTCCAAAAGTCAACAGGGTCTCCTCAAAAAAGCAAAGCCCTGCTTCTCAGTTGAGTAGGAAAGTGTTTTAATATTTATGTGTATTGTAATTATTTAAAAATTGTAACCTCTGAGAGCAGCAAGGACTTCCTGGATGGCTGTACACTGTAGTCATTGGATATATATATATATATATATTTTTTTTTTATCTAGAAGACACTGCCTAATAGCCTACCACCACATGTACTTCTGTCAGCCTCTTCTATATCTGCAACCTCAGCCTGAGTTCTTGTGCATCATCTACAGTGTGGATCGCATCATGCCATACCAGTTTGGCTCCTGCATCACTAGTTCAGCATGACTTCTCCACTTGTACGGTATTTTCATTATACAATTTTTGCTGACCTTTTAAATGAGTAATAATGCATCCATGTCTTAAGTTATTTTCACATAAATATATTGCCAACCCAAAGTGTTTATGGTGAAACAAAATGCATTTCTTCTTAAAGATGTACACTCATAATCAAAGTTAAATTATTATAAATATTGACTTGCATTTCTTCTTCATAAGACATTGACTCCTCTGGGGAAGGAGGCCCCTTCCTTCCATGCAACATCATTAAACTTTGTTGTACTAACATTCTCGAAAGCCACAGAGACAGACTAGTATTTTTACAGCAATAGGTCCACGCTTGTGATTCAAACATGAAAGCCTGTAAGAAAGGCCATAGAATCCAGGAAATCAGATTTGTGACAGAAGGGAAGGTGTTCTTTGCGCTTCTGCATTTCTGAGCAGCTTTGGAAACAAATAGTGCCTCACAGTTTGGAAATGTAAGGGTTAAATGATTTCAATGTAGATGCTTGATGGATACTTTGAATATGTAATGCTCAAATTCAGGGATATGCTGGAGGATGCTCAGGAGACTTGATCTTCTGTGTTCCCATTGCCTCAGAGTCAATCCCCATTTATGTGGGAGAAGAGGCAATCTTAAAAAAGAAAACTGTAAGATGTTAGAAAAGAGCCATTCCATCTAAAAATGAATATTAGTGAATAAAACAAATAATATTCATACAAATTTCTTCACATAAATATTTTCCACCTGGTCCAGGGCACCACTAGCCTTTTCTTTCACATAAGTAGAGAAATATGTATGCCAGGAAACTAAGAGAAGAGTAATCTTATATGAAGCATGTAAACACCATCTAAGATACAGAATTTGTCATATAGAGCTAGATTCTTTAGATGTTTGGTCAGTAAATAGGTATACTAGCAGTGCTGGAAGTTAACCAGGTAGCTGAGTAGGAATCCCGGTAAAGTGTGCTCACCCTGCAAGTTAGGTGGACACCCATGCTCCACGATGGGCATGTGCACTATCGCTGGTGTCCTCAGCAGAAAGTGACACTTGAGTCTTATTTGGAAGGTTCCTTAAGACACAGGCTGCTTGGACTCATGCTGGGTTTTCTATTTGGCAGGTCTGGGAATTTTCATTTCTGGCAGGCTCTGTGGGACACTTAGATGGTCACTGTGAAGGATACACTGAAATCGATACACAGTGACCTCCTTCACAGGTCCTCAAGGACAGCAGATCCATCTTTTAGTTGGGTGTGGGGTACCCTAACACCTTCTCAGCATCTTTTAAAGCATCTTTTATTTCTTGCCCCTAAAATCCAATATATTGCTATATTCAGTTTCTTTTTGACTTTGGATCCACATTAATTACATGTGTCAAGCCTTTGATTGTATATTAATTTAATCTTTGACAATGACACAATTAAAATTTTTTCAATGTTCCCCAAATATGCTTTTTGATATTTTTCAAGGCTGTGACTGTTTTCAAAGATAGTTAATAGCCTGGATGAGTTTGCCTTTGTCAAAACTCTCCGCACTGACATGTGGTAAGACCCAGATATGTGTTCTTCTTACCATGCTGCCGACCATAGACAAAGGGAATTTCCTTTACATGCCAGAATGTAACATAACATGATTGATATTGCCATAGATGCTGTGGCTTTCAGCAAACTAAAAGTATTATTTTTTTCTTAATTTGAGCAAAGAATGTCATGGGACAACTCTTGGAACATGGTCTAAGAATGGAGTTGTACAAGGGAATTTTGTGTGCTTGTGAGAACACTCCAAGAAAATAAGTAAGGGTCTTGTAATCTCAGGGTCTTCAAAAATACTTGGAATGCATTTTTTTTGCTCCTCCCAGGTTTAGCAGATAAGAGTGAGTTTACTTCAGATTATTCATTACAACTGGCTATTATTGTTTGTTCATATACATCTTATGAAAAACATATTTTTGCAAGGTACAGCTTGTCCTTGAGATTGTATGCTCATCTTAGCCATCAGGGTATAAATAGTCTGATTCTCTAAATAAAATTAGCTATTGCATGAGACTTCACTCACCCTCATTTTTAGACTCTCCTTTCCCAGATCCCATTACCAGCTAGAGTGTAAAACAGAAAACACTGAATTGCACACCTACCTGATTCAAATAAATTCTACTATTGCCAGAAAGAAGTATGAAACTACAATTAGACACACTAATTCAAAATCCCCAGGACTACCTGGAACATGTCCTTCTAGTCCAGATGTAGTGATAACAACTTAACTTTCTCATCAACCCTGAGATGCACTGCAGACTGCTTTAGAGAGCAAGCAGGATGAAAGAAACAATGAACACAAGTGTCCTCCAGTAAAGGAATTGAGAAGGAGGTTATGGTCTTAATTAAGGGGTGAAGGAGAATAATTTAGGCCCAAGAGAGAAAATGTAGTTGGTAAAGTGCTTGCCTTTTGTGAGTGGGGACCCCAGAATCAAGAATAGAAAGTGAGTGTGCTAGCTCCTATTTGTAATTTCAAGGCAAGGAAGAGGACAAGAGGCAGACACACAGGTTCAAAACCCAGTCTGGTCAAATCATGAGCTATAGGCCAATGAGAGAACCTGTAGCAAGACACAAGGTGTCTTAACTAGTGGAACCTGGGGTGACTTCAATCCTCCACAGGTATTACACACACACACACACACACACACACACACACACACACACACACACACACACAGAGACAGACAGACAGACAGACAGACAGAAACAGACACACAGAGACAGAGACAGAAAGAGAGGCAGAGGGAGTGGCGAGGGAAGAGGAGTTAGGATATGAACTGTACTATGAATATGGAACATACTAAAATGAACAAACAAAACTCATGATATTCCAATATCAAATCAATCCTTCTTGTTCTGACCATATTTTCAATTGTCTCTTTGCATAGCAAAGAAAAACCAATTATATTTTGTGCAAAGGAATCAAGCAAGCCAATGACTGGCAGATGTTGTCACCTTGATGAAAACCTCCAAGAGCTGCACTTTAAGTGCAATATAGTCATATATATATGGTGTTTAATGTGTGTTTAAGGAATGTAATGCATGTTTCAGGAAGCATGGAATCTTAAGTTTGCCTTTAAACCAAAGGCACCATGCCAGAGCCTTCCCTGTGCAACCTAGCAATGTCCTGAACTCACAGGAGTGCACCTAACACAATGAAGGCAAGTTACAGCTCTTGGTAATGACCACAGAAACTCCTCTATACTCAATGCACAAATCTTGCTGTTACCTTATCACAGATAGGAAAAGTGGTTGAGAGGGGTTAAAAACATTCTCAAAGCCCATTAGTAATAACAAGCTGAAATAATATAGAAATCTGCATCCTTTAGAGTAGGCCCTCGCTTCTGTGTACTACACTGTGCAAAACAATTACTCTCTGTATCTGTGTGTTACCACAGTGATCTGTCCATCATCTGACCCAGACATCTGATCCTGTACAGAAAATACCAACTTGGCAATTTGTATTGGAAACAGAAAAAAAATACTCCATTTGATCATAAGCCTTTAAAAGTTAATGATTTCAGTCAACATAATTTATATGCATTTTGTGACCTTAATGAGACAATAAATGTTATAAAATACATATTTAATATTTAATAAAATCCATAATGAGAAAGAATGTTAAAGTTCAATCCTATGTGAATTGCTTTGATGTGGTAGTTAAGATCTGTGTTTGTTTATTTCCTCTGTAAGAAATACGTTTAACTAGACTGCAACAGAATCATTAGTGGGTCTTCATTTTAGCTTTATAAGTGAGAAATACATAGCAGTGGACTGTGACAAAATCTGTCACACTCACGTTGATTCCAAGAGTTTAAGAGACAGTATTATTAGAAGCATGAATCTGTGATTCACTATCTTACTAGAGGTGTGTGAATGACTACATGTGACCTGGGCTAGCCAACATCAGCCAGTCCGTGATAAATAACTATTCTAAGGTAATTCCTTCCTAATCTTTCTAAGTACCAATTCTGGTCCTGGAGTCATATGTATAAATTCTTGACATTCATTCATTAATACATGCACTTGTTCAAACATGAGGTAAAGGGTTTTAGGATCTTTGACTAGAAAGAATCTTTGGTTTTGCTATTCATGATTTCTCTACCCAAAGAAGGTCCAACAAGAATAAGATCCTACAGTAGGAGGTAAGTCTAATGTCAATCTGGAATCAAAGAGGGTCAAAATTTCAAACATCTGTCAAAGTATGTCCTCAAAAAAAAGACAACAAAGAAGGTACTGCCTGCCTGTATATGGAAAGAACTATGATTAAGGCTAGATGCAAAATGTGACAGTTACTGATTTGCATAATAATAATAATAATAATAATAATAATAATAATAATAATAATAATAAACAAAATAAAAATTTTATCTTGATGAAATTTTTTCTAATACCACATGGTATTAGGTATCATCCTGAGGATGAAAATCAATGCTTTTGCTGGGTGCACAGGAGTTTGAGAACCACAGCCTCCATCCTAGCTCCCCCTGCCTCCCATTTCTCAAAAATGGACCAGAACCCCTATCTTAGGCTGTGTTTAGTCTCCCCTGAGAAGCTAGACTGTGTCCTGCCAGCCAGGTACCCCAATGGATAAAAAGGAAATGTGTCCTAGTGGCCCTGTATTTCACTCTGTGAGCAGAGTTCCAACACCCCAGTGGCAAGGTGAAAGGCAGAACCACACAAGGTGACACCACAGTTTGGTTCCTCACAATGAATTTATGAAATTCTTGGGCAAATAGATGTATCTGGAGGATATCATCCTCAGTGAGGTAACCCAATCACAGAAGAAGTCACTAGATTTGCACTTACTGATAAGCGGATATTAGCACAGAATCTTATAATACCCAAGATACAATTTGCAAAACACCAGAAAATCAAGAAGGAAGACCAGCGTGGGGATACTACATTCCTCCTTAGAATAGGGAGCAAAATACCCATGAAAGGAGTTACAGAGACAAAGTTTGGAGCTAAGATGATAGGATGGATTATTGCATAGGACAGCAAGAGTTTGCTGAAGGGACCCCGATATAACTGTCTCAGATGAGGCTAAGCCAGTGCCTGGTAAATACAGAAGTGGATGCTCACAGCCATCTATATGATTGAACACAGGGCCCCCAATGGAGAAGCTAGAGAAAATACCCCAGGAGCTGAAGGCGTCTGCAACCCTATAAAAGGACCAACAATATGAACTAACCAGAACCCCCCAGAGCTCATGTCTCTAGCTGCATATGTAGCAGAAGATGGCCTAATCAGCCATCATTGGGAAGAGAGGCCCTTGGTATTACAAACTTTATATGCCCCAATACAGGGGAATGCCAGGGCCAAGAAGTGGGAGTGGGTGGGTAGGGGAGCAGGGCAGGGGGAGGGTAGAGGGAACTTTCGGGATAGCATTTGAAATGTAAATTAAGAAAATATAATAATAATAATAATAATTATAATAATAATAATAATAATAATAATAATAATAATAATCCCAAAACCAAAAAAAAAAAAAAAAAGAAAAGAAAGTCTGTGCTACTGTAGCAAATCTTTCCCATTATGAAGAGAGGCAGTAGGAGCATCATAAAAGCTTCTGGCATTGACTATGAAGCAGTGCACTCATTAGTACTACAAAGAATGAAAGTGGAGACTTCAGAGAGACCTGCTTAGAAAATGGATGATTGGTAGAGGTAGGGTCATCTTTTAGCTAAGTAAGGCTAAGTTAGAAGGCTGAGATGGTTGTCTCAGTCACCCCTGATGTACACTCCAGCTCATCTGTAACTTTTGTGTCCCCCCAGAACAATTCCATTTGGTTACTACATTTGTAGAAGGAGCCAGAACAAAATCATAAGCACCAGAAGGGTTAAAAGGTGACCTAAAGCAGAGTCAATGGGAAGACCTGGGCGTTCAGTTGCAGGGGCAGGAGTGCCTCGTCAGAGTCAGCACATCCCTGGATGTTGTACCTTCAAGGGCCGTTGGCTCTAGTATCATGAAATGGAAATTTTAATGCCCTGTCTGGGTCAAAGACCAGATGGAGCCTTCTTTAGGTATAGCTAGTTCTCCTGGACCCAGGGGGCAGATAGAATATTCTTCAGGTGTGTATCCTTCAACTTCTCCCTGGACTGCAGGGCATATAAGGTCTCTTTTGGCTACATCCCTGTTCCTAAGATTGAGGATTTGCTTTCCCAAATTCCTGGGGCTTGGAGAACTGAGACAACAGTTATAAAGAAGCTCCTGATCCCTGAGCTCTAGGTTTTACAACTTTCTGCTAAGTTTGTCCTGCACTATATTTGTTAATGCCATGGATACCCATGTATAACTCTGTAAAAAAAAATTGATGAAATGGGCACAAATCCATTCAAAGACTCTCTGATGCATCTGAGCTACTTGGAGTCCAGATAAGAAGGACAAATGGCTTTAGGACTGATGTTTCAAACTAGCTTTGGCAGTGCTGACCCTTTTTCCAATTATTATCTATATTTTACTCTTAAAAGCAAGACACCACTAGAGAAAAGGCCAGGTTCCTACAATACTGGGGAATAGAGAGAGAAACATAAAACAAAGGTGAGTTTTTAATATTGCTAAGGACGCATTAATTATATCATGAGACAAGAAGTATAATAATAAATTAAAGGTAATTTTAGGATCTCCAGCTCATCTGCAAGGGTGAAACCATGGAGAAAGTCCACACAAAGCTCAATGCTCAGAATCCTTTGCCTTGTCAGAAACTTGAGGAGATAAGACTCTTGCTTCCAGAGACTCCAGGGCCATGGGATTGGCTGTCTCACAGAGCAAACTACAGAGCAGCTCAGAGGGAGCCTCTCTGATGGCTTCATGAGCTCTCGTCCCTTTCAACATCGTGGAAATTAAGTTTTCCAAATGCTGTCTCCCACATTCTATAACCCCCAACACATTACACATTTTAAGAGGGAACTAAATAAGCAGTATACCAATTTTGCCAAGAAGTGGTATTCAAATGATGTATTCGGAACCATTGGAGCAGCCACCATTATGGATGCATTACTGTTGGGTTCTAATACAACAAAAGACAGATGATTTTAATATAAAGCTATTATGGTTAATAAGGAAACAGACTGATATTGCTAATTATATAATTTATTTTTCTCAATGTTATTGGGATGTGCTTTTTCAGACCATTAAGGGTATAAACACAGCAGAGAACTCCTGCTTGGCCTGGTAGAGTGTAGTGCCTTCTCCCCCAAGTCAGTCATTATGCCTGTAAGATGTTACTGCAGATTGCATTTAACAGTCTAAATTCCTATCTAATTTCTACCTTTGGTAGAAGGAACTCATTTCAAGAGAAATGGCAAGATAAGTGCTGTCTACCCAGTTTTCACACAAGCCCATTTCTAGTTTGATGGCAACAGTCCCGCCTTCTGTCTAGGGCTTGTTCCTGGAGCTATTTCAAACAGTGTCTGCCAAGTCCTGCTTATTCAAGGCTGCCCAGTAAGCCCTTTAGGGACATTCCAGTGTTCTAGAATTTTAAGATGGCCAGGGCACATTGTCAAATTGTCTTGGCAACTGTTGTTTACTGGTCTCTCAGGGCTCTGAGAATATTTCATCTTGCCACGGTCTGCATCCAGGGAGATCTCAGGGGCCTTTATGTCACACTCTCTTGAAAGCTTATTCCAGAATTCAATCACATCTGTCTTAAGGTCCTTTCTTATGTTTAATGGAGTCTCTATCACTGTAAATGCCACCAAATGAATTCAGTTCCAACTGGTTTTCCCTATTTACAGTCTGTCTCTGATCCAATGGAATTAATCACCAGAAATCCACCTCACTGATGGTCTAAGGAACCATAAGCACTCATGGAACTCTTCTACCAACCTCCAAACTCTTCGCTTCATTCTAAAAGCTTTCTCAACATGCCCTCTAGTGTCACTAACCTCCTGAAATGACACCTTCCTCTCCATTACCCATAATCTGTGACTGCCACAGGGACACTTTCCTTTAGAACTGAATTTTACCCATGGCTGTCCATGGGAAAAACATTATGAACACCTTCTCTCATCACTGCTTTCAAAACACGTTCCTCCAGATTTCTCAGAATACCAACCCATGTCTTCTCAAAGCTTCAGAGGGTCAGATATCATCACACACTGTGCTTTTGTATGTTTTCCTTAACTTCCTGTCAGGATCATTTGAGACTTTTAAACCCTGAGCCTCAGTGAAGGTAACTATGGGGAGCAGGCGCGGCTGCATGGGCCAATGATGGCGCCTGGCTTTATGCCAAGCCCCATGACCTCACTTGTTTACCTCAGTCTCAGTCATGCGCAGTAAAAGCAGTGGAGAGATTAGTGCAACTCATTGGAGAGATTAGTGCAACATCTTGCAATGCCAATTTATCAGCCAATCCTACATGCTGCCTTGGATGTGTGTGTGTCTATGATTGGGTGGTGTGAGGTGGCATGAGAATGGGAGTATAAATTGAGGGACCAGCCAGGGGCCAGAGACCAGAGACCAGCGTAGCAGAGAGAGGCTAGAGATGAGGAGACCGGACTAGTGTTAAGAGAGCTCCAGCATAGGAGAGCGCCAGCAACGTTAGCCCAGAGAGCAGCAGATAAGGAGAGCAGTGTAGGAGAGAGCAGAGTGAGTGAGTGAGTGAGTGAGTGAGTGAGTGAGTGAGTGAGTGAGTGAACAGCTGCTGTGTGAAACCTGAGAGAGAGAGAGAGAGAGAGAGAGAGAGAGAGAGAGAGAGAGAGAGAGAGAAGCAGAATAAAGCAGAAGCTGCGAAGGCAAACTGGTTGAAACTACCTTGGTGTCCCCTGTCGTTTATTCCCACCGTCTCTGCTGGTCAGAGACATGTGGGCTCGTGCCAGGTAACAGGTTGCCAAATTCAGAGAAAGAATCTGCAGTCCCAAAGTCATCAGCAAATGTAGTCTTGACATTTCTGATGAATGAAGGATGGATGACTTTGGCAACAACTCATTCTGTCTCTGCTATCACAGAAGCCTACTTGGAAATGTTACCATGATGAAGAATACAACACAATGAGGATGAAGACTCCTATCTGACAGAGCTCACTGAGTCACATGGATCAAAATACAAACTCCACAGAGTACCACACCACAAAGAACACTGAATTCAATGAAAGACAACAAAGAAGACAGTGGGCCCTGGACACTTTTATTATAACTGAAAAATCTTATACCCTCTCGGGCCTCTGAACCATCCTCACTTCCTAATGCTAAACACTACTGTAGGAGGATGCTGATGCTTGGCAAAGAGACCTCATTGCTGGCTAGATCTAGTATATAAGCACACTCCATGATGTATTCACAATAGTGAAAAGACCTTACTGGATTCTCGATGGGCATGTAGGAACCCCAGTGTAGGAACACTTGGCTGTGTTTACTACTTTCAGTTAATCTTACAGCCACTAGTGGTAAAGTAACACACAGGATATGGGGTTTCTGTCTAGGCAAGATACATCCAAAGAAGGCTGTATGAATGAATATGTATCCGCAGAGTCAGGGGAGAAAGTAGAGATGATGGAAACATAAAACAAGGGGCTTTTCCTTGGATCCCTTCAGAAAGTTACTTTGGAGGGTACATGTTTAACAATGGATAGAACAACACTGAGCCAGAATGTGAAGGTTGGGAGATGAGACTACAGGCAAAAAAAAAAAAAAAAAGGCTATTGTTAGGGAATATGAAACATCAACTTCAAATATTCAACAATGGGGATTTGGGATGAGAATTCACCAGTAAAGCTGGATGAGGCTACTGAGGTCAGCTGTTACCGGCCAATAGCCACTTGAAAGGCATTGCATGCTACTCAGCATGGCAGAGGCCCTGCTTTGTTTATTAAATTGTCTTCAAGTTATGGGATCAGTCAGGTGGTAGAGAAGGTGAAGGTAAGTAGTGCGGCTTGTCCAGGTGAGAGACTGGCCTGGATGTGGAGGAGGACGGTCCAGGGTAGAGAATAGCAGCAAAATTAAGAGTGATATGAGAGCCCTTATGAATTCATTTTTCACCTTTTCTAAATCCCTACAAAATTGTTAATACAATTACCGTGGGAGACTGTGAATGTGTGTGTGTGTGTGTGTGTGTGTGTGTGTGTGTGTGTGTGTGTGTATTGGCCTGTTGCACACTGGACTTGTGGAGAGAAGACAGACTGTAGGAGTCTGTTTACTTTTTCTATAATGTGTGTCTTGAGGACCTCACTGATGCTGTCAGAAGACATGATGGAAAGGGATTTTTATTTGCTGAACCATTCATCAGCCCTGGTGACTTTTTCTAATACAGACTGTCACAAGCTTTCCTTAAACTTGAGATCCTCCTGCCTCAGTGTCTTTAGCTGCTCTGTGACCCTAAGCCCTGTCAAAGCTTTATTTGATAAGTATGCTTTAACAACCAGACACACAATGCTAGGGAGGCACAGTGTACATGCATGTGTCACTATGGTGGTTTGGGGTCTGGGCGAGCTGAATTGTGAAGTGTTGATGACCTGTCCCCTTGTTGGTATTAAGAAAGCCATATATTGGTGGAAGAGTTGGAAAAACAGTTGGAATTTCCTGAAATATTGATGTAAACAGGAACTAAGAGCAAATTTTTTTTCTCAAAGAACAACCAACCAATGACTGGATAGAGAAGTGGAGATTATTCAGAAGACCAAAGTAAAGTAAGTCAACGGAAGTACTCAGTGTCAGGAAATAAACCTATTTATGCTGGTCTACCATTAAGCCTGTGAAAGACTTACACCCAATAGTCAGTAGAGTTCTAGCTGAAAACTTTGGGTGAGACTCCATCTGATAATTTCCTTTTAGAACATTAGGTTGTTAGCAGCTCACATTATAAAATCTCTTTCGGTCCCTGGTGCATCTGTTCTACGTTTAGGATCATGCTTTCTGTTGTTATCAAGCACAGTCTTTCAAGGCTTGACACTTTCACTGCCACCACACCTGGAAACCTTCTTTTTATTGTGTCTCAGAATTAAAGAGATATTAAACATCATATGGACTATCTGACTGAATTATCCTAGGAAGATAATGGAACGAGCACCAAGAATGAGGGAAGCGACTGACAGCCATTTGTTGACTTTCCAAAGATGGATATGAGGCCATTAGTTTAGAAAGGTCTCTGTAGACAGGAGAAAAACGAGCAGTTTAATCCTGTGCCTTTCAAAGTGTCCACTCAGGAAGGTGTCTGGCTGAATGAGTCTGTCATTCTGGATAACATTCTAGTAAATTTCAATTAAAAAAAAAATGCTCTGTATTTCAAAAGCCCAGAGATACACTGTAGCGTTGAAATTGGGGCTTCCAGATATTGTCAATGAACTCATGAGGTAGAGAACAGAAGCCAAACACAGTAGAGTTTAAAAGACTGGGTAATAAGCCTTCTAGGATGACTGGCACTCAGAGGTAACCTGGGACTCTATGGCATGAAGACCGTGACTGAAGACAGTGCATGCTAGCCACCTCCATGGTCCAGTACCTCTGAATAAGGGTATGTTTATGGTACTTATGGATATTGTATAGACTCACAGATGCTCTCCAGATCTGACAGTAATGAGGATTAAATAACTGCATAGGTATACGTCTAAAGTGTCAAATGTCTGTGTCTGAAGGGTTGATGGCGGCTATTAGCAAAGTCAGATGACTAGAAAATTGGTTACTATCTGGTTCCTCAAATGTTCCTACCGCCTGTCAGTGGGCTAGCTAACTCCTTCTGTGGTCTCTGATTAGGTCAGGAGGATGACAGTGACTACTTGGGTTTTAGAACGGGTGAAGGAGGAATAGAGGGGGCTTACAGCTGCTGTGGGATGGCAGGGGAGGACTTTGAGTACAGACTCCAGGCTATGAGATTTAACTGATGCACATACAAAGTGTTAATCCTGTTCTCCTGGTTTCTACTTTCTCCAAAAGCCAAGAAAACCCTGCTCTCTTTGTGGGACTGATGGAAGCCCATTCATTTTCTCCTTCTTCTACAATACCACAGAGAGTCATTCCTAGGAACTTGGCACGGTGTCCCACTTCTAGCACAAGAAAGGAAGGGAGGGAGGAGGGAGAGAAGAAATTAGAATGAAAGGATGAGGGGAAAGCAGTTGGACAAATGTCAACTATAAAATGATGTCAAATTGCTTTCAGTCAATTTTTCTAAACATTTAAAAAAGAATAAACAGCAACCCTCCTAAAACTCTACTGAGAGGATGACAATCTGGGGATGAAATAATCCCACTCTTCCTCTATAAAGCCTGAGTGGCCATCAAAAAAAAAAAAAAAAAAAAGTCGCTGGGCAGTGGTGGTGCAAGCCTTTAATCCCAGAATTTAGGAGGCAGAGGTAGGCAGATTTCTAAGTTCGAGGCCAGCCTGGTCTACAGAGTGAGTTCTAGGATGGTCAGGATACACAGAGAAACCCTGTCTCAAAAACAAAACAAAACAAAAATACCAAAAAACAAAAAGAAACAAAACAAAAATACAACTAAAAAATATCTAAATAAGAACTGAAAATAAACAAACATTTACCCACCAGTACTCATGACCTTCTCGACAGAAAACTAGCAAGAAGGCCAAGGACTTTTTTTAAATCATTAAAAAAATAAAATAAAACAAGTAAAGTCGGGGGATGCTAAATAGATCGCATTTTCATTTGCTGTTAATAGTGAACTAACTGATAAGAAACTCAGAGAAATTTCTTTACAACAGCTGAATAAAGTATAAAGAGTTAAGGAATACATTTACAAAACCAAAAACAAACACAAACACAAACAAACAAACAAACAAAACAGATGATATGTACCTAGAAACTCCAGACATGGCTGAACTCTGCAATTAGCAGAGGGACCTCTTGTACACAGTTGTTATAAGTACGCATTGACATGTGAGGAAAAGCCCAGAGCCTGAAGTACAATGGATATCTGTAATTATTTGTACTGATGTGGAAAGTGAGCACTCCATCTTGGAGGAGCTTTGTAAAGCCACCCTTACTCTTCAGAATCCTCTCAGGTTCCTCGTCTGACTCCTTGTCACACAGTTTCCTTCTCCATATAACCCGTAGTGCCCACGCCGAGTACAGTTGTGCGGCTGGTACTGTTGATTCCTTCCTAAGCTTCAATCTGTACTCATATATGAGATCGTGGCAGCTACACACAATGATTGATTTGTTATGTTTAAATCATAATACTGCAAACACTATCTCCTCTGGGCAGAACTTCAATTGTATTCTTTCATGACTCACCATGTCCCATAGACTATATTTTTGACTTTACCTGTTTTCAGTTTTCTCCATACAGTTGATTTCTGTGAGGACATGGTTTGTTTTTGTTTTTTTTGTTTCCTTTGAAATTTACCAACAGTTCTGATATTGTTTATTATAAATATTTTCTGAGTGTCTGAATACAAATTATGTTGTGTTACATTGATTATCTGGCATATAGTAAGTTCTGTGCTTTTTATTTGATAATAACAGTGTTTTTCCTTTGCATCGTAATAAAACAATACATATAGTAATTATTTTAACTAATTTTTATATATAGCATTTGAATTTATATACTACAAGTACTTAGAAAGGGATACTTGACCTATAATTGTACATAAGAATATAATGTAATTGAGGTAATATCACTTCTTAAGTTGTGCCTTTTTTTTTTTACAAGAAACAATTTGATAGTTGTTGTTATCATAATTTCAAAATTTCATAGTTTTTAAATTGTTTGAGAGTCCTAATGATTGTTAATAAAAGATGAGGCTATTATTAGTTTGTGAAGCTATAATTTATCACAGCCTAGATTGCAACCAACTTTTAATAAATAACATTGAATCTTCTTTGTATGAAACCAATAAGAAAACCCAGGCGATTCAACCAATCCTGTCAAAGTGCCTGAGGGTCAGAAAGTATCCTCATTATATTTAGGCCAAGGTGATCTAAATTTTCAGTTGCACAGAAGAGGGAGCACAGCACAGGAAAGCCAGTGCAGGCTTCATGCTTCATTAGTCCTGAAGACTAGGAGGTAATGGCATGAGACAGCAGGATCTGAAGACCAAGAAATATAGAAAAATGGATCAATAATTTTGGCTTAAATTTGAAAGGTTAGAAATTAGAAATACAGGGATAGGAAGATGGCTCAGAGGATAAAAAGCACTTGTGGTGTAATCACGAAGACTGAAGTTCAAATCCTCAGAACCCATGTGTGAGTATGTGTTAGAGTCTTTATGGAATAAACACTGAGACACAGGAGGCACACATGAGAGTGAAAGACAGGAGATGGCCCCAGTGGACTGAAGCCAGGATAGTTCCTGAAAGGCCTCAGCCAGCAGGTTTTCTTCTCATTTTATACTCCAAAACCACAAGGTAGGATAGACAAGCAAAGGACATTTCACAGATGCATATGTGGCAGTCTGCAGGTTTTTAGGGGTGATAAGCCATTGTTTCAGTGATACCTCCAGGTCATTCTGTTCCAGGTAGCAAGTGAAGATGCTTGGCAAATAAGCACTACAAGCAGTGCTTGAAACCACAAAATAAATCAATACGTCACTATCTAATAATTGATCTTTTCTAACTTACTCTATTTCCAATACATTTAGGCATGAACCCCCAGTACAGTGGGAGTGGTCATATCAGCCTGGCTCCAGGGTTAGTAGGAGACGCTGTCCCAAGGGAATAAGACAGATAGACAGATAGAAGCACAGGCAGAAAGAGAGTCAGGGGGAGGCACACACACACACACACACACACACACACACACACACACACACACACAGAGAGAGAGAGACAGAGAGAGACAGAGAGACAGAGAGACAGAGAGACAGAGAGACAGAGAGAAAGAGAGTAAGAGATGCTACTCTTGCTTCCACATGCTATATACACATTCATATAAACCGATACACAAAGAAATGGAATTTTTAAAAAGTGAGCATGCAGTATGAGCAGGTAGCTTGTTCACGCATGTGTGAGCTCACCCATGTGTCTATATATCAGCAACATGAAGGGCACTTGTTAAATCAGGACTGTGGCAAAGAAACCATACAAACAAAAGATAAAACAAAAAACTCTGACAAAAGAATTACTACTACTTTTCATGGTATTTAAAGCTGAACTCAAAGACTTACACCAAACAGTTATATCACACCTCCTACTGACTCCTTTATTAGTTTACTTAATTAGCTTACTTAATCAAAGCTAGGATTTTCAAACAGTATCTTTTATAACTAACAGATAGCTAGCAGTTCTGTCTAACTCAGTTCCACTATGACATCACCATACAAAGTTCACATTAAAGAAATGTGTAATCCAGTTTAAAAGATAAAACTTACCAGAAAGATCTATAAATGCTTTTAGTAGATTTTGAAAGTTGTGATCAGCCAACCCTATCTCTCCTTCCATACTGAAGCAAGTGGAGCTCTGCCCAGAATGGTTTTCTAAAGAAGGACTGATGTTGCAATAAAACAGATAATTTAGGAAGGAAATAACCTGATTTTGGTGCCAAAAAGTATGTTGGAGATACAATGATTGTTTCTCTTTCAAATGTGTTAGTATTTAATAAGTTTTTTATTTAATTGGAAAATATAGCTACTGAATGTGATAGAGTATGACAGTGTACAGAGAAGCACACACACACACACACACACACACACACACACACACACACACACACAGCAATGTTTCAGTCACTTTTTTTTGTTTTTGTTTTTTCAACTTTTATTAGATATTTTCTTCATTTACATTTCAAGTGTTATCCAGAAAGTTCCCTATACCCTCCCCCCTCCTGGCCCTGCTCCCCTACCCACCAGCTCCCACATCTTGGCCCTGGCGTTCCCCTGTACTGGGGCATATAAAGTCTGCATTACCAAGGGGCCTCTCTTCCCACTGATGGCCAACTAGGCCATCCTCTTCTATATATGCAGCTAGAGACATGAGCTCAGGGGGTACTAGTTAGTTCATGGTTATTCTTCCACCTAGAGGGTTGAAGACCCCTTCAGCTCCTTGGGTACTTTCTCTAGCTCCTTCTTCCTTGGGAGCCCTGTGTTCCATCTAATAGCTGACCGTGAGCTTCCACCTCCATGTTTGCCAGGCATTGGTATATTTTCCCCCGAGACAGCTATATCCGGGCCCTTTCAGCACCATCTTGCTGGCATATGCTATAGTGTCTTTGGTGGCTGATTGTGGGATGGATCCCTGGCAGCCGCAGTCGTTGGGTCCATCCTTTGGATTCAGCTTCACACATGATCTCTTTAACTCTTTCAATGTGTGCTTTGTTCTTAATTCTAGGAAGGGGTGACGTGTCCACATTTTGATCTTCCTTCTTCTTGAGTATCATGTGTTTAGTAAATTGTATCTTGGGTAGTCAAACAGTTATCTCTTCTGGAATTATTGACCACCCCAAACATTACAGGCCAGTGTTCCCCAAAGCTTAGAGGCCAATGTTCTTGGTTACTCTCCAGATCTTGACAAATATTGCTGAAGGCACCAGATATGTAAGTCCTACAACAGAGAAATCAAGCTTTCTCCAACTGGAAGCTTCATCAACATTGGCTAGTTTTCTCAGTACTGGAAGGCTCTATATACACTACAGGAGAAGAAACCACACTCAGCTGTGAGTTCTGAGAAATACAATAATGATAGGCTTGGCAAGAGAGCAAATTATCAGGAACACAGTAAGAGTAACTATATTCAGATTGTGTTTAAGCTCTACTCTTTCAGCATGGAAGCGCATCAGTACGTATGGCCTCTCACTGTAGCCCAAATGTTAGAACGAGAAAATCATGGGATTGGAGAGTGTCTTTGCATTTAAGAGCACTAGCTGCCCTAGTTCAATTCTCAGGAAACTCACAGCACCTCACAGCCATCTATAGTCACAGTTCCAAGGGATCCATCGCCTTCTTCTGGCTTTTGATAACAGAAGATACACAAATGGTACACAGACACTCATGCAAGCATTACAACCACACACCTAAACAATAATTAGAAAAATCATCTTCTGAAAGCATACTATGTGATCCTCAATATTGTTTAGAAACATTTTAAACAATTGTGTCTCCATTATACTATCACATTTTCAGCTAGTCCTCAGGTGAATCTAGGAAACAAAGCCAATATAGCAGTGATCGGCATTTGCCAGGGAAACACACAATAGCTTAAGCAATTGACATCAAAGTCCATGTCCATTGCCCAGCAGTTAGCCATACCACTGCTCTGACAGGACCATTTTTATGGTAAAACAGAAGGGAATAGATTCTCTTTCACAAGGAAAAATACATAGTACAAAAGTGCCATCATCCCTCTGAATGAGCTTCAGGACCAGTGGGTACCAAAATCCACAACTGCATCTTCAGCAGAAGGAACACGGACAAAACATTCATCCTTTACACCTACATCATCACTAAGTGACAATCTGGGGCTTGCCCTGAACATTCTCTCCTGCCCTTCACACTTAGATAATTTCTAGATTAAATCTGAAGCCTAGACAGAACCTTTCTCCCTCCCTGTCACACTTAGCTCATCTCTCCCACAAAGCAAGGAGCTTACAGAGCACTACCCTCTCTCTGTTTACCCTCAGAGCACTACCCTCTCTCCCCTTTACCCTCTCTTCAACCCCAAGCCACTTAGAGTGACTAGTCCCAAAGAAAACCCATGGAAGCCATAGCTATTGAGTATTTCCAATGTATACTTGAAAATGTATGAACTTGAGCAACATGGACATGAGATTTAAATTCTACTCACAGATAGATGGGTTGGCTCCACAGATGTAAAATCCAAGGCTTACAGATGTTCGATTTTATGCATATGAATGGACACTATAATTTCCTGTGTATATGTGGTTCTTTAGTTTTAGATACTTGATAATTAAGTTAAAACAATGAAAGCTAAAAACTGTTGTATTTTTGAAAACTGTTTTACATCCCCTGGAATTATGATTCCACTATGACCACTGCGAAGTGTCTGAGGATAACCCTGGCACTCAGGTTGGTCCTGAAGATAAGGACCCAGCGGGAGGGAGGCTTAAATAGCTATTCTCCTGGAATCCTCTGGTCCCAGGGAATTTGTAAAGGATCTGGTGTCAGTCAAACTGTTATTTTACAGCAGACTAGCAATGAATATTCTATTAGCCCATTTTTATTTTTATTTTCAAAACTTGATACACGTGATAAAAAATAAGTCACAGTTATTCTAAATATTAAATCATCTCCATCCTTGCTAGTATTGTTAAATATCTAAAATTTCCAAGTAAGCATGAAGGCTTACATTACTGACAAATGCCAATTGTCCATCATGCTAACCACTTCAGGGAGAATCCTACTTGTGGCATGATTTATCAAGGAAAATGTTTAATATATGTCATCTCTCCTAAGTCTCCTTTTATTTGCATGGTTTTTTTTTTTTTTGGTAGGGGCTTAACTATATTAAAACACCCCCTTGCATCTATTAAAGAAGACACTAAGAAAATATGAAGTTTAATAAAAAATTGTAGTAGGTTCCCGATACAGTTTAGATCTTAGATTTTAAACAGTTGGTTTTCCTACTGAAGGCAGTGGCCATTCTAAATTGTAAAGAGCTCCACCTCCTATTCCAGCTTCTGTTTCACATTTGGATATCACATCTTGAGCCTTCTGGAAAAGAGTTTATCTAAAACCATGATGTCTTAGTCACTGTTCTATTAGCATTTCAGTCTACCTCCCTGCCCCTCCCCAAGGATTGTGGCTATATCACAATGCAAAAACGCATTCAGTCCAACTTCACCACTGTTTAAAGTCCAATGTTTAAAGTCTCTTCTTAAACTCAGTTCAGTCTCATAACTGTAATCCCTTGTTAAATTAAAATAAAAAAGCAGATCACATAGTTCAATCATACAATGGTACAGAATATACATTACCATTCGAAAAGGAGCACAGTTAGGAAATACTGGACCACAGCAAGACTAAAAACAAGCAAGGCAAACTCTAAATTCTGTATTCATGTGTCTGATATCAAGGCAATTTTCATATCTCTTACTCCTTCCAGCTTGTTTGGCTACATTTCTCTCTCCTATCCTGGTTCCACACCCAGTCTGTGGTTTTCTTTAGCAGGTATCCCATGACTCTGGCATCTCCAAGATTTTGGGGCTCCACATGATGGCCTCTCTAGACCTTCTTTCTAGACCCTCTTGCTACACACTTGACCTCAGTGGTTTCCCTCAGCTCTGGAGTGAGATTCTGTGGTTCATTTTTTTCACTTCCTGACTTGCGATTTCTGGACCCAGATGCACACTGGACAGGAAAGGATGTACCAAATTCTTGAATGAGGACTAGGGGTGGAAGGAGGAGGTCTCCTCCAAAGATTTCAGTGTTTCATCTCTGCAGTATTACAGTTCTTTTAGAAAACAGTTCTCTTAGTAGATAGTCAATGAAACAGCTTATATGTACACACTTCCTTCAGGTTGAATCAAGATATATATATATATATATATATATATATATATATATATATATATATATATATATATATATATATATGAACCGTGGAGAGTAGGAAGAGGCTCTTTTTAGGATGAAATTTCATTGGCTGAGGTTTAAGGTCCTAGGGATACCTCATTTTCATCAAGAGACAGTCAAAGAAGTTTAACCTGTAACTTCTTCAAGGTTTATGTGTCATTCCTCAGGTAGAAGATTTAGAGGTCAGCCTCCCCAGAACAGGTAGAGAAGAAGCCTCAAGCCTCTTAGCTAAGAAAAGGGAGTCCTCCATTTTGAGCAGAGCTCAGGAAAACTGTCTGAACCTGGTAGGCTACAATGTTAGTAGCAAGAGGAAACACGATTCTACAGCCTCTTTCATGTGCTTTTGACTCTAAAGCCAGAACCCCGTGGTTGAAACTGCCAAGTTCTGCTCCTTACTGGGTCTGGAACATGTTCCACTTGTTCAATTACATTTACTCCAGCTTTTTTCAGTTGATGGTTTCTTTCACTGCTTAAGCATTTCTTTAATTTCTTTTCACAAGTAGGAAGCTTAGCTTGGTGGAGTCTTTCGCTGAGATCCACTCTCCCTTTATTCCATTTAGCATCAGGATTTTCTTTAAACTTTTTATCTCCTGAAGCACTGGGCTTAGCTCTATTACACTCCTTGGTGCTCCTTTTCCCATCAAATTCTATAGGTTTTATTTCTCCTTACTTCACTTGAGAGTTTTTTTTTTTTCCATTGTAGATGTGCATTAGAGTGACCATTGATAACTACATGGCACAGTCAGTGCTAGTCTGTCTTAAAATCTCTTGTGCTAACAACATTAATCCTAAACTCTGGCAAATTTTTAGGACAGAGGTAGAAACCAGACATATTCTTATTCAAAATATCACAAGTATTGGTTCTAGGTCCCTTACTGATATTTTCCCTTCTGAGCCTTCTTGGGTTGGCTGTCATAATCTTCATTGGTCTCATCACCACTGTCTTCCATGTTCCTACTTGTATGGCCCATTAAGCTCCACTCAAAGAATTCAACTGCTTTCCCAACCCTAAGTCTCAAAGTTCATATTCTGCCAATAAGTAGCATGGAGAGGTCTGTCACAGCAATACTCCAGTCCCTGGTACCAACTTATGTCTTAGGCATTGTTCTTTTTCTGTGAAGAGGCACAGCAATTAAGAAAACTCCTCTGAAAGAAAGCCTATAATTAGATGATTGTTTACAGTTTGGAATTTAAGTCCACTATTATTATGTAAGGAAACATGAGACAGGCAGGTAGGTAATGAAGTAGTAGATAAGAGCTACATATTGAACTATAAACAGAACAGGGGAATGGAAGAGGAAGAGAGAGACAGAGAGAGAGAGACAGAGACAGAGACAGAGAGACAGAGACAGAGAGAGACAGAGACAGATGGAGACAGAGACAGATGGAGACAGAGACAGAGAGGAAAGAAAAAGACCAAGCCTGGCATGGATTTTTCAAATCTCAAAGAATCCTTCTAATTCTTTCAAACAATTATACTCTCTGGTTTCTAAGCATCCAAATATATGAGCCTATGAGGACCATTCATAGTGAAACCATCACATAAAGTTTTCATGAAGACTCATCAAGACTGGGCTTCATTCACATCTAAAAGTCCCAAGTTCAAAGTCTATTCTCCCTGAGTGATAATCTACATGCTATACAGAATTCTTCCCAGAAAGTCCAATACCAGCTTGTAGCACCCATGGTTAACTCACTGGCCCAAGAGTTAGAAACAGCGAGGGTGGTTGTGGCTAAGCATATCTTTCTACCTTGAAGATTTAATTTTAAGAACTATGCCATGAAAGAGTGCTGCCCCAGAGGTTTTCACTGGAGCTCCTGGGGTTGGAGATTAAGAAGATCTGGGCAAAGTCATCATTCGACAAGGATACTAAGTGTCACCCTGATGCTTTGGTACATTTGGAGGACCTGGTTCTCTTCCAGGACCCTTTTCTGGAATACATTTTTAAAATAAGAGAAGTTTTGAAAATTATTTATTTTTATGTTTATGTGCATTTGGGGTTTTACTTGCATGTGTATCTGTGTGAGGGGGTCATGTTCCCTGGAACTGAAGATTCAGACAGTTGTAAGCTGCCATGTGGGTGTTTTTAGAATTGAACCAGGCTCTTCTGGAAGAGCTTGCAGCATTCATAACCCCCGTGTCAGCTTTGCAGCTCCAGGAAGAGAGTTTAGGTTGGCATGGATCACAGGGGAAAAGTGGAGGAGGAGGGGTCAGAAGCCAAAACATCTGGAGCTATAATATCAGAAAATGTTATCTAAAAGTATTAAAACTTTGGATTAAAACGTTGCAACAGGGGCAGCTAACATTTCCTTACTTCACCCTGATGTCATGAGCAGGTAACATTCAACATAAATGGATCTGTTTGTTTTCGCCAAGTTCAAAATCACAACACTTAAAAACTTAAGTATGGTTTTATTTATACTGAAGATGGCTAGGGAGCGAAATTAAAATGCACCAACTGTAAGTGTTATTCTAGCTAGAGCTGATCCCAGCTAATCTCACACCAAGGAGTGAAAGCGAGCAGAAAATGCCTCCCAGAGTACTGGGTGATTGGGAATTCCCCAGAAGTTCCACTGCTCAACTGAACATGTGCCTGAGGTCGTAATTGAAGCACAGTTGCCCAATTCTTTTAAGGCAGAAGGAAAAACGTGTAGACACTTGGGTATTCTGCTATGCTTGCAGCATAAACTCCCTGCATTGACATTTCTTATGCTTCTTGGTTCTCATAACCCTGCATAAGCTGGGTAATAAGACCTTGATATGTAGGATCTTATGGCTAAGTCTGGGGAAAGCAGCAGATGTTAAGTTTATTAAATCAATCAAACTGCACAATTAAAGTTCAAGCACTGCAGTTTAATTAGGACTGTGGCTAGTTACAAATCTACACACAGCATGGTTTTCCACCAAACATCCATGCTGACATTTTGGATGTAATTCCAGCATTCTCACAGAGCCTTTCCAATAAATTAAGTCACTAGCACCCACTTTGGAGGAATTTAGCATTATATGTGTTATATTTTATTTATATTAAATATATTTGTATTTGCAAAATGTAGAGTCCTTATCTACATTTTACACCTTTTTTTTAAAGCAAAACTAACTTTTGATATTCATGACCTTGTAAACAAGCTCGATTAGATTCCATTCTCAGCATCCACACAGATGGCTCGCAAGCATCTCTAACTGTGGTATGAGGTGTTCTGACTCTCTCTTCTGGCCTCAGCAGAGACTGTATGCAAACTGTGCTCATACGTACATGCAGGCAAAAGACTAATACATGTGGTAGAAATCTTAAGGAATAAAATGTTAATGTATCATTAAAAAGAAAAATAAAGCTGTATTATTTATTTTCTTATACATCTAATTTATATATTGAGGTCTTTGTGCAATAATAAACTCATCAAAATATACCTTCATGGAAAAATACATTCTTGGTTCGATTTTTTTTTCAAAATACTTTGTTGAGTAGAAAATAAGAGAAAGCAATGTAAGAACTTAAATCAAGGAGCTTTACATCAGCTTATGTCCAGCCATAGATGAAGAGAAAAGAATAGACCTACCTTCATACCCAAACTCTGCTATGTATTCCTGAAACATCTAAACTCAAAGTTTACAAAAGAAATTTACTAACAATCAAGCTTACCTAAAAGGTAATGAATATCATAAGAATTTCTTTTTCCCTTTAAAAACGGGATGTAAAATGTAAAGACAAACAATTGTATAGTTTTGTTGAGATAAAGACAAACTCAAATGACAGAGGGAAAGATACGACCTTCCTGGCTCATGGGCTTGTTCTTGGCTATCAGAAAGGGAGATAGGGCCACACTTGAGGGTTCCTTTAGGCTCAACTAGCCTGCCATTCTAGGCTGACAAAGTTGTAAGGTTAAGTTTCTCTTCTTCATTACTCCGAGTCTTTAGGACTCTTCTTACAAAGTGAAGACTCCCACAGGCAATATGGAGACTACATGTTTAATGATCTAAAATGTTTTTGTTTTATTTGTCTTTGAGGGTTGGTTATGGAAACACTGAAGGTGTGATTACATCATGTGACCTAGTTATACTGCTTAGTGGGTATGCCAGCGTGGTGTATTGTAGAAACAGCGAAGGAATACAGTCATGTGTGTGTGCGTGTGTGTGTGTGTGGGGGGGGGGGAAGGAGAGGGATAGAGGAGGGAGATAGGGGAGGGGGGCAGGAAAGAGGAGGGGGGAGGAAAGAGGGAAGGGGAGAGGGAGAGGGAGACTGAAGAACTAGCATTGATTTTTGCACAGAATTACCAGACTCTGTTTCCTTTCAGGGTAAAGTTTTTCCTGGCCTTTGAGAAGGTAGACCATGGGCTGTGATATAAAATGCAATAATTTGGGAAAATGTATGACATCTAGGATTTGTAGGAAAAATATTCTATGGGACAGCTCTGCTACTTCCTAAATTTCAGAGATTTATAGCAACTCATTACTTTCCCTGTTTGGCATTTACTTTGTGCTTCTTCTATAGGCAGTGGCATATCAAACAGTCCTGCAGGGAAATAATATGAGGTTCATCCAGGTCTTATATGCTCTCTTACTTCATTTATCTTTGTAAAATGTAGGTCTCAGTGCAGAATGGACCTCCTACTGACTCTGCTCCAGTTCTTCTATTTGACAGAGTTTACTGGATGTTCTTTGCTAGGTCACCTGGTAAACCTGGGTGAAACGTGACGAGAAGGGAGACATGACTCAAGATTCATGAGCATCTTCACTTGCCTAGGTAAGTAAAAGGAGACTTTCTCATAACCATAGCAGCCATACCCAGGAATGGTGGATCAAACATGCTCATTAGTCTGTCCTAATTCTGCACAAACAGCTTTTCTTGTCTTTATTCCTTAAACAGTATAAGGCAGTGAGCATTTGCATAGCATACATTAGCTTGGGTGTTCTAATAATCTGAAGATGAGAGATTGAATTCAGAAGCTGTGTGTGAGCTCCATGCATGTATTACACTGCGAAGGTTTAGGTGAATGACTCAGATGCCATCAGTTTTCATATCAGTGTGGTTCTGCGACCAGCTTCCTCCCGTGAGTACCTAGCTTGGAAAGTAGCAAACACCTCAGCCTTAGCCTATAAGAAACAGAAGACCCAAACTGATGTTAGTCTGATATATATGTCCACATGGTATGTTCTATAAGTACTTTTTAAAACTAATTGTCAAATTTCAAAATTGTGCTGTGAGGACTTTTGTCCTGTTTTTTTTTTTTTTTTTTTTCTAGAGAGGGTTTCTCTGTGGAGCCCTGACTGTCTTGGAACTCACTCTGTAGACCAGGCTGGCCTCAAACTCAGAAATCCACCTGTCTCTGCCTCCCAAGTGCTGGGATTAAAAGCATGTGCCACCACTGCTCAGCTTTTCTCCTGATCTTACAGAGAAAATTAAATAAAATTTTCATTGTACCAGGATCTTAATTACATTATACTCGTGTCTATCAGTAAAAAGCAGATGGGTGAGTGTGCTCAGGTCAAGCAGCCTTTCATCAATTATTCGACCTGCACCAACCCCCTCTGTGTTTATGTGACAGCTTCCATGAGATATGTCTGGAGGCAGAAGAGGGGTACAAGGTGTTTGGGGGACTTTTTGTCATTAATATTAACAATGACTAAAAATTGTGCTGATGAAAAGATATTTCAGATTTCTATAAATGAAAAAACCAAGTAACTAAATAATTAATTAATATTCCCTCCAACATTTTCAGAATCCATATGGAAAACCTGGTGAAGCCAGAACATAGTTGATACTTCCTCAAATGATGGACACATGATCATATTCTATACCTCCTGTTCACAGTTGCATAACTAGCAGCTAGTTGCATAACTAGCAGCTTCATATGACTTTACTAAGAAGACTTGTATTTATGAGAGCAGAGACAGGGGCAGGGTATTCACATCCACTAAACCCCACCGAGAACCACAATGTGACATGCATGCATCAGGGTTTGAACTTCAAAAGGAGTGTCATTCTCCATCTTTCTGCCTTTGAGATGTCAGTATGCAGAGGTGGCATTGCAGGTGTCTTTAGCCAAACAAAACACACATCAGTCAGCCTCTCTGAGTGATATCATTTGTCGCATCACCATACACACTAATAACTCTTGACATTTGGCCCATGTTTAACTATTTGTCCACACTGTCATGGAGTATAAGATCTTTCTGACTTAGATGTGTGATTTACTCTTGACTGTAAGGACATCCAGAATGTACTTGATTTACAAGCTACTCAGGAATCTATCTTGTTGACTTCAGTGCCACAAAGTTTCAAGAGATCATAATCCCAGCTTTAATTATGAAGGCACATAATCCTAATTTCAAAATTGATAACTGAGACATATAACTATAAAAGTTGATAAGAACACATCTTTCAATTGTACCCCAAATACATTAAGATAATGACATGGTGCTTTGAAAGTGTATGAAGTGAATTAAAGGTTAAGAGTAACTGAATTTTCTATTAATTCCTGTTCACTGAATATGTCAATAAAACACTGAACTTGACCCCTCTCTCCCTTTTAGAATTTATGGCTTTTCACTCCAGTTTCTGAAAAGCCCTTGTTTACAAAGCTTTATTCTGGGGTAAAATACCCAATTTTCTCTAACTTCCAGGGAAAATATGTATGTCAAAGTTCCCAGAATAAAAGCATTTTTCCAAAATTTAAGAAGAAAGACAAGTAACTTAATTTGGAGTGATCAGGTGACTTGTGTGTCCCTACAGTACCATAATAGGGATGTTTTAAGACAAATATGTATGACAATATAAATGTATCTATAAAACTAATGTTGGAAACAAAACAGGTATGGCAAAAAAGTATTAATAATCTTCATGTGGCCAAGAGGGGCTGTCAGCATAACATTTACTGTGTTCTGTAATGTGTCTGCTTTGTGCTGATATTTTGTGTGTGGTTTGTTATAAAAGAGAAGTATGTGTGTGTGTGTGTGTGTGTGTGTGTGTGTTCTTTTATAAACTGAAGAAAACTGTGTAGGCTGCCATACTGTCAATCACTGTAAGCTTTATTTGCATATTTTCTATGTTTTCAGGAATGTCTATATTCTTCGTAAAATAAAATTGCCATCCATCCATTAACCATTTCATAAGCAACAAATGCTATAGTTAAAAAAAATGGATCAATAATTCTCAAAACTAGTATTTTAACCAGATACTATAGAACTAGAATTCTTATTTCATACAGTGTGACTATTAGAAGTCATTTCCAAATGACTTTTGATTTCTCAGAATGTCTGGGTTTCTAAATATTTCTGTTCTAGAAACCGTAAAATGTGTCTGGTTCCTGAACTTCTGAGTTCCCATGAAAGGCAAACCTGAGGTATCTAATTAACTGGCACCTTATTTAAATGAGCTTAACCTTTACTGTGCTTCATCTTCCAGCAGTGTGTCTCTTTGGATATTTTACTACCTACACACTGCTATTAATGTGAAACACGTAGCAATTTGTGACAGTTAGACTTAAGAGGAAACTCACCTTCCATTCTAAACTCATTCGGATTTTAACTGAATTATAGTGAGATATTTTTCCAAAACCTATTGATGATTTTTAATGAGCCAGCTAAACACACACACACACACACACACACACACACACACACACACACACACATCCCAGTTCTCTGACTCAAATGTTTCTCCATTCCATCAAAGTAAGAAACATTGTGAATTCTGGCCAATCTCATAAAGGGTCTACAGAGCAAACCCAACCCAATCAAGCAGGAAGCCACAGGCACAACTCTGGGTTATTGTCCTCAGCTCTCATGCTGTTTACCATGACACATAAAGTCCAAAGTTAAAGCGATGCCATTTGAAGCAATGGAGATGTGTTATTATATCTATCTTCCTTCCCAAAGCTGGAGCTTGCTGTCTACAACAAAACACCCAACAACGTACACCACCCTCAGGAAAGTACTAGTAAAATCTTCACACTCTGTTGAATTTGTTGCTTTAGTGTCAATGTTATTTTTAACTAGAACCAGAGAAATGTAGCAACATGACATCTTCGCTCGGTTGTATTAGTCTCTGACATCCATTTGTGGAAATGACTACGCTGAAACCCTGGCCTGGTGTCACAGATGGTGGAAACATTGCTTCCATTCCATTCAGGACTGGAAGGACAAACTATTGCAATGTGTCCTGTGTGGGCCTGTATGGAGGGCATGCTTTTGCTTACGGCCATGGTAATCAAAGGGTTTCAGATAGGAGGAAGCTGCAACTCACATCTAGTAAGCGGTGGGGGTGACTGTCCAATCAGCACAGCGAGCTGAAAGTGTTTTTATTTCATACAAGTATGGACCTGAGTCCTTGTCTTTGTGACTCACAGTTGTGGTGCCCAAAATAAGTGTCTTATCAGGGATTCTGTGAACAGTGACTTTGATCAGCTGGACTATTCTAGAACCTAGAATTCTAGTTTCACCCTTATTGCTTGCCTTCAGCTGTAGTTTCAAAATTAACTACTAGGAACTCTGTGGTGTGCCTTTGCTAAAATGGTTCAATTTATTGTGGTTCAGGGCCTGCTGCCTCCCAAACCCACTGCTGTTCTCCTATCATATTCTTTTTCAACATTATATAAAAAAAATGCAAACTTGGCAGTTTACCATGAACACTTAAAGAACTATAGATTTTTAAACTAGCTAAAACCAATTCAGGTTAGATCTTATACTGAAAACACTGGAGACTGTCAATTCTTTATTGCCATCTTGACTGAGTTGTATGAAGGCACCTCTCTTTTCTGGCTTCAGGCAGGGTGTGAGGTTTTCTGGGTGATCAGTATCTTCATTGTGTGGGGAGATGGCAGGTTCTGAACTAAGTAATGTCTGAGTCATCTTAGATATTGGTTTGAGAATGGTCCTCAGTAACTGTCATTAATCAACAATTTTTACTGGATTGTTAAGAAAAATGCCTTTACAAAGACTAATGAATCTCTCAATAAAGCTCTCATTCCTCACAGGATGAAGTACCTGGCAGATACCATTAAACTCAGAAAGCAAATTTAATGGGCACCCCAACATCTCAACATGGGGTTCCTGGTGGACAATCTAGGAAGGAAACAATGGCTTTTTTTGTTTGTTTTACTGTTGTTGTTGCTGTTATTGTTGTTAGAAGAGAAACTTAATTACCAGAAACTATCAGGCAAATGGAAAGCTATGATAACTGTCCAGGTCTCATCACAACTGTTTGAAATGATATTCAAGAAAGTAAATGTCACAGTCAGTCAAGTGAAAGGAAAGAAAAGGAATCCAACAGCTCTGTCCAGTGTGAGATACTGAACTATACAATGGATTAGGGAGGCATTCTGTGATGTTGCATAAACACTGAGTCAATAAATCAGACCAGAACCAGGAAGATGACATCTTGACATTCATAATTACAATGTGGTCATAAAAAGGAGTATTCTTCTTTTAATTCAAAAATGTTTCAGGATATCAATACAAGGAAGGAATACTAAACTAATGGTGATAATGTTTTCATAAACAAATCTTAGTGAAAGTGCCAAAAACTGTCCATATTATTAAAAAGCAAGCTCTCCTACCAACTTCTAAATATTTCTTCTTTTTTCATGGAGAGGCAGAGGAGAAAAATTATATCTGTCACTCTGTGTCTTCAAATCATAAATGTGTACATATTGTCTCAGTCATTGGAACAGTTTTCTAACAATGGGTACATGGCTACCAATAGGGAACTGTTGCCTAGAGAATGTGGAGCCAACACATTCATGTCCTGTGGGTATTCATGTCCTGTGGGTAGTCATGTCCTGTGGGTATTCATGTCCTGTGGGTAGTCATGTCCTGTGGGCATTCATGTCCTGTGGGCATTCATGTCCTGTGGGCATTCATGTCCTGTGGGTATTCATGTCCTGTGGGTATTCATGTCCTATGGGCATTCATGTCCTGTGGGTAGTCAAGGTCTTTTCTGGTAATTTGTTCATTTCCATTTTTCTTCCTAAAGTGTAAATTTCCAGGTATGTAAACAAACAAAACAGAATCAGTAATGCATAAGGCCTATATATGGTGCACAGATATACTTGTAGTCAAAACACTCAGATACATAAATTACAAATAAGCCCATGGTGGTGGTTTGAATATTCTTGGCCCAGGGAGTGCCATTATTGGGAGACAGGGCCTTGTTGGAGTAGGTGTGACCTTGTTGGATTCCTCCAAGTGTGCCACTGTTGGGCATGTCTTTGAGGGAACTTTTAGATTAAATTAATTGAGGTGAGAAGACCCACAGTGGTGGTGGTGGCACTGTGTGACAGGCTGGAGACTGGAATGAATATTGAGAAAGGAAGCTTAACACCAACATTCAGGGCTCTCTGCTTCCTGATTGTGGGCACAAAGGGATCAGCTGCCTCCCAGTACTATCTCCATGACCTTTTTGCCTGGAGGACCAAAGCCTTGAACTCTGAGCCAAACCCTTTCTTCTTTAAGTTTCTTGTGACTGGCATTCATTTTTATTTTCACATTAATTTTTTTAAAGTATGTAAAATAATCATTTTTGAGATTTACCGTTTAGTCTCCAACTGGGGTTCTCTGTTTATAATATAAGGCCTCAAGCTGATTTCTCACATGTATATTCCTCTACATTATCTTAAAAACAAGTTAGGTCCTTTCTGATTTGGCCATGTTCAACACCAAATTGGAGAGTCTATGAGGTTTTCTCTGATCTTATGCACTCCATTCTCTTCATGTCTAATGGTCTAATTCTGGGCCTAGAAATCATGACCAGTTTCATTCCAGGCAGTAGTGAAAATGAAAACTTTATAAGTTTTAACCAATGAAAGAATAATCTTTGATTTCACTTTGACAAAAGACCAAAAGCTGACACCTCAGCTTTAGAAAATTGTTTTTCTAAATGAATAATATAGGAAAATAATCTGAACAATAAACCATACATCATGTAGTAACTTGAAATCATTCACCAGCTTAAAAGACAAGAAAGTAGCTACATTTAAAAGCATAAATTAGTGTAGTGAGCCTCACAAAATTCTTATAAAGATTCCACACACATAAATTAGGAACTTCTATTTTTATTTTCCAGAAATGGAATACTTTGAATGATATGAATGGGAAGAATCCCTCAATCATTTATATAATTAATCCCCTATCTCAATTTTTAAAATTGAAAATAGTCAAAGCCATTGATTCAGAAAACTTTGAGAGACAAGGCAAGTTAGAAAAAATCTATTAAAATAATTCAAAATTAATATCACCATTAGGCAAACTAATGTACTGGCTAATCCATGATATTAAGTAGCCTTGATGTATTATGTTACTTAGGTGAAATGACTGTAGTCCGTCTTGCTCATCAGCATTCAAAGCTAATTTTCTTTCCTTGGGGTACTGGTGGATGGACAAACAAGAAATGGGATGGAACAGAGATATGAAATTAGATGAGAAGCAATTTTAAACTTCACTGGTCAGTGCATATATGAAGTACTCTATGAGGTAAATATTGATTATAGTCAATAATTCTTACAGGGATGTGTTTGGTCACAGAAACAGTTTGAATATCACCTAGTAGGAATGTGAAGGTGTCATAGTTTTGTCCATTTGACACATTTTCACTTGACAATTATGACCCCATTAGATTGGCAATTAAAGTAGAATTGAATATCTGGTGTAAGGGGTGATATCCAAGGGCAGGTGTGCCTGAACTGAATAAGAAAGGTAGCTGAGCAAGCCAGATGGAGCAATCCAGCAAGCAGCATACATTAGTATTTTTGGTTTCAGTTCCTGACTCAAGTTCCTGCCCTAACTTCCTCCCATGATAGACTATAACATTTAAAGCCAATAACCCTTTCAACCTCTGGTTGTTTTCAGTCAGTGTTTTATCCCAGTACCAGAAAGCAGACTAGAAGAGGTGGACATAAATACCAAGAGTTTCTAATAGATTAAACACCGTTGCTTCAGACATTTTGCAAAACACAATAGACCAACTTTGCCTTTTGGAAAGCAAAATTTCTTGTCCTCCGGGTCCCACTTCTACTTAAATTTCAACACTATTGCTATCAGCACTATCCTCGTCACCTGTACAGGATGCTATTGCTAGCTCTGTCAGTGTTCATGTGAGTCTCGCCTTAGCTGACCCCATTTCGCTTTGAGTAAGATTGCTGTGGAGAATAAATCTGAGAAGCTGAGGACCTTTCCGAATTGCTTCAAGCTAGAAGGTGTGTGGTGATAGCAAGTGAATCTTGATCTCATTCAGTTCTCGATGAGAGAAGGCAATGAACTAGCTCAAGCTGTCAAGGCAGAGACTGAAAAACATTTTTTCTTATTAAATTCTCTCATGAATTTTGTCCAAAAGGTAGTTTTACCAGATATGCACGGGCTAGTCTTGAGACATTCTCTCCCATTTCCAGTCTGACAGTACCTTTACTGCCTTAGCAGGGAGTCTTCAAATCATACAAAGCAAGGCCTTAGGGTTATTCTTTTGAAATTTATTTGGGACATGCAGGCCATCTTCAATTTGATATAAAATTTACCATAGAATGTCAATCTTGAGATCTTAAATAAATAAAGCTCACTGGGCTCTTAAATTGTGTTGATTCTGTAGGCCATGGACAAATGAATACATTTACATATCAGGAATACTGAGCCTTTCCACCCAGGGCTTGATATATTGCTTTCCTTTCATCTTTGGGTTTTCAGAATTTCTGAGTTGTTTCATCATTTCAACATAAATTCTTTATATATAAAATTTAATACTGTTTAGTTTTCATTTGATTACATTAAATCATTGACTTTCAACCTTCTCATGTGACCCTCTAATACAGTTCCTCATGCTGTGGTGACTCCAAATCATAAAACTATTTTGTTGCTACTGCATAACTATAATTTTGCTACTGTTCCAAATTGTAATGTGAATGTCTGATATGCAGGGTATCTGCTATGCAACCCTTGTGGGAGTTAGGACCCACAGGTTGAGAACCACTGTTTTAAATATTATAATTTAAAATATTCTTCTGGGTTTGGAAAGATAGTTTAGGTAGCAAACTGCTTGGTGCACAAGCTCGAGGAACTGAGTCGGATACTCCAAATTGTTGTTATAAGTCTGGTTGCACTGGCATACACCTATTATATCCAAACTGAGGAGCTACAAACAAGAGAATCTGTTAAAGCTGGGTTGGCAAGTTCCAGGTTCTGTGGGAGACAATATCTCAAAAAAAATTGAGAGTAGAAAAGAAAAACTCCCAATATAAACCTTTGGCATACTGACATACATGCACCTATATGCACATGTATACACACAGGATAAGTATGTTCTTAAGTATGTTCTTTTGCAGCTGGTATGTATTTAAGTGTGCTCTTGTAATATGTAGTATTCATCCCTTATTCATTAACTCTTATAGATTATTTTAATAAGTTAAAAATCCAGAATAGTTATTTTTTTCATACAGATGTGGACTTTTAAATCTTTGTTTTCATTTATGTGCTTATTTTTCTTCACATCCTTACCTGTCTTAGAGTCACAAGCACAGACATTTCCGTCCTGTTCCCAATCTTAGGAGAAATACTTTACAACTTCACTCTTAAAAATTAGAACTAAGGTTTCCATGGAAGACAAGAGTGGAAGGGTCCTTCAGCACATAGGCAGCCAAAAGTCATCAGCAAATTTACAAAGAAATATTTGTCTAGCACTTTTAACCTTAAGCAAAACTTAAAAAAAAAAAAAAGTATCCCTAACCATATGATTTCCAACCATGACTATGGCTTTGGTTAGTCTACATAGTCACTGCTAACTAGAGCCTGGGCAGGGACTCTGTGCTCAGGCTGTGCACTGTGTAAGTCATCCTCTGAGCACGAAGAGCCCTGTCTCCCTCACTGTGTGTCCTCAGAGAGTGTTTGGATATCACTATCATGCACATTCTCAGTCCTGTAGATCTCCAGCATTTACTGCCGCTGCTCTTGGCTGGACAAAGTTCAGGATTATGTCTTCCTAGTCATAACACTTCATGAAATATCAAGCTATCACAGAACTCTAGCTCAGCAAGAATGTGTTTGTTTTTTTTTTTCATTATAGGTAATTATAATTTTCATTATAGGTAATATTGTGCATACCATTCAATAGTACATTATAGAGGACTGGATAAAATAGTTCCTTAAAAATATTATTATGATTTTCAATATTTCATCATTTCCTTGTTACTAACAAACAATCTATTTTATAACTTCATTTGTAAGAGATTTAACAATACTCAGATACTATGCAAAGTATAGTTCTTGAAAAAGATTAAATTTCAGGTCATTTGTCTTTCTTAATATATTCCAGACTTTCTAACTTTCACAACACAGAATGAGTTACCCAAAGGCTCCTTTTGATGACAATTACACCAAGAACATAATTCGTTTAATCCTCAGGTTGAGCTGCCTTTATTAAGGGAGATTAATTTCTAAGCTTCATAATTATTTGGAAATAATACATGATGTGTCATAAATTTTTGAGAAACAATTCTATGTTTAGAGGAGGTGTTAAGTTAAAATTCTACTACTAATATTCAAGTGAAGCCTTGGGAACTGAGCAGGTGTGCACATCTCTGAGACTCCATAGGTCTCCTCCGTAGCTTTGCACATTCTAACACCACAGAGGAATGGCCTAGTACCATATCTATATGCACAATAAGAACTGAAGGGGAATGCATCAACTCATTGAATGGCTGTATGGAAGTAGGAAACTTAAATATTTATGTTTATAGCAATGCTAAACTTTAGAGTTCCCCTATTGCCAGATTCGACCAAGTTGCATACTAATAGCTTGACCTGAGTCCTGAAATATGATATGTAAAAACCAGAATATGTCTAAAGGAAACCTATAACCAATGATAAGAAATAGCACACAAAGCATGGAGGGAAATACAGGTACTCTAGACATTTGTCTTTGACACACATCCGCAAAACCACCCCATGTACCTTTATCACGACATTGGCCTCACTTTGGGAGAATTCTAGCAGACATGTTCTAAGGAAATAATTTCACAGATGATATCAATAAACTGCTTTTTCTGATTCACTTGGGTACTGCTTGTAACATGAGCTTTGTTTGTGACAATTGCCTACTATCCAGGCAATAAACTCAAGTGAATTTTGTAAAAGACCTAAATGACATTTGCAGGAGCATTCACTCTTTACTCAGTGAAGCATGGGCCCCCGTGCTACACTCCATGGGCATCAATTCTGAAGCCTGGGTTTTTAAAACTCTCTATTGGAAACAACTTTAAATAAAAACTCTACTGTGGGAAGCAGAAAGATGATGCTTAATGTCTAAATATTGCAAGGTTTTCCCATTTCTTTTGGGAACTGGAAGATAATTGTTTTATGTATTTCTTTAACCAAATAATACATAGATTTTTTTTCCTAAGAGAGTAATTCTGTAAAGTGTCATTAGGTTAAATAACAACCACAGTATTTCCCTGAAGCTCGTGCAAAGGTAAGACATCCTGTAGTCAAGATTCTGTAGAGATCTTTTGAATTGGTGCCAAAGGGGACCACTCCCTTTTCTGTCATCCTCTGTGGTGACAGTGGATTTATGACCAAGCTCCTCACAATCTGACATAAGAACATTCTTAATCTATATGGGATTGGTCATTGGTAGGATTTTTCTGTCAGTAAAGAGCCAGTTCATTCAAGTCGAAGGATGTTATCAGAGACACCCTGTTGATGGCCCCATGTTCAAAATGTGAGAATAAAGGCCTTAAGCAATGCAAATAAGAGGCTGTCCCTATTCTCCCTGCCATTATGGGATCAAGTAGAAATTCTTCCCATGGTTGAGAAATCCAGCTACAAAAGCAGCTAAGGCTGCAGCAGTGGGTCCTTCTTTGAATGGTATGAGGGGCCATGTTTTTTCTAAGAGTGCCAAGAAAGAAACCCATGATGTAAGGAGAGAAAAGTGGGAAGAGTGGGAAAGCTATGGAGAGGCAGAGAGGACAGGGCAAGAAGAACTGTGTGAAGTCATTCTGCTGGGAATTGTGGGAAACTCATGAAGAGTTGGAAAGGATGGGCTAGGGTCAGTGTCACTCAGATGGGACCAAAGCTTCTGGAATTGGAGACAGTATTCCAACAATATCTGGAACTGTTTACATATTGAGTACAATCTAATTCTTTAGATTGCACATACTGTTATAAAACAAAAGGGGGTTTTTCCTTGGCACATGTGAGACCTTTGAACTCAATGTTTGTTTTTAAACATTTCTCCAATTCCCCCAGACATTTTGTTTAGTATTATGTACACTATAAAGTTTTAGCAATTATTATTTGAAGGAAGGAAGGAGGGAAGAAGGAAAGAAGGAAGGAAGGAAGGAAGGAAGGAAGGAAGGAAGGAAGGAGAAAGAAAGAGAGAGAGAGAAAGAAAGAAAAAAGAAAGAAAGAAAGAAAGAAAGAAAGAAAGAAAGAAAGAAAGAAAGAAAGAAGAGAGGAAGTCTATAGATAGAAGAGATGGGCCCTATGAAGCTTAGCCAGTGAACTGTACTTGAAAAAATGCTTACTATTTCCTTGGTAATATGTCCAGCAACAGTATGATATACTCCTCCAGGATTTCTAATTATCTTGAAAATAATTCAAGTCTACAGAGTAACCTGAGGTCAATGCTTCGTAATTTAAAGCCATGCAATGAGAAAATTTTTGTTTTTATTTTTTAAGCTTTAGAAAGTTTCTGTGCCAGCACTTCAAATTAAAATATTTCAACTCAAAAATGTTTAGAGTGAGCTAATAACAACAATTTTCCATATAAATTTAGCAACATATATAAAAGTTGTCAACGTCAAACATGTAAAGTTTGTATGTGAATATTAGAATGTTCTTTGCTGGTATATGTGCCTAAAAATTGATTTATTCCTAACTACTATAATAATTTTGAGAGCAAAAAGGGCTATACAACCTCTGTTAATCATACTGTGCATATAGTAGCATAAGTTAGGCAGAACTCAATATTGTGACATAGAAATTGCATAAATTTTTCTTTAAAAATATCTTAAATACAATCTAAACTCTGGCTTAAGAAATGAAGGCAACACTTGAATTGATTCCTGGGAGAATTTTAAACATTTTCCCCCAGTTTTTTTTTTTTTTTTCTCTAGAAATGTGTTGAACTCAAAGTGGTTGGAAAAACAGAGGACCTGAACCATCCCAGAATAATCAAGAAGAGCTTTGCGCTTTGCATAAATTATTAGCCTTACTAGTTCTCAGCATGAGGTGCCTGATCTAGTAAATTCATCACCACTAAAAGGAACCTGTTTCAGGGAAGTCATGCATCAGATGTCAGTGTAAACATGAGGAGCATTCCGCCATAATGGTAGATACATCATAGGCTTTCTGCTTCAAAATGTAGTTTACTAAATACCACAGTTGTCCTTGATGTCCCTTTAAGCCTTAGCACCCTCCCGCTGAGAACAGTGTGTTAGATTATGCAGCTGTGTTGTACTGTGGGCTTGTCCAGCATTGCACATGCTCTTTGGATGCATCTGCCTGAATCTCAATACTCTATTCTTCCAACCAGACCTTGCAAATGCCCACTTCCTTTCATTCACATAGGCCTTGCAGCCCCTACTCTGAGTGTGGGCAGTGGGCCTCACTCAGAAGAAGGTAGATTCCACCCAGATTCCCAACTCTGACTTTTACTTGTTGATTTGAGTTGCAAAGAAAAGTACCTTTAAAACTTGTCTGTTAAACAGTTTTTATTTTAAATACGTTTCTACTTTAAATATATTGTACTATGTAATACATGAAAATTTCTCTTTTTAATGTATTCTATAGATATTATATAGTACATTTAAAATATATTTTAGATATTTTTTAAGATTTATTTATTTGTATTTATATGAGTATACTGTAGCTGACTTCAGACACACACCAGAAGAGTGCATCCAACAGATTCCTTTACAGACGGTTGTGAGCCACCATGTGGTTGCAGAGAATTGAACTCAGGACCTTTGGAAGAGTAGTCAGTGCTCTTAACAGCTGAGCCATCTCTACAGCCCTGATATTTTTATTTTAAAACTGGCCATAATTACTAGCAAAGTTAAAGCTTTGAAAGCCTATTTTCAAGCATTTGCTGACTATCCTGTCTATGTCACGCCAGATTTAGTGTTCCCCAAAACTGCTTGCTGGGATTTCTAGTGACATGGCCAACATGACTATAAAATGACCAGAAATGTAATGCTAGGGTTTTGATTTTGTTAAAAACATTCCAATATGTGTACTTTTAGTAAGTGTTAGGTTTCTCAGGACAGTTGCAAGAAGAGTGGGGAAATGAAAAATGGGGGTGGGGTGGGGAGGTGGGATGGGTGGTAAGGTCAGTTGAAGCTGAGCTTAGGAAACTAAAGAGGTTGATATAGACAATGTGTCATTTCCCAGAATGAGACTGTCCTGAAACAGCACTGCTGACTACCAAAGCTGTGTTTTGAAGAATCTGCCAGACACCTACATGTGCTGTCTTAGTTCGGGTCTCATTTGTGTGAACAGACACTATGACCAAGGCAACTCTTATAAGGAAAACATTTAATTGGGGCTGGATTACCCTTTCAGAGGTTCAGTTCATTATCATCATGGTGGGAAACATGGCAGCATGCAGGCAAATACGGTGCTGGAGAAGGAGCAAGTTCTACATCTTGATCTTCAGGCAGCCTGGAGAAGACTATCTTCTCTAGGCAGCCAGGAAGAGGCTCTCTTCAGCACTGGGCAGAGCTTGAGCATAGGGACTTCAAAGCCTACCCTGACAGTAACAAACTTTCTCCAACAAGACCATACCTCCTCCTAATAGTGCTACTCTCCATTGGACAAACATTCAAATGCATGAGTCTATGACAGCCAAACCTATCCAATCTACCCTGCATGCTTCCCCGATATGGTTCTATGGAAGAACTGCTTGCCCAGGTGGGAATTTCTGAGTAACATCTTGACAAGCAGTGAGGAAAGAAGAAGCTGTCAGTTTCACCCATTATAAGTGTGTTAAACAAGGGCTCTAGTCATGGTACAGGGTCCATGTTCAGGCAGGCTCAGGGCAGGATGCCTGCAAAAAGAGATGCCAGTAGCTCTCGAACGACAAACGCACACTGCTTAAATGATGACTGGTGGAGGAAACAGAATAAGTACTGTGTCTAAGCCTAGGAAACACTTCTCATTTCTGTCATACTTAGGAATCTGGGAATAGTAGTTCCAGGGAAAATGATGGATTTTCTTTTTTCCAGACTTAGATTCACGGATCCAACTTTGCTTCTGTAAGCCCTGGCTGTTCTTGGCATCTGCTATTCACATTTGTTTCTCTTGGTTTGTTTGTTTGCTTGTTTTCAATTAGCTTCAAGGTCTGCAAGGGCAGGGATCATGTGCTATGATTTAACAGACCTTCTATGCAGCACACAGAGGTGTGGAAAGGCTGCTGATGCTACGTGTGTGTTCTCACTGGCAGTTCTGGGAATTCATACCAAGGGACAACTTATCTTGTATTCTACTCTATACTGATACTATTTTAAGCCATGCAAACTCCGTGCACCATACCTGGTGGGTTCTATGCCTTCAACTTGAATTAAAGACCAATAAGTTGAACTGAGAGACTGTGTGACCGTAAAACCATGCCAGGAAGCTTAGTAAGGTAGAGCTGGTCTGAGACTCAGAGACTCGGTGGGAACACACCTGAGACTTAAGCGATTCCCTGTTAAATTCCTGGCCTGGAACATGTGCCACACTTCTCACATAAGGAAATCTGACCTATGTTCACATAGGCCCAGAGCAGAGTTCTCCATGCTAACGAGGTACGTAGCGGCACTAATGGTTTAGCCAATAAACTTCCCTTCATAGATATTTCTCCCTGCAAAAGATATTTAAACTTGGGCCAATCCTGAGAAGTTCGTACAATATGGTATGCATCCATTTTCCAAGATGAACAGTCAATAAACACTTTAGAAATGTGGACTGTCTCTTTCATCAAGATCCAAATGTGGGGAGCAATGGAGACGGCATTCAACTATTAAACTGTAGCAGCTTAATTCGCCCATAGAAGGTCTCTCTGTGCTTCCAACCAGAATTGCCACCAAGCCAAGAACAATCACCACTGAGCTAAACAAGAGGTCCCCGTTTCCTCCAGCCTCAGGTTGTTCCTCAGTCCGAGGGCCCCTTACTCCTTTCTCAACTCTTCAGTGGTGCCTGGATGCCCAAGAGCCTGATGACCACCATGGCCCCAGCCTCTTCCCAGGACACTTTGTTCTTGACATCTCCATGAGGTTCTTCAGCAGTGACTGGGGGCCCCAGAAGCCAGACAATACCAGCTCCAGCTTACCCACATCTCAGACTGTGCTTTCCCACCCCGGGAGCAGTATCTGGGCGCCTCCTTGAAGCCCAGCACTTGCCTGGAGGCGGTGTAGGATAAGCACAATCAAACTCTCCACTTTTTGCCTCCCAGACAGCTGTGCCCTGTGGTGGGGCTAACACTGAACCACAAGAGACTCTTCACAAGTTCACCCAATTCTCAGAGTGGAGAGGGCAGGATTTCTTACTGTGTGGTATGGTTATCAGCTGCCTTTGCTCTCTGCTAACATCTTACAGATTTCCTTTCTTGTGCTTGCCACTTTCCAAACTTGCAAGTGTTTTTTAACTGTTGCTAAGGGAATAGGCATTTTTTTTCTAAGAACATTTTCATAGGTGTTTAAACTTCCTTCAGAGTAGAGCACAAACCGTGCTTCCGGTCTGCGTGTGCATGCACATAGAGTACGCGTTTGAGGAGTGTGGGTCACCTTCCTGCTCGCTGCGGGCTCTTGCATGTGCTCAAAGGGGAGATGCCAGTGTATGGCCCTAGGACTGTAGGCACTGAGGTGGGCAGGGCTGGAAACAGGGATGATAACAAAGCTGAACTATAGACACTCGCAGGCATCCCTCTGTCCAACAGTTATCTATCGGCTTATCTTTCAAGAAAGACTCCCACAGAGAATGAAAGAATATTAAAGCAGAATGGCTCTTGCTGAGCGGGGAAGGCTGTGGGCACCTCTGCTTTCAGACTCTTGCTGCCCTGCTGGTTCAGCCCCACAGGGCACAGAGCCTTTGTGAGAACCTCCTGCTCTCACTGCTCCTCCCCGTGGCTGAGGGAGAGGTGGAAAGCTGGCATTGAACCCAGAGACCTGACATGCAAAGGGCAAGAACAGCTGCTCACAGCTGGCTTTATGAGGCTTGGAGGAACAGCTGCTTGAATGGGTGGTTCTGAGGATGGAATGAAACAGGGGAGAAAAAGGAAAGAATCCTTACAGCACATCGCAGCCATCAGTGCTCCTGACTTCATTCTTATTACTCAAGAATTGAGACGTATATGTTTATAAAGCACATGTATAAAACGGTTATAGTTCCATGTGTATAAATATGCACTCAGTGCTGCACATGCATTACAAATTACATAAATGAAATTCTCTCTCATTGAGCACAGGAGAAGTTCATGTTCATGCTTCCTTGTATGTTTATACTGAGACTATCTACAAACGTTCCCACAACAGAAGTATGCTTATTTGTGGCCAACTTTGCATGTGAAAACTTATAGAAGATTTACAGTCTATTTCTCCAATAGAAGTAATTTTGATGCCCCTCCATTTAAGATTGAGCAAAATATGCAAATAGTTTTGAGGGAGTCAGCTGACTCATGCTTCCCAATAATGCTATCAGGGGGCACCCCTGAGCATGATTCATATGGGAGATGTAAGTGGGAATCCTAGGAAAAGGGACTCATGCTCAGATTTGCAGCACCCAAATGGGTCAGACTCAAGACCCAGGTTGGCTCAAAAAACATCCAGACTCTTAACAGACCCAAGTTTGCAGGCTGAGGAATGCCAAGGTAGTCTCCATGTAGTGAGTGATCATGGTGGTCTTGTTCCTGTGCCCCCCCCAGCAGTCCTAGCCTGGTGGGTGGGACCAAGAGAGAACACCCACCCCTGAGGTTTTCTCACAAAGAAGCTACAATGCACTGTGCTCCCAGCTCATGACTTTTGGGCTTGAAAGAACTCCTTTAAGTAATTAAAATGTCATTTAGCCTCACTTAGTTGTCTAATTTGGTACTGTGGTGGCTTATTTCAATTGCCAACCTGCAATGCAGAAGTACTTAGTTGACAGACTCTGGCCATGTCCTTGGGGGATCATCTTGATTACATTAATTGAAGTAGGGAGTCTTTCCATTTGTGAGTGATATCATTCCCTGAGTTGGGATTCTTTACTGTGCAAAAAGAAGGAAGTAAGCTGAACACAAGTGTTCACTCCTCTCTGGTCTTTGAATGTGTATAGTGGTTTGAATGAAAATAGCCCCTCTAGGCTTATAGCAGGTGACACTATTTGAAAGGATTGGGGCCTATGGGATTGTTGGAGAAAGTGTGTCACGTGGGGTGGGCTTTGAGGCTTCAAAGGCTCAAGTCAGGCACAGTCTCTCTCTTTCTTCCTGCTGCCTCCTGATCAAAATACAGAACACTCAGCTACCTCTCCCGCACCATATATCTCCCTGTGTGCTGCAACGCTTCCCAAGACAGTAACAGTGGACTAAACCTCTGAAATTGTAAGCAAGACCCAATAAATGCTTTCCTTTATAAGAGTTTGCCACGGTCATGGTGTCTCTTCACAGCAATACAACACAGTGTCGACTAAGATACTTCGGATGCCATGTAACATCTGCCTCATGATCCTGCTGTTAAGACTCTGATATAAATTTCCATCAGCCTTTTTTACATCAGGCATCCTTGCAGGGCAATAATGGTCACTTCCGGTCATTTTCCATCACTGCTTTTCTGTTCCTGCTGCCAGAACCAGGGGTCACTGTGTCCCCCGGTGCTGCATGTGGCTTCCAGAAGATAGCTGGTGCTTGGTGACACTGTGAGGATTTCCTACTAACACCCATGTTGGAAGATAGATGAGAAAGTCTCTGGAAAGGGTTCTAAATTCAAGAATAAGGAATTGTTCTTACAGCGCTAAAACACCTCTTTCTCTAGTATTGCCAGTGGGCATGGGTGATATATTAGAACACAGTTGTCAAAGCATCTAGTGTCCTGGGGGAGTCATTCATATCACCATTTTAATTCACTGAGGAGGGAAGGTGACATCTTCCCAGGAGAGATAAGACAAGACCTTAACCAAAGTGCACAAATAGCCATCCTTAGGGCAGAATGAAGAATGCTGGATAATTTGCAGACCAGACAATAGCACCTTACTGCTGTATATAGAGAATACTGCTATATAACTTTTGACTTTTGACAGTTAGCATCTTTCTGTCTTCATGGGCTTATCTCAGTGAAGCACTAACCATTATACACTATGTATCATACTCAGATCTCTGATATCAAGACCATTTTTGAGTGATATTAAATGATCAAATAAGTTCTAAGGTAATTAGTTTTATGCAACATTTAGTGGTTATATAGAAACCTGTATATAGTGTTTTTGTTTTGGGTTTTTTTTTTTCCAGAACAAGTTTATGCCTAGAAGAAACTTCTGATTTAATTGGTTGAAATGGCTAGAGGCCAGTAAATTGAAAAATTCACTGATGTTCCTCTTCAGCGTGGAGCCATTTTTGTGAAGACAAGATACTTGTGGGTAGCCAGAGGGATGAGTGGAGTTCATTTTTATACCTCTGGATGGGCTACAGCCTGAGCAAATACAGCAGGGCACACAATGAATCTTCATTGTTATAAAACCAAGGCCATGAGATATACTTGTCTGTGTTTTTACTATTGGAGACACTCTAAGATAATAACTGACATTAGGGAATCCCAAAGTTCAATTAGAATCAGAAGGCAGATTTTGGGGTCTTGCTCATTCTAATGTTGCTATGGACACAGAAACCTATGATCTATACAGAAAAGAGAACTTGAAAACAATATCGAAAGCTTACTAGCCAAGACCACACCAAGTAAATGAAAACTTCCTAAAGAAATGCACCTGTGTGTGGTTGTGTATGGGGAGGGGGGCGTACCATGTTTCTCATGTTGCATGAAATCCCAGTGCCTATTATAAAGTTGGCCTTTGATGACAATGGACTATGAAATCTAAGAATGCTTAAGAGCCAGTGGGTTCTGCGTCCTGACAATGGGACGGGGATGCTGCATTTCCTGCTGACGCCAGGGGTATGACTGAGGTGCAGGTACTGATGTTGGGCCTCTGCTGTTTCCATCAACTGTGATTTATATTCTCCTCACCTCCACAAGGCTCCTGTAAGCCCTGCAGCTGTCTGACTAGATATGTTCTTTCCCCAATAACATTCTAAAAACATTTCTTGTTCTGCTCATTCACCTACAAGAGGATCTTTTCCAAGATGTGCTTCTCCCCTTTAAATACTCTGGGTGCCAGTAAATCCAACCTCAAGTTGAGGATTTAAACACTCTACTTAATAAATCGGGATGCAAAGATTTGGGACTCAATTTTCTTTTCTTTTTTCTATTTTCTTTTTTTTTTTTTTTTTTTTTTTTGTCAATGAAGTGTACTAAAAAGTTTAAAATACAATAACATAAATTTTATGTATTTCCCTTCTTTGGTATTTTTAATGGTATTTCCTCATGGGAATCTCAGATCAAATATTGTCTGTGATAAAGAGAGAGGAGAAAAAAGAGGCCAGAAACAGATATGAGGCACCTGGTTCTGAACCCTTGTCTTCATAATGGAATAGATCTGAGTTTTCTATAAGCTTCTAGAGCATTTCTTCTCAATCTCAATGTCGCAACAAGTTTAATACCATTCCTCATATTGGCATTTTAACTGTAATTTTACTATAAATTATAAAATATTTGTCTAATATGTGAACCCTGTGAAAGGGCCAGTTGTCCCCCTCAAAAGTGGTCACAATCCATAGGTGGAGAACCACTGTTCTAAATAGTTGTCCTGTCTTCAGAGGAGTGAGAGGGATTATGGACATGGGAAGCAGAATCAAATGCTGGATGAGCTTCTCCACCTGGTGCAGGAGTGCTCTGGTACATTGACCACTGTTTCCGTGGCTGTGGTTTTTCAACATCGTTGCATTATCCTGGAATCTAACTCAAGCCTTGGTAAGACTCATGCCTAGACATACAGACATATTAGTATATCAAACAATCAATTGATTCTTAGATCTTTGTCACCAGTATCTTCTTGGTTCTGCTTGCTTGTGTTTCTCAGAATGATTTGTTATGCATGACAACAAGACATTTGTTCTTAATTTATTATTGTATTTTCTTACAGTACTTCATGCATAATAAAAACAGTAACTAATTATAGCTAGTGTGAGCATGGGTATTACAAATTGGATCTTTTAATAAAGCAGGAATGAGAGTAATAAATATACAATTCTAATCAAAAGTATTAAACATGTTGGTATCCAGTGTCCCAGTATAGTTTTCAAACACTATAAAAAAATACTTCTGAAAACTCATAGACATAACTGGCATTACACTAACATCTTGTAAAATAACAATAAAATTTTTAACTGAAATAGGAAATGAGAAACCTATCTAAACAATTAAAGCAGAAAATGTAAAATGAAATAAAATCATGAAGAAAATATTATGAAATCCTAAATCCTTATAGGTCTTTAAATGAACTTTTTTCATATATTGTATAGTCCTGCTTTCAAATTTATTTTCTCCTCCCATAGTGTTTCCATGTAAGCTTGCACATAAAGGTTATTGGTAGATTTTTTTGTTTTATAAGTTGGCTAATTCTTGAAGCATATTTTATAGGAATATAAGAACTTAGGAAATAAATTCTAAGAATACCAGGTTTTTGCCCAGAAGCACACAGACTGCAGTTCCTGAAGCATAGAAGTTTCTCCATCTATGGAGTCCAGTGTTTGTTGCTGTACAGAGGCTTGGGCAAAGCCATGTCTGTTCCCCGCTTTTAGAAAATTTCTCTTGCAGTCAGGCATGTTGTTCTACTTGCTTGCCCCTAGTCTGCCCAGTGCTAGATAAGATACTTTGAAAGGATATTGAACTTTATCTAAAATTTGAAAATGTATTTTTGGATGTTTAAATACTTCTGAGAGTCTTTTATTAAATAGTTAACATGTCAGAAATCATTACCAGCTGAGTAGAAATACTTCTATGAAAACTGGCAGACTCTTTTTTTACATAACCAAACGAATAAAAGAAAAAGGAAAGAACAATGATTCTGTCTTACTATTGCTTACCGACTCAGGCAACAAAAAACGTGCTGGAAATCTTTATTAGCTTTTAAGGTCAATAGATATTGTACTTCTCTATTTCTATAATACAGCCAGTTTTCCATAATTGAGATAAAGTAGCTTGTTCTAAAAAAAACCAGCTGATCTTTTATGTACTTAACAGATTGTGCTGTTTTTGTCTGTTTCTTAGGTCTGTCAATGAGTGTGCTTGCACATATGCAAGGCACGTGCACACACACATGTACACGTACACACACCACACACACACATGTGCACATACTCATGTACACACAGAGACATATACACAGATATGTTGGTTCCCCCCACATCTTGGATCATTGACCAATATGGTTCATGTAGACAAAATTAGCAGAGACATTCAGCAGGGTTTGGAAGCCAGGTGAGTAAGTGCTATGAATGACCACACAAGAACTGGCTATCGGGAGGCAGAGCAACCTTACTTAGGGTGATTCAAGACTTATAATGATTTGAGGGATGGAGGATAGAACATCCAGGATGGGCAAAGGTCATTGGCTTAGGGCTTAGGGAATCTGAAATGTCTCATAAGCATGAGGAAGCTTCTCAGGAAACTCTGGTGTTCTTATCAAGAGAAAGGAAATTGATCCTGTAATCTAATTGAGGATATGTGGCTTTTCCCAAGTAGAGGAGTACGCCTGGGCTTAGAATTCTCCAAACAAGGTCAGAGAGGGAGAAACACCACTAATGAAAAGAATCTCCCATATTATGCTGAGTCCAGAGGATATTTGGTCATGGTGGTTTCTGGCCTTCATTAGCAGAGTTTTCACACACACACACACACACACACACACACACACACACACACACACTTCTGTTACTAGCTGAAAGTTCAAACTCAGGAAGTATTTACTGAAACAACCTCTTTTGCTGTGATAAATACAGTGGATGTAAATCAAATTACTTCTCTTACTCCTCATACATTAGCTGTCTGACTAGGTGAAGAAAGTGATATTAAACACATTATTTTTGAGAACATCCAAATTAAAGACATAGATTTTGTCTGTCAGGATATTCAAAATATGTGTGCATAGAATTGTATTTAATCACTTACAATAATGTTATGAAGATGAAAAATAGATTAAGTAATAAAAATGAAATGTTTTATTATAATTATTTGTTTTCTCCAAATAGTTAAACACTCTTTTTCCAACTACTAATACTTTATGTACTTCTGCAGTCACAGGTCTTTTTTTTTTTTTAATTGAAAATATTGTTCTTGCACACAATGATTCCAATGACAGTTTTTCTTCCTTTAGTCTTCCTAGCTGCCTCCCCCTCCCTCTCTTCCAGATTCACTCTCCATCTGTTACTTCTTCATAAAAGTCAAGTCTCTAAGAGATGACAGCCAAACAGGACAGAACAAGACAAGGTAAAAGCCCTCATATCAAGACTGCACAAGGCAACCCAATAGGAGAAAAAGAATCTCACCACAAAAAGATGTACTGATAATCTGATAAGAGAACTGTTTAAAGTACTATGAGAGTAAGTCATAGTATCAATATCTCAGTGGTTCCCTCACACATTAACAACTATATAAAAATGTCTACAATACAATCACATATTTTACTATAGTTAGACATAAATCAGCTTATGATACATGGTGCTATTAAAAATAACATATCAGATCTGAGAATATTACAGTGAATCTACCTCAATTTAAACAAAACAAAACAGCATATGCTAAAGGGACATTTTCAACCACAAACCATTAATGATTACACATCTTCCAAGTGTTTAAAATGTGTATTTTGAACTACTTTAAATATGACTTGACAAATAATCATCTTTCCACTGAAGTTTGACTCTGGAAAATCCTAAAAACCAACTAGACTTAATGGTTTTTAAATTGCTATCCATGTTCTCTGAAGTTTCCATAATTAAACATGCAAATTTATGAGGAAGTACCCATTCATAAGAACTGACAGCTACTCAAGGTAACATATTCATTGCTATCAACAAATTCTCTTAATAAAAGAGAACAAAAAATTAAATGAAATCAGTCATAGAATCATCAATCCACTGAATCATTTTCCTGTTACTATGGGATATTTTCATAGTTTATAAATATCCACTATATTAGTTCCTTTTCAAATTTCTCTAGAAAGTGCCTACCAAACGAGACCAGAGGCGTCTTTCCTCAGTGATTCTACAACTAAAAGTTAACATTGATGATAATGAAAATGAACCTTTGGTACAATCAGCAGGAGTAATGTCAAGAACTCTGGGCAGGTGTTGGGCAATCATCTAGTAACTAGCCAACCCACCCTGCATTTTCTCCTCAGCTTTGAAGTTTCTAAACAGAATACACACTAGAGTACTTATCAATATGGTGTAAATTATATTAGGATATATTAAATAAAACACATCATACTGTATAAAACATTTGTCCATAGGATGTATTAAATAAAATATATTGCACCTTATACAACAATAGTCTGATGCATTTGGAAGTGCAGTAGACAGATTAAAGGTGTATTAAATCAGTTTCTGACAGCAATCCTAAGAAGGCTGGCTGTGTTCTACCAATGGGTGGTATATGGCTGCTGCTGGCTTGAACCATAAGAGACCTCTACAGATGAGCCCTTCACCTCATCCCACAGCCTCCTGAACCCTAAGAGGATGCTAGTAGCTGTCTATGAACTTTAGAGGCAGCTACTACTTAACAGTATTTCTTTAGTGTTTCATCAGTGCTATCAGGAGAAACATGGCTTCCTGATTTTCATTTCATACTATACCTTTTGCACTGTTTGAGTGTGTACAGATATCAATTTCAAAACTATAATTTCCCATTCATTCTTGATGTGTATCTTACAGTGGTCCTTTTAAGCTATTGGTTGGACTCTATTCAAAACTCCCATACAACTCAGAAACAAAACAGTAAACAACACTGGAATAACTCTGACTTCAGAGAGTTGTATGGACAGTTGGACCCTTGTCTGGATATGGTGGTTTTATATCATAGTTCATCACCCTTTCCGGCAATGACAAGAACAAAACAGGACCAACAGGGTTCTTCACAACCTTGGTGAAGGCAATGCCAGACTGTGATTGACTCAAAAGTCACAAGTGTCACTACTTTTACTACATGTGACTTTTAAAAAGAAAAGAAAATAAATCATACCAGTTTTTCACCACTATCTCCTAACTGCTCATTAGTAAAGATACTTGTATACTTTTATTTAAAATGTCTTTCCTGTGAAATATCTAGTTATAGTTTTCATTTGTTATTTCAATAATAAAACGTTATCATGTTTCTTTTGTTACCAAATGAATGAAAAACTTTCCACCAAAGTTGTTTTTGTGCATTTTAATCTATTGATGGTGAAATTAAGAACTATATGAGACTGAAAGTGGGGTATTTATTAAATTGGCACTGATAAGAATCTATATTTGAAGTTCTCAATTTCTTTGTCTGAATCTGGTAAAGAAAAACTCATTAACTGAGATCAGAAATGATACAGCCAATGTGTATAACACAGACTGAAAAAGATGCGATTTGTGTTTATTTTTAATCACACGGGTACTGATTTCATGAATATTTTCAAATGATTTTCAACTTTGTTTGAGTTTGTTTCTTCGAGAGACCTTCACTTGTGAAAGTGTACTTGTGCACCTTGTGCCCTTAGTTTTGAACATGGAAGGTGAGTCTTTCGGTGATAACAATTCCCTAGAACTGGAACTCTTTTTGGCTCTGCCATCTTAGCTGCCTCCACAGTCTAGAAGGGCTAGAAACTCATCTCATCAGAAATAACTGAAAGAAGTGGTTGAGTTGGAACAAAATCTTAGCAATTCAAAGTAAACTGCTCAGGGATACTGCATTCAATCTGGAAAGCTGTTGTCAAACTAGCCTCATAAGTCAAATGTGTCAGACTGAAAACTTGAGTGTTAACCTTGTCAAGACCTTGTGTCCAGAAATCATGGGATATCCTCTCTTAGGTACTGTTCTAGTGAAAAAAATTATCATGACTATGGCAACTTATAGAAGGAAGCATTTAACTGGCTGCTTGCTTATAGTTTCAGACGGTGAGTCCATCATAATCATGGCAGAAACCATTGCAACAGGAAGGCAGGGATGGCACTGGAGTTGTAGCTTACAACTGATCTACAAGTTGCAGGTAGAGTGTGAGACTAATCCATGTGTGAGCTTTTGAAAGCTCAAAGTCTACTCAGTGACAGACGTCATCCAGCAAGGCCATGCCTTATTTTTCTTTCCAAACAATTCTACTAACTGTGGACCAAGCATTCAAGCACATGAGTTTATGGGGGCCATGCTCATTCAAACCAACACAAAGTTCCTATGAGGGACACAGAGGGGATCTCCTGAGAGCAGTTTCTTATAGATGATAGGAATGAGTTTCCAAAGCCATAAGAATCTTTAAAAGACACATGCCTAGAGAGAGCTGTCCAGGACTTTATCTACTCTTCTAAATCTCTTATCCAAGGAGAGTGCATAGAACAGAGAAAAAAAAGCAGACATATGATGGAAATGGAATTTGTTCATAAATAAGCAAGGTTATATGGGGATGATATCTTAGACGGACACTGACAGAATTACCTAGTTCATTCACAACCCTGCCAGAGGCAAACTAAAGGCTGTTCCTGGGCTTGTTCTTATTCTTTCTTTCTACACTGTAAAACTACCTTGTATTTTCACAGGATAGTTTGTCTTGAAGCTTGGCTTTTCCTGAAAGCGATAACATAATGAGGAATAAGTCTTCAGGTCTCTGCTCAAGTTGGAAGTTGCTTGGCTGCCATCGTCAGCTACTAATTCACCATTGCCATGTTACTAATTCATGAATGGCTTGTTACTAATTATTTGGACTTCATTCCACACCAGCAAGATTTTCATCAAAAGAAAAGAAAAGAAAAAAAAAGATTAATAAAATGTGACCTTCCAAGTGACCCAGTGCAACCAGCACTAGCAGCTAACATTCCAGGCATGGACACATTCAGTGACAGCTAAACATCAAGGTGCTTAAATAGCACTAATCAATAGCACTTTCTTTTTCAATGGCCTCTAATCGGCCAGTAAGGAACACCCCTGTACACACTGAGAGCTTTTGAGGGTCTATGTAGGTGAGTTCTGATCCAGTGGGGTTCAATGTGCTCAATACACACTGCCATTCTGCAGAATTGGTTTGAAAAGCTCTCCCATCTTGTACATAATTATAATCTTTGTTGGTTAATTTGCTTATACAATCAAATCCTGCTGGAGTACATTGAGGAGGGTTACTGCTGTCTTTCCCTTCAGTGTCTTCATGTGGGTTTTTGCGCATGCGCGCGCACACACACACACACACACACACACACACACACACACACACACATGTTATCCTAATCGTCTTCAATACAAAGTCTCCTAATGACATTTTACACTGAATTAGTCCTATGCTTCAGAGTAGTTATCTCGTGCTCGCAACTGCTGGTGATCCAAAGGGATAAGAGGCCAATAACCCTTACTCATTTTTCCCTCTACAACAAACCTTTCTGATATCAAGATGAGGCCCTATTTGGGCTCCTGAAGATCCCACCCCAGCATTTTCTGGGTAAATGGAGAAACCCAGAACAGCAACCAAATCCATCTTTGCTGCATAGGCAGCTAAGTCCATCTTGCTGAAGGAGACACAGAGAGCTTTTGAGCCGGGTTGGTAACATTTTCAAGTTTTTCAACTTCCTCTCTGGATTGTCATGGTGACATGGGCTTGACTAAAAGAACTCCTTGAAGAAAACGATTTGCTTAGAATTTTCTTTCACAGTTTTGTTCTGCTGTATCAGAACACACTTTCCATTCAGAGTATCAACCATATTTATCACTCTGAAATTCATAAAGCTTCAGCTCAAATTTTATTTCCATATTTAATGCAAAGAGAAAAGGTGGCACACTTGAGAAAAAATTGGAAGTGGCTGCTGTCTGCTGACAGGAGCAGGGTAAATGGCCAACCTCCTCTGCTTGCCACGGATGCCTCGAAATTAAAAATTAAATATTAATTTCATTCTCTGCCATTTTTAAATTCTCCATTCCTGTAATTAATTTCTTCTTATGGTCTTGTGTTTTCAAATTCCAATTTCTCTATGTTTTAACAGTTTACTAGAAATAACTATAAAACATCAAAAATGATTATGAGTAAATTTGAGTAGATGAAAGCAGGCTAGGAAATAAGTGATTTCATGTCAGCCACACCCCTGCACAGAAAGCTCATGTGGAAATGTGTTTCTTGATGAATGCTGCTGCTTCACAGCCTCCTGGCAGCTGCAAACTGAAATTTCTGCACTGGAGGACTCCACCATCCTAGGAGCACTAACCAAGAACTCCTGTAGTGATAAGAAAAGGTCCAGCGAACCTTGTACTCAGGAAACCTCTGAGTGCACTGTGGTCAGGGCCACCAGAGCTCAGCACTATAAGGAGGCCTCCCTGAAGCAGGCAGATGCAAAGGCAGCCCCAGCCTTGCACACAGGGAGAACTCAGCCACATCCACAGATCGCCTCAACCATGCCCACTGAGGAAACCTCAACCTTACTACCAGAGGTAAACTTAGCCACTAAGTGATGCTTAGCCATGCCCACAGAAGCAACCACAGTCACACTCACATAGAAGGCTTCAGCCACACCCACAGAAACAGCTTCAGCCACTCCCACAGAGGCAGCTTCAGCCATACCCACAGAGAAGGCCTCAGTCATACCCACAGAGACCGTTTAGCCACACCCACAGAAACAGCTTCAGCCACTCCCACAGAGGCAGCTTCAGCCACACCCACAGAGAAGGCCTCAGTCACACCCACAGAGACCGTTTAGCCACACCCACAGAGACGGCTTTAGCCACTCCCACAGTCACACATTCCCAAGAAGCAACTTCATAGGCTGCTTCCTTCATTTCAGCATTTTTTTCTATTTAAGCACAATTCTAAAATCTCATTTATTAAATATTCATAATTCATAGATTTATTCAGCTCATATGCCTTCTATCTATTCTCTTGGAGTCCCACCTTCCAATAAAGAGCATTATTGCGAGAAACTCATGGAATCCTGCAATTTAAATATTTTAATACATACTAAAATACAGCCTGGAATAAATACACACACACACACACACACACACACACACAGAGAGAGAGAGAGAGAGAGAGAGAGAGAGAGAGAGAGAGAGAGAGAATTTGGCAGAATCTGAAATGAAATAGTTCTTATAGTCTAACGAATAGGTGGAGAAATATTTGAGGAGAGCAATGTTGAATAAAAAGTGTGATCAGTCTGTGAGTCTGTGTCTCTGTGTCTCTCGTCCTCCACATGGTGGTGTTGAAATTACTTTTGCCCAGCTGGGTTCTAATTACCATTAATTGAATGCTCTGATATCAGTATAAAAGACACATTGTGAACATATCACATCAGTTCACTGGTTGCTAACGCTCTAAGGGACAGTAGGTACTTTGGGGAAACATCTGTCATATTTGGAGCTTCGTTCATAATCTCTTCCCAGCGCTCCCATTAGCTTTAATGAAAGGAACAAGAGATGGGGTGAGACAGGGGCAGGGAGAGCAGAGAAAGTGAGTATCAGGGAAAGTGATTGCTGCCTCAGGTCCCACTGCTTGGGAGCCAAGCTATCTCCTTGAAGCTTGCACTTACAGCAATTAGATGATGAGAAAAATGCCTATGAACACCTGAGCACACAGAGTCCCCTCCAGATGTGCACAGCAGGCTCTGCGCAAGGTCCATGACTGTGTGGCTCGACTCTGAGACTAAATGTGCAGCCTGCCCTCTCTTCCCATCTGTAACACTGGTCGCTGTTAAGTACTTTGAGAAACAACAGCAGGGTCGTCTCCATAAAATACATGACATGTTAGGTCAGAATCTCGGGACATCGCCTTCCCCAGAAGTCGAACATGGGGGCTTCAGATGCCTTCCACATGCAGCAATGGATGTCTGATGCTGGTGTCACTCGTTAGCTCATTGTTACAGGGTCTGAGAGAGTGAATAATGAGTGATGCCAAATGTTTGGGCAAGGCTGCAGAGGCTACAGAGAGAGATGCCCATGGTCAGCAAATCTGTATTTAACTCACATAGTGTAGTGTGTGGTATGGGATTTCTTTCATGGCAGGGAATGGGGAGATCAGGTGGGGGTGTGGTCCATGAGAAGGCTCAGAATCTGTACGAGGAGTAGAGGCCCTGAGTGAACCAGTAGCTATGTGATCTTGGATTTACAACCTCCAAAACTGAGTAACATGCTTATTCTTTATGTTATCTAGCCTGACACATTCTGCTATACTGGCCAGAGGTACTCATGTTCCTGGAAGGGCCAGACAAACCTACTGTACAGAAAGGTTTACTTCCAACAGATGGGTTGTCTTCAATACTGTAGTGCCCAAACATGGTCTGTACCACTAGAGTTCAAATATTAAAACCAGAGAAAACAGCTCCCTGGTATTTTAATCTCTCCATGAGAAAGAATATTGCCACTACTTTCAACGAATGGCTCTTGAGGATATCATATTTTTCCTACTTGATTACTATTCTGTTTTCTGAGACTTTGGACAGGGCTGCACAGGGTACCTTTAACTGAGACCGACCATCTTCTCGATCATCACATGGGCTGTGCACAGTAGTAGGACTGTTGACACAATCAGGGACTGACTCTTGGGGGAAATTTTGACCTTGCATTGCCCACAGGTATGTATGGTGGCTACCTTTGTATAGTGTAATAACTATGTGTGAGCAAGATGCTGTGGGAGTTCCAAAACATCAGGTTTAGTGCAGGGCTTTGTGCTGATGTATTTTAACAGCACTAAGCAGCTCCTATCTCCTGTGACCGCTTGATAATATCATCTTACTCTTCATCTAAAGCATTTGGGAAAGAAACACCCAACAAGTGGTCCTGCCTTTCTGCTCACAGTTTTTTTTTGTATTCTTTGTACTTGAGGACTTTGTATTTGTTTTCTCATTTAAACCCATGGCTAACCTCTTCTCCCCCATAATAAATTGACTGAATTTTCTTTGTATCAAAGCCATGTTACACCTCTTCACTCAAGTGCTATACACTCTTGGTACATGTGCATTTAACCCAGTTTCCAGAATGTTCCATAGGCTAGCCTCTTAAATTGTCTCCTAAGTTCTCACTTGCAATAGTAAAATACCCCAGGAGACTAGTGTCATGTATTCATTAAATGTGCAAGGGCAGGAGGAGATGGTCTCTGTGGGGAATGCAGGTTCCATTTCCACTTTCAATGAGTCAGAAGAAAGATGGTCCCTTCAATGAAGACCCATCTTCTTTACCCATGGAGCTGTCTTTTATAAAACAGGACTCTCACTGACCAAGCTGATTCCTAAGTTACATTGGTTCATGTGAACCCTGGCCAGAGCTCATGGTCATGGAAGCTAGGTTATTTATGTGGTATTTCTAACTTTTAGCTTTTCTGTCTGGAAAGAGGGGACAATAGTGGTCAAGTGAGCTCATACATGGTTAGCCCTTTGAGTCATCCTCTTCTCATAGGCCAGAATGTGGTATTATTACTACTAGCACCCCATTCTCCTAAAGAACAAGTAATTTTCTGAACAAAAGGTTTCCACATACTCTCTAGAACAGGGGGGATCTATTCAGAAGTGTGTCATGTCCCTAGGAGTATTGCTGAGAAAGACCATGTTTATTATATAAATCTCAGTGTATCCAAACTAGTGATACTAGAGCATGGGAGAAGGTCTAGGAGACTGAGCGTGAGGAAGAGGAACCAGGAAGGAGTGGATGACTGAGAAAAATGAAGGGAAGAGGAAAAGGATAGAGTCGCAGAAAGTCATACTCTTTATTTTGTGGCCCCCCCCTTAGCCATCAAAGATGCAGTGACATCATCAGCCATTCATGCCCTTCTTCGTGATGAGCCCAGACTGATATTGTAAAATCCATTTTGCAAATAGTAAAAGAAGCTTGGAGAATTAGAGTACTAAAACACCACAGTATGATGAAAGGTGGGAATGGACACCTAATCAAGGTCTTCTAGGTCATTTCTTTTGCAGCTCTAGTTTCAAGTACTCAGATTCTTCTTCTCACATGGGATTTACTTGCACAGGTGGTAAGCCATCCAGAGATGACTGTGTGGGATTTGAACAATGATGCCCATGATGATGGTGATGGGAAGGTGATGGGAAGATACTTTAGATTCTTAACATCTCTTCTATTTCCTTCTGTCACATATTTCTCGCAATGCAGGGTGATCCACAGCCCATCTTGTGCCTGGCTTGGATCACAGGGAGTATTTTCATGACAAGCTCCATGATTAGAGCCGTAAATGTGGTTAGATGCTTCTTGAGGAACCTTGGAACAGTCCAACAGGAGAGTCAGCTACAGATTTAGGTCACAAAAGTTAAGAGGTATTGGAGAAGGAAAGGATCAGAGAAAGCTGTGCAACTTGAGCTGAGCATGGGACCACCTCATGATGACGGAGGGAAGTATGACATCAAATCATACTTGGCTCAACAGTTTCAACTTTATTGTGCTTGTTTTGTTGTTTGTGTCCCCCTAGTGTCTGCCCTGAAGTATCACTTAGGGGCCCCATCCACTGCAAAGAGAAAACTCAAACTCTGGCTGAATAGATATTTTGCTACACAGAGTTTTAGCTTCTAAAGCACTCGGTGTTTTGGTTTTGAGCTGATAAGCCTGAACAAAGAGGCATGCATGTCGCTTGGGTGATATATGACATTAAAGTAACTAAGTTATTTTGAACCCAGCACTAAGTACAAGGAAACACTCTTGCTAAGTACAATATTTTGCTTTCTCAGTTAAAATAAGAAAAGCTGTACCTGGACATCTGAGTTGAAAACACTTAAGATTCGTTTCCTCAGTGACAGAATGATTTACTGATTAAGGGCTCACTGTCTGTATTATACACTCATCCATCCATATGCATACACCTAATGTATGTGTATGTGTGTTTATATGTGTGCTTATACACATATTTGTATGGGTGTGAAGTGTGCATACATATTTCCATGTGTGTAATTGTGTATGTGACTTTAAAGTGAAGCCTTTTTAAAATAATATGGAATAGAATTTAATGAGGACTTTTGGGGTGGAGTGGTATTCAGATATGTTGAAATAACTGACCACACAAATGGATCTGCCCACATTTTTCTCTCTTATCCTGTTCCGTTCCTAATTTTGAAAATGTTATAATTTTATGTCCCTTAGGTGACTCTTCATAGGAAAGCGAACCACAGATCCCACAGCTGGTACAATTTCCCTGGAAGGGACGTACACTCCCAGAAGGTAAATTGGTTCAACAGTATCAACTTTACTATGCTTGTTTTGTTGTTTGTGTCCTGGATAAGATAACATATGGAAGAGAGAGAAGCATGAGCACCGAAACAGGTGTTTTGATGTGTGTGTGTGTGTGTGTGTGTGTGTGTGTGTTTGTGTGTGTGTGTGTTGGTATAGATGGCCCTTATCTACCCACCAACCTAAGTGTAAATGGTCAGAGTCCTAGGGAAACATCTGGTCATACTTTGCTGCTAAGTTTAGGACAACTTCAGCCACTTATGGCCTACTTCAAAAGACATACTAATATTATGTGTGCACGTGCGTGTGTGTGTGTATATATATATATATATATATATATATATATATATATATATATGGTGTGTATTTGACACTTGTTAAAATTATTACATAATTTTATAGTTTGTATCAAGAAGGAGCTGTAAGGAGGTGTTTATGGTGATCCCCCCTCAGAAAAATTGGGCTAAGCCTGAAGTTATTTTCTGGTGATTACTCTGGTATTCACCAGGACCTAAAGCTATGAAGGGAATTTTTGGGTCACATCTGATTGTAAGCATATGGCTTTCATCTTCCTGATTTAAAGCTGATGAGACAGCTAAATGAGACATTTAAACCCTGATATGTTTAAATGTAGTTTGCCACTGTTCCTTTTCAGATATCCCATGTCACTGGAGATGACATGCAGTTTAAAGCTCTTGGAGGCCCACTTTCTCATCTATAAAATGGGTGTAATAGCATCTACAGGGGCTGTGGCTGAAAAAGCTTGTTCTTGCCTGGCACAAATGCTCTGTAAATATGGTCATTAAGTATAACTTTTAGAAAAGTATACTATTCAAAAAGGTTTTGAAGAAAACATATTTTGATTTGTAAATATAGAATAAGAATTGCAATAATACATTAACTATATTCTAAGGTAAGTTGCTAATGTGTAGATGCCATGGGAAATTTCATATATATATATATATATATATATATATATATTTATATATATATATATAAATATATATATATATATATATATATATATATATATATGTATATATATGTGTGTGTGTGTGTGTGTATTCATAAATATGGGTTCAATTCTATAATATTTATTTTGCTTACTTTCATTAAAATGTATATACACTGTCCACTATGTTTGTAGAGTAAAATTTTTGCATTCAAATTTTTCTCTTTTGAGTCTTTTGTGGGAAAGTCTCTATGTGCTTCATGCTGGCCACAAATTGACTAGTTAGCCAAGCCTGGCTGTAAACTAATGATTCACCTGTCTCAGAACACGTGTGCTGGGACTACAGGTGTGCACCAGAGTGACCAGGCTTGAATTCAAATTTGAAGTGCAATATATAATAGAAACAATCACATTTTCATTTGGGCTGGGCACAGGATCATTGCTATTTCTGCTCCTAAAAACCGTCTATAATACCACACTTTCCCAAATAACCTGATGGGGTCAAATTGCTAAGACAAGATAGGCCAAGGTTGTAGAACAAAGACATATAAATAATTTAGGCAGACTGGGGAGAGTCCCTACAAATATAACTGAATCTCAGGCATGTCCCTAGATGAACCTGTCCAAAGAAAATAGGCTTAATAGAACAACTAGAAAATTCAAAATACTGTGTGCCCATTCCTTAGCAGCCGTAAATGCAAATGTTTTGGTTTGGGTAATAACCCTGAGGTTGTGAGGCGTTATGTTGTGGCTATGTATGATCATTAGCTGGATGTAATTTAGAACAAGCCAAAAGATGCACCCTTGGAAATGTCTTTCTCCAGGTCATTTCAAGAGATTGATTGATTGAATAATTAATTAATTAATATAGAAAATGCTTCCCCCAATTCTGGTTTCCTCTTCACAGAGACCTACTCCTCACCTCTGCCTCCTGTTCTCCTCTGAAAGGGTGACTTCTCAGAGGAGTATGCTAGGTATTCCCCCACCCTGACACATCAAATCTCTGCCAGGAAAGGAGAGCTATCCTGAATATGGAAAATACCACTCCATGCTGTCTCTGAGTGAATGAAACAATGCAAAAGTGAGAACAATGCTAATATCCCTCTCTCTACTTCCTGACTGTGGCTTCTATGCAATCAGTGGTCTGTCCCTCCCCCACTGCCGCCAGAGATCCCTTTCCTTCAATGCTGTCCTTCACAGGAGGAGCTATACTGTTAAGCAAACCTTTCTCTCTTCGGTTTCTTTGGCCAGATATCTTGCCACAGCCACAGGAAAAGTAAGGAATCTGGAAAGATTAGAGGACACTGGAGTGAAGGCAGGCAGCAGGCAGCAGGCAGCAGCTCACTCCGTGCTATCTGTAGTTTCTGTAGAATGAACTCAAATTAAGCAGTTTCGATACCTTAGGCAGGAGTGGGTGGCAAACCTCTCAGGGTTTGGGGCAGGTGAGGGGAAGGGCTCATTGCAGGAAATCTACTGCTCACTGGAGCTCCATAACCTTCTTCATTATAAATTAAACATACACCAAGTCAATTATCAATTAAGTGACATGTTGGATAAACATTGTAGGCATTAATTGACCCATCAAGGGTTCTTTAAAGCTCACTGGGCTGCTCCAGTGTCTTTGAAGTCTCCTTTTGGCTCCAGCCAGCTTCTGATTAGATTGATTTAATAGTGAAATTGTGCTGGGTTAATGGCAACAAAATAAAATGCATTTATACAGTGTGTGGTTTTTCCATGGAGGGGAATCATAGCCAGGCCAAAGCAGGAGAGGGTCTTTGGTTAACTACTTACTGAGCCTTACTCTTACAGTACAAAATAACAAATTGGACCATGGAGATTCTCCCACACAAATGGAGAGAAGATTGCTGGAGGGACATTGCACAGTATTTCCTCTGCACATCTCCTATGGTATTCTTCAACTAGACCCTCCCTGATCAATGTGCTAACTTTGTAAACACAGGCCAGAATGGAATAGCTATGTAGAGGCAGGTAGCTATGTAACCATACTCAGGTACAGGGAAGCAAGGCTCTGGAGTAGCAATGTGACCTAGGGCTAAGACTGGGTGATACGAGGGACTAGAGAACAGTAGAACGACTTCTTCTGTCTTGCACAGGAAGACCTGCTAAGGCTTCTGGATTCTTCCTGGGCAGCCTGAAGAAGGCAGGACAAAGTCTTCATATTTGTCCTTGCTCCTCCCTTACAGCCATGTGCAGTTGCTACATCGAAGAAGAAAGCCCATGTCCCCTCTCCAGTCCCCTGCCAAGAAAACACAATCCTAACCCTTCAACCCTCAAGTCTTAAGTTAGAAAGTATAACTGGCTAAGTCAGATATGACATCAGCTTTCATTCTTGGCGTTCTTAGAGGCACAATATACACCATCAAATCACTGAAAGAGGATAAAAATCAGACAGTTTTTCTGCATTTAAAAATGTTTGTTGAACAGGGCCCCCAATGGAGGAGCTAGAGAAAGTACCCAAAAAGCTGAAGGGCCCTGCAACCCTATAGGTGGAACAGCAATATGAACAAACCAGTACCCCCAGAGCTCATGTCTCTAGTTGCATATGTAGCAGAGGGTGGCCTAGTTGGCCATCATTGGAAAGAGAGACCCCTTGGTCTTGCAAACTTTATATTCCCCAGTACAGGTGAACGCCAGGGCCAAGAAGTGAGAGTGGGAGGGTTGGGGAGCAGGGCGGGGAGAGAGTATAGGGAACTTTTGGGATAGCATTTGAAATGTAAATAAAGAAAATATCTAATAAAAATGTTTGTTGAGATTTATTTTTATTAGATGTATTTATTTTATGTGTATGAGCATGTAGGTGTACCATGCATGTGCAAGTGCCTACAGATGTAAGAAGAGGGCATTGGATCCCCTAGGACTGAAAGTTATAGATGTTTGTGATCTACGAATGTAGGTGCTGAGACTTGAAGTTGGGTTCTCTGTAAGAAGCAACAAACACTCTTAACCACTGAGCCATCTCTCTAGCCTATTTTTTAAAATTACAATAAAAAAACATAGTTACTAGAGCTTGCTGCAGGTCAACTAGAAACAGTGTCTCTGTTCTTAAGCATCCCTCGGAAAGCTACCTGACTCTATGAAAATCTAAAATGATGATGACGATGATGATGATAATGATGATGATGATGATGATGATGATGATGATGATGATATAAGTCATCCTTGGTCAGTATGCATACAGGTGGTAAGGTTTAAATCCCCACATTTAATCCATATAAGAGTCTGGCAAATGAGAGTCATTATGTTGAGGCTGCCTCTACTGTAGCCATGGCAACTCAGAGCAAAGAAATTATAGCAGAGTTGGTAATTTCACTGGAAATGTAATGAAAATAAAGCTAATCCCATTATTATTCTCAATAATTTTCCATGCAGTTTTCTCTTACTATATGACCTTGCTTGTTCATCCTGTCTTTAAAAACAGATTATTGGAAAATTGTACATGTGTGCCCTGTCTGCACTTATAGCCATTAGCACCATCCTCCTGCCTTGGAGGCATAACCTTGTTTTGGAGAAGAGGGCAGGTTCACCCTTCTCCCTACTTTTCTTGCAATCCTGGAATGGATAAATCTTCTAAATATACCAATTTGGGCCATTAAACATTTCAGAGACTGTCACTAAAATTATAGTAAAATAATAGTCTTTTAAAAGATAAGCCAGATAATACACATTTGTATAAATCTTGAAAGCGTGTTCCCAATTATTCTATTTTAAATTTGAAGTGTGTTCATGTGGGCTTGATGGTTATTTAAGAAAACTGTCTTTTTTCTTTTCAGCCTCCTCTGAAGATTAACGACTTGATGTGAGTTCCATTTAAAGTAACACTCCATATGGACACGTCAAGACAATTCCCTCTGTAATTACAAAAAGCACTGAATGTCACCAAAGTAAAATAAATAAGAAAGCCCTCTGTCCCCTCTCATGCAGTATACAGTAGTGCATGGATTTTCAGTGGACCTGTCTCCTCAACTGCAGCATCCTCTACAAGGCATAAGGAAACTTTACAGCTGAGCAAAGAGCAATGATGCTCTTCAAATGCTGTGCAGCTGGAGACCAGGGCACAGTGACACAGAGTTTGGTGGACTTAGACCCTGAGCTTGTGCCAGCTCCTTGGGAACACTGCTTTCTGTTGTCCTTCCTGTGTCCCAGTTTCTTATTCACATCACAGACAAAGGCTAAGAGTCCATAAGGAGAAGACCATCCTTGAGGGCTCTTGCATTTCCAACAAGTGGGGGCTCATAAATCATACTCATGAGGGGAAGGGATGCAACTTCACACTGTTTACAAAGGCCATTCATGGGGACAGGCTAGGACAATAGGCAGGATCGTTTAGAGCTTGCAGAAGCAAAGTGTCTTTAATAACTATCTTAAAAAGGGTCTATGGAGATCTTAGAGAACTGGTTTCCCCATTCTAATAACAAAAATTAGGGTTGTCTCCAAAGCTAAGCAATTTCTTCCTGACCAACAACTTTTCCTACTGTTTCTTGTTGCTCATGGGTTGCAGTAGTCACTGGGAAATGGAAGCCAAAGGACAGGGTGGAGGGAAGGGGAGGGGAGGGGAGACAAAGGAGAGGAAAAGAAAAGGGCAGGGGAGAAGACTCACCTGTGATGGATAAGAAAGTGAATAAAGAGCCTAGGAGGAGAGGAGGGGAGGGGAGAAAAGGAGCAAAAAGAAAGGGAAGAATAGGTGGGAAAGGGAGAGGGAGGGGATGAAGGGATCAGGAGATTGAGGGTGAGGGGATGAGGGGATGGGTATGAGGGGATGAGGAGATGAGAAGATGAGAGGATGAGGGGATGGATATGAAGGGATGAGGGGATGAGGGAATGAGGGGGTGAGGGGATGAGGAGATGGACATGTGGGGATGAGGAGGTGAGGGGATGAGGGATGAGGTGATAAGGGAATAGACATGAAGGGATGAGGGGATGGACATGAGGGGCTGAGGGGATGAAAGGATGAGGGGATGAAGAGATGAACATGAGAGGATGAAGGGATGAGGGGCTGGACATGAAGTGATGAGGAGATGAGGAGATGGCAGGATGAGGGGATAAGAGGGTGAGGGGATGAAGAGATGGCAGGATGAGGGGATGAGGGGATGAGGGGATGAGGGGATGAAGGGATCAGGGGAAGATGGGATAGGGTTAGGGAAAGAGAATTCACCTATGCTGAATAACAAATGAAATGAATGAAGAGTAGAGGAAGGGAAGAGAGGGGTGAGGAATGGGAGGCAATTCATGGAGGATGAATAAGGAAGTGGAGAAAGCAGACCAAGGGATGTCCTCTGGCCCCTGAGCATAGCAGGCATTTTTCTTTTCTTTTATGTGACACTCATACAAGAAGGAGCTGCTCCCCTTTCTAGAGCCACAATCATCTCCCTGACAACCTGCCTTGGCTGTTCTTTCTATTTTAGTTACTTATGTTGTCACCTGAACTCCCACACTCTCTGTTTTGCTTGGCAAAAACTATCACCATACTCTATAAACACAAAGTTCATCCCCATTTTCCAATCTCTTCCCCACTCTGACACCTCACAGCAACACCTTCAGTCAACACCCAACACCCAACAACACCCAATACCCAACACATCCAGGTTCTCACAAATTTAAAGTTAACCAAGTAATTTCTGCAACTCATTTACCAAATATTATCCATTTTCAAACATTTTATATAGTAATAAAGTAGTTCCCTGTAAAATATTTATACAGTTAAAAAGTTAGAAGTGTTTGGATCACCTGCTTTTACAGCAATAATTGGCAGAACTTAGGCACATGAATATTGAATTTGTTTCATGAACTTAAAAGGCATCTAAATATGGCTTCTTAGGGCTGGATGTAAAGTCAAAGAGTGACTGGTAACGAGACTCAGGGTTTTCAGCCAGTATCAGTGTTCATAACTTTGATTCTCAGTAACATGAGATTTGTAAGCATCCTACAAATACATGAGGTTGAAGAACATGGCTGTTGCCAGAGTCCTCTTCAAGGTGAATAACACAGTATAGTTCATGACAGTGGTTGTGGAGCTTGCTAAAACCAGCACACAGTGACACATCTCCCAGAGGCATTTTTGTGCTTAGTCTGTGTTGGTCCCCACACCATTCTTGCCTCAGCTCTCTCCTTGCACCCTTCCATGTCTCCCCTCCACATTTTCCTTTCTACTGTCTGTCCCATGTTCAAATACCTGCACAATATCTTTCTTTAAAGCCTTCATGCCCTTTGTGGTCCCCTTTCTAGTCTCCTGACTTCAGCATTTACACACACACACACACACACACACACACACACACACACACACACACACACGCAAACACACTAATCATTGTTTTATGTGCATGAGCATTTTTTTTTCTATATGGATATTCTTCTAAACCTGGGGCACTTCAATTCATGTATTTTTTTCAAGGTATATCCATTTTCTGCAAAGTTTATTTTTCTTTACAGATGAATAAAATTTTGCTGAGTTTATGTGCCACATTTCCATTACTTATTATTTATCTACACAATATCTATTGGTGGACATTTAGGTAGATTACATTTTCTTTGTCCTGCAGATAGAGCCACAGTAAATAAGGATGTGCAAATGATTCTAGTAAGATGCAAAGTCTTTGGGTGTGTGCCCAGGAGTCATACAGCTGTGTTCTAATGAAGTTCTATTTTTGTTATTACTTCTGTAATTGGAATATTTAACACAAGAGAACTAAAACAAAAGAGAGTGAAGTATGTACCCATTTTTGTGAACACAGCTTCTAGTTGTGGAAAACGGAGTGATTCATTTTGATGTTAAGGAATGGTGTAAAAGAGGATCTCCTTCTATCAGTTTACACATTTAGCCTTGTCATTCTTTCCCCTCTGAACCCAAGTCAAGACTGAAAGCCATTGAAATATTTTAACACTTCCTCCACTAACTCTTCTGCTGTACACACATAATCAGCTGTTCCTGTGATTGCATATTCTCAAATTACCTCATGGCTCAAGACCCAAACTAAAGGAATGAAGCAACTTTAAAATACCAAAATCATTTAAATAATTAAAACAATAGTAAGTCCAACTAGTAACAAGTAGCCAAGAGATATGAAGGTGGAATCAAGCTATCTTATATCTGTTCTTTTAATTTTCCATTTTAGTACTATACCTGTGGAGATACAGTGAAGGCAGCTCTGCCACAAGCATGGTTGGGCTTCAATCTCCTCTCTGTCATATACTCAATTCCTGCCCTCTAATTGGTCAGATGAGTCACCCACCATGCTAGAGTTCACACTAACTCTGTTTAAGATAAGTCTCACAGGTGGTTCCAGAGTTGTGTGCACCTCTTCACAATGGGGCAGGAATGCATCATGTCCCTGCTGTCAATTTCCTCACCATTTTGTCAAAAGAGAGAAAATACACCTCAAAGCATCTGCTCATACTGAATAATCTCTAGATGAGAGCCAAGGCCCAGGGGTCCTCCAATGCTCTTCCTGGGAAGATTTGAGTGTAATATGAGAAAAGGAAAACAATTTAAGCACTCATACCTTCTCTAACTTCAAATGCCAGTACAGAAACACCTCATACACTGGAACAGATTACAACAAAGGATCAAGAGAAAAAAAAAAAAAAAAAAAAACCATACTAAAGCTGGCCACTAATTGTCCACTGGTACCACTTGGCAGATCCTCTTTTTTCCTGAAAAGATGATGCAAATACTAGGAAGAGCTCACATGATTACCCAAACTCACCATATGGATGGCGCTTCTGTCCCGCTGATCTCTAAGAAGTCGTATCCTTCCTCCAGCTGGAAGTCCGTAAAAACAAGAGCAATGGTGTCCCCAGGCTCAGCCAAGATGGTCCACGTGCAGTCAGCGTTGTTGTCGTACTCCGAGGGGAAGTGAGGGCTGGATATGGAACCGCTGGTGCCCCTTAGGGTTCCCCCGCAGGCTCCCTCAGCTGCAGGGGCAGAAATGAAAAGGCAACTCAATCCTCAGAAGCCTGTCACACATAAACATGGTCACGCCCCTATTGACTACCAAGAAATTGTTCCTGAATTTAAAATGAAGGTAATCTAAAAAGATCATTTCTTGGTAATTAATTTAGCTTCATAGGTGGTATACAAAAGCCAAAGGTTAATTTACATTATCAAGCCAATATCATAGTGGGAGAAATAATAAAACTGTCAAGAAAGTGGATTTAACATATAAATAAATTCCCAAATATGCACTTAAATGCAATTAAGCTCTTCATAGGGAGATGCTATACAGAGCTTTCTACTTACTATTTACTGTGTATATAACTGCACAGTATGTTGACACTTGTAAATATTACTATAAAACTGTCAAGTTTTATGCCTTAATACATCATATAAATAAATGATCACTAACAAACAACATAACTTTACTTAATATTTAGAATTTATTCTTCTCTGCAGTTTCTTGGTGGGCTCCCCAAATTAATTGCTTCAATGTAAAACCAGCTGCAAAAACAGCAATACCAGGTTTAGTACATTAAATTCACAAAGCACTGCTCATGACTGTAGCTAGAATCCAACATCATAGTTGAATGGCTGAAATATGTTCATTTAGATCCCACTTTTGCGATGCACATCCATGCAATAATTCTAATTATCTCCAGGTCATCTCTCTCCCAATGTCTTAGAAGAGAAATTACTGGTGTTTAAGGTTCCTAATACTCTCTTATGGTGATCTACAAGCTGCAGTTTTATAACTGGAAACTGAAGGGGTTGGATTTAGGTAGAATCGAGCAGAAGTCTAAACTAGAAATCTGCGCAATAAACTTAATTGGATTCTTCTGTTAAAGACCCCAGTAACCAGAAGTGATGTGAAAGCTGTGTGGGGAGAGTACCATGCCCACAGTATGCCTGTTTGCTGAGGCTGAGTGCAGGGGGTCAGCACCTACATTCAACCCTCATGCATGATCACCTACTGTCGAAAGCATTAACTAATTTCAGGGTTCTTTGTGAAGCCCTTGCAGAACGTGACTCTGAGGCTTGTAAACTCAAGAACATTTTATTATGTTAACATCTTAGGGGAGCTGTGGTGAGGCCAACTGTAAAGTGTTGGCCTCTAGAATGACCTCAAATTCCATCCTTCTTCTTTCCATTTGTGAATAAGACCAGTGGCTTCAAAAGTCACTTGGAGGTTTCCTGGGTTTAAGAAGTCAAACCGGAACAAGATGCACAAACACTGTGGCTTGCACCTATTCAAGAAGCAGAAAAGAGGCACAATTTCATGACCATAGCGATGAAGGAAAAAATGATATAAGCAAGACAAGAGATAGAAAATTAAACAAAGGAAGGAAAAAATAAAAGAAACAGACAGAGATGAATACATAGAACATTTTTTCTGAATCTGCACTTGTGATCAAGTTTTATATGGTAGGTATTTCAAAACCAAAAAGAAGAATTTTAATATGTTATAATTAAACTATATCCGATTCACATTAAACTTTATTATATTTATTTCATTGTTTGTGTTCCATTCTGAGACAAGGTGTCAATATGTCATCTTTAGTGACCCCAAATATGCTGTGTAGCTTTAGCTCATTTCAAACTGTTTTATCAGTTTGTGAGCATAGCGTTTCTTCTGGAGAACTGCAGAACTCTGGTAATTTAACTCATAACTATTTTGAGAATTTCATGGAAACATGCAGGCACAGAAGTTTATTAAAAAGTTTTCTATTATTGCATCACATTTGCTGTAGATGGAGTGTTGATTGCTGATATAAAGAAAAAAATCTATCATCTATGAAATGTTAAGACGGTTGTGGAAAAATAATGAGATCAATTAATTAATATTAAAATTGATCAACTTAAAGACTTTATTCAAAAACACACAAAGTGTAAAGAATTTACAATTTGACACTTTTTTAGGTCTGAAGCAGAGACAAACATGAGTTTATGACATTGTAATTTATAAAGGCATTTGAAGTTCAGCAAATGTTAGGTATTCTCACAGTGCTATAAGTGTTTGGTGAGCTTAAACTTAAAATGTTTATTAAAAATATATACATACACACACACACACACACACACACACACACACATATATATTTCAAGATCAATAAATAAAAGGTTTTGTGAAGGAGATAGACTTGGGATTCTGGTCTAATTACAATTGACAATCCACTTTATCTTAAATCCATGAGCAAAATAGAAAGGACAAAGTAATTGTTCCTGTTCCTTTCTTTTCTATTTACATGTGTAAATGAGGATGTCACAATATTATATTTCCATTTAATGAAGCATAAAAAGAAATTAGTAACAACTCACAACTAATTTTCATGGAATATATCATGATCTACATTTTTTTTTTTTTTTTACTCTTTTCAGTGCCCAGGAATATTCCTAAGTTTTAAAAGTCTATCAGGCTTTTACAGCTACTCTTGCAAGTCTGCTCTGCAGTGTGTGACTTATGGTGCCTTCTTCTGTTATTCCCCATCACTCTCTAAGATGCAAAGCCATCAGCACCGTGGTCAGCTCCAGGACTCTGAGGCTTGAGGCACAAGAAAGTGTAGGGAGCAGCAGTTGCTCCAGAATGGCAATTGCTCAGGAATGGCAGTTGCTCAGGAATGGCAGTTGCTCAGGAATGGCAGTTGCTCAGGAATGGCAGTTGCTCCAGAATGGCAGTTACTCCGGAACGGCAGTTACTCCGGAACGGCAGTTGCTCGGGAAAACCCGGGCTCTCTCTTCAGGCCCTCCTCAAGCAAAAGCCCCTCCCGAACGGGCAATATGCTAATGAGGTGTGGCTTGTGACACCAATGAATGGGCAATATGCTAATGAGCGTGGCTTGGTGCACCAATCCACATCCACTACGACACCCCCCCCTCCCTGGGAGACTATAAAAGCAGCAGCTCTGCTGCTGTCCTGGGTCCTGGGAATCAACTATCAAGGTGCTCCTGAATAAAGCTGACTGAGAAGATCCTGGTGGTGGCGTGACTTTCTTGCTGGTTGAGGGAGGCACATCGCAAGAAAGCTGCTGAGAACAATGTAGCCAGTGAAATCACAGTAAACACTTCTTGATCGACTGCAGCTGGATGCAGAATGAATCAAATCTCCAATGGCCCCCAAGATACATGTATAATTGTTTCCTTTTAAAATACCAGATAAAGAAGTAAATTAAATTCTAGAAGAGCATGGCTGAAATTGAGACTTTTTAGTCCTAGCAGTACTGGGGTTTGGGGGCCCTGGATATATTTGCTGTGGATGCTGCCCTCTGCTTGTAGGAATTATCATCAGATGTCATGATAATAATTGCCCTGACTGGGCTCAACTGTAGTAAGTGCTAATTCCTACAACATCCACAAGGGTTCTTTGTGGACCTTTGTTCCTCTGCCTCAAACTCAGTGAGTTTAATTCATGCTCTCACCAGTTCTGTTTAGAGATATAGACTTCCAATCATGAGATGTAATACTCTATTCAAATGGTATAGTAGCTTTGAGTCAAGAGAAGCTACTGGTTGGGAGATGTTTTAAATATTAAATTATATAAATATAAATATTAATACTTAAATAAATATTAAAACAAGGGCGATATTCACGGGATTTTCAAAGGAAAAACTGCTCCCATAAAGTAGTTTGATCTAAGAAAATAAAATATTACTTTAAAACTGTCTCATTTTGATATATTTTACATAATGGTATTTAATAAGTAAATACATAAAAAATATAAGTAAGCAAAATGAAAAAGAAAATAGCTATCTGATTTTTCTTAGCTAAATTATCTATTTTCTTCAGAAAGACAATTATCATCTTCATACTCAAAATACTATGGTGTACAGTCCTTACTCACTCATCTCTAACATGGAGAAATTTATATGTTGCAAATAAAAGTTAAATATCCTCACATTGATAATTCGTGGAGAGTTGTATCTACTGGCTGGAGTGTGTTACAAATGTAGTCTGAAACTATGAGAAAAAACAAAGATCTATGTGGAAATATGCTATGTTTTAATAAATGTTGTACTTTCCATTATCATACGTGAGACACTAGAATATTAACGATTATTATAAAAAGGCTAAGTCATTCTTGTCAATATTTAGATATATATTAATATATTAGCGGTTTCTTTCAACATAACATATCACTATTAAAACCTTAAAAGATTGATGGTGTTTTACTGTTTATCGGCATTTGAGGGCTGAAAGAAACCTATTTTGCTATGAAATTAATATGCAACACATAGTTTTTAAATGAATGATGGCTGCTAACATCAATTATTTAATTCATTTTTTGGGTACTTTCACCCTAAGATTTCCACATGGAAGTGTGATAGCAGAGCCAAGGGCATGGATGTGGTTCCCACAGAAGGCTTCTCACATGGAAATCATTTTTAAAATCTATTCTGTGTCCAATTCTTATAAAATCTTCCATTTTACACAAAGGCTGACCAACTTAAGGAAGTCTGAATTTGTCTGAGTTAAACCAGGCAGAAAACAATATTTTCAATGAGAGATGTGCCAACTTTCCTGGTTTCTGTGGGTGAGAAATGACTTTGAATGTCAACAAAGGGTCCATATTTATATTTTCCCTCTGGAAATTTTGAAATTATTCTCACATTATTTAAAGTGAGAAGCCTTATTCTCAATGTAAAATGTCCTTTTCTACCCAGCTAAAATCTATTTTATACACAGTTTAAAATATCAGACAGAACATGGCTTAGATGCCTAACTTGGCCATGTCATGAATAATTGAAAACTCTCAGACCTGCAAAGACAATGAATAATTTACATGAGGTGCAATGCAGCCAGTCTTTATGATAACCCCATGTATGCACTGAGGGTCTTTGCTTCCTGACACCAGTCCAGGGAGTCCCCATGTCAAGGTTAACTTTATAAAATGAAATATACGCAAGGGCATGCACAGCCTCACTTCTATTTAAGACATATAGCTGCCTGACGCTAGATGGCATCTTCTAGATAAAACAGGGAAACTATATCCAGGAAAAGCTTGCCTAAACAAGATCTACATGATGGCATCACCAGTTGCCATGAAAAACACATAATATAAATTCCAGAAAGTTCTATTCTATATGAAGAAGTGTAACCAATCAACGCTGAGAGAGAATATTTTGTCTCCAGTGATAAGTCTTTCACGAGCATATCCAATCCCCAATAAGCTCCAAACACACACCCATGCAGATACACATGCACACATGTGTGCACACACATGCTACACTTACTGAATGAGCTCAATAAGGTGGTTGATTATATATTATGTATGTATGAATGTATGTATGTATGTATGTATGTATGTGCATAATAACTAAAGAAGAAATTATGAGCTTGAAAGGAGAGGAGTTGGAGGGGGAGAAGGAGGGAAATGGTAGAAATACAGTACTCATATATGAAATTCTCAAAAAACCATTAAGGCTTCATAAAACTTGAATTCAGGTTGTCTACTGTAGCTGATCAGCAGCTTATGGTAGAATAGGGCTCACCTGAAATGAGGGCTGAAAATCAAAGGGGTTGTGGGGCAAAAAGAGCATGGAGCCAAGACAATGTTCTGATCAAGCCTCAACGTTTTATTCCTGCAGCTCCAGCTTTTATGCACTTCAGCAAACAAAGCTCTTCTTGAGAAAGTTCCTCTACAGACTAAACATAGATAGAAGTTCCTCTTGACAAATGGAAGCAAAATCACCTAAGAGGAGTAGACGGCAGGAAATAATCAAACTCAGGGGTGAAATCAACCATGTGGAAACAAAAAGAACTATCCAAAGAATCAATCAAACCAGGAGCTGGTTCTTTGAAAAAGTCAACAAGATAGACAAACCCTTGGCCCGACTCACTAGAGGGCACAGG